>OW052081.1:6000000-6460784 GCA_932526445.1 Phragmatobia fuliginosa | reverse complement strand
GAGATACAGTCTGGCGACAGACAATCAGACAGACGAACGGATAGACGGACAGCGGAGCCTTAGCTATGTTCCGTTCTTCCCGTTAATCCTTCGTACCGACGATACCCTACAAATTAGAGTCCTAATGTAAACACTCACAAAACCTAACAATTCTCATCTCATTAATATGTTTAGGAAACCCTTTTAACAAATTCGTATATTAAATTGGAAAGTGTGACTCAGATTAATGTTATTCGCGTGTTAGCAACTAATACAGACCACCCACTCACTCGTTTGGTGAGGACGTAATGCCATTAGCCAAGAACTTTATTGTGATACAAAACTTATTTGGTAAAACTAAAGCATCTGTCAGCATCAATTTTATGTCTCACCAATAAACATTTGCTTTTAGCAGTTTGAGCAATCGTGAAATAGTATTTATTTGTTTATATGGGCAGGTATACAACCAAGAAAGTAAATTTTGTAAACGTCTACATATGAAGACAATTTTTAATAGGTCTTTACCTATGAAATTGCAGTTTTGTATGCAATAAGTGAAAGTTCAAACTTTTTAATTTCTGTTATTCGAAGTAATCACCCATGCAATCGACACATCTTTGCCAACGCATTGACATTTTATTGATGCCCTTCTTGTAAAAATCAGCTGGGTGGGAGGCAACAAACTCTTCAAAGGCATTTTGTACTGCCTCTCGGGAATTGATTTTTTTCCACTAAAAAGTTGTTTAAATTTTGGTAAAAGTAATAGTCGGTAGGTGCAAGGTCTGGTGAGTGAGTATGCGGATGCGGGAGAGCTTCCAACTTCAGCTCAACCAACCAACCCCACTGCTCCTTCACGACAACGCGCAACCCCATACTGCGCAACAGACAGTCTCCAAGCTGCAAAAGCTGGGGTTGGAAGGTTGGAAAAAATAAGTACTTTAACTTATTGCATACAAAACGGCAATTTCATAGGTAAAGACCTATTATGAGTAGATGTAATATACATGAAATAATACATGTATCCAAAAAAAATGTAGAAAAATGATTACTGCTTTTCTATTTTCACACTTCTCTATGCATAGATGCATAATAATATAACAGGAAATCGTCCGAAATACGACTTTCTGGCTATAAAATAAATCATCTTTGCAATATCCTACACTGATTAATACGTCAAATTAAAAAAGCCTCTATTGTTTGAATTATTTCATCAAACATAGCTTAAGAACACTCCCGTATAATTCACCTTTCAAACAAAAACAGAATCGGTTCATCCGTTCGGGAACTGCGATGCCACAGACTGACACACACACAGACACGTCTAACTTATAACACTCCGTTGTTTTTGAGTCGGATGTTTCAAATAGGTTTAAATTTTAAATGCTTTTACTAAGACCAAGTAGTAGATTAACGCTTCTTTTTACCAGAATCCATTGTCATATTCCAGTAACATACCAAAATGAACACATTTAATTAGAATTAAGTAAGACAGCGCAGGATAATCTTTCACCAACATCTCACCATCTTTAAAGCAATGTGCCCCTCAGAGGTTGTTATTTAAATTTGTAAAAAAAAAAAAAACCAAATCCATATCTAACTCATAGAGTTTGAAATTGCAAACATAAAAAAAACTCTAATTGAAAGAGATATAATATTAAAAGACATCCTTAAAATGTTAATAAACCACTTACCATGTTAAACATATTACACTTCCAATAAATGTTCCAACCATCGTCTAACCATGTTAGGTAAGCTGGAATCCATGGTATTCTTTAATGGTTTTGCCAATAAACACGGGCCGTTCAGTCGGCAATATCCACAGTAATGGCAGTTTTAGAAGTATGTAATCGCATGTGATGAAAAATAATTGCCACTGTAAGGTCTGATTTTCCTGTACCTTGTTTCATTTTAGATTCGATTTTATTTAAAAAAAATCCTTTGGGTGAAATGTTGTTTCATAGGGATGAAGATATTAGAAATAGCTAGCTAGTAGCTAAAAATATATAAAAAATACCTTGGGAAACCGTAGAATAAAATAAATTAAATAAATTAGTAAATATAAAATCTTTACTTTACATATCATAATTAAGTATTTATTTCATTTGACACATTTTAAAGCTTCTTTATGATGAAAATCATCCACAGAATGATTAAGTTTGATAATAAAAGTTAACCTCATTTACAAAAATCTTAATTTTGTTACTATCAACAACAATACAATCAGAAAAGTAGACTCATTGCTTTTACAATAATAATACAAAACTTTGTACAATACAATACATTGACTTTATAAAACTTTTCTCACAATACAATTATAAAGCTTTTCTTTCAGTTAAATCACAAGAAGTGATTACAAAAGTCAGTTATCGCTCTGCTCTTCTCACTTCCCACCTTTGCCAAAATGATAAACACAAAGTATTCAAGTAATTTGTTTGTTTAACTCCTAAACATTTTGATGTTTACCTTTGTTCAAAAGTTTTCTAATTTATTCTTGGAAATCAAGTGTACGGGACGTTTTGTTTGTATAATTGGCTTTTTGAAAGTATAACTCATCAGTACAATATACATTCAAATAATGCATGCATTTATATTTTTCTGTTTGGTGAATGATTTAGAATACAGAATATTACCATTCCTATTGTAGTACGCCAGAACCTCCTTTCTAAGGAGAGGCCTATGTCAAGAAGTGGACTGTGTTAAATTTAAACATTTATGTGTGGGAATTGGATCTTATTTTAAGCAGCAGTATGTAAAATAATCGTATATAATGCACAATTAAAGCACACTATTATCATGTAACTCCAACGATTAAGGCAAATGGAACTCAAATGGCAGAAATATTAATTCAAATTCAAATCGTTTATTGCACTCCATAATGTGTATAAAGGTGTTAACAACATATTAGAGTAAACAATTATGGACCCTGTTGGGCACGGCAACTGGATGAGAAGACGAGACATCCACTATCAAAAAAACACATTATGAATTTTATCCAGATTCAGTTATCAGGTAATTTATTGTACAATTTAATAGACATAACATATGGGCTTGATGCATGCATTTTTAATTCAGACGTTGGCAAATTTAATCTATCCCTATGTCGACATGTATATCTTGTATTAGTACTTTCTATTACTAGATACTTACCGCTATAGCATGGCCCAATCACAAAAAATCTTACTTCATTGTAGTCTGTGTGTGATTATAATGAATTAAGAACTTTATTGTAAAGTTTTACAATTACAACATTTAAACATACGTTCTCAAACTTTCGTATTTATAATATAAAGGTGAGATAGAATGTAACCAACCTTTGTCTATTAAATATGTTAACTTCTTTACATCTCTGACAATTACAAAGTAGCAACAATTGTTAGTTTTGACTCAAAGTAAAGTACTTAGTTCTATTAACATTGTAATTTAAACTTTAGTCCAACAGACGTGCAAACAAACTGAATTAAATGTTAGTATTATTCTGTAGGAAATGTGTATTTAAAAAGATTATATCTCCTTTATGGACTAGTGGCTGTTATAATGTTGCACTGATGGTTTGAGAGGCACTCTTAGAGATACCAGAGAACTTGAAAATAATACCTAGGGACTATCGTAGAACCGTTCATCGTTCGTTAAAGCTTGGAGCATTAAAGCATTAGCTACCAAGATTTGAAGTTTATACTCAGCATGGATAAATCATCATGTGTGTGTGTGTGTGTGTGCGTGTGTGCGCACGCGCACGTTTATTTCATGTCTATAAAATCTGGACAGCATAGAACAACCAAAAACTTGATTCACTGAAGTTATAGGTATATGAAATCAGGCCTTCTGCTCTTTCCTGCATACTGTAAACCTACATTTCTGTAGTTAGGCCACTCTGGCTCTCATGGCTTTATATCATCAGCTGTACATCATTATGTCAATAAAAATACCGTCAAAATCAGTCCAGTTTAGCCGGAACAAACAGACAGACAAACAAATAATGTAAAAAATGTTTATTTATGTAGTAAGTACGCACCGTGTATATTTTTATATGCTGGAAAGTAACTTAGACTACTTTCTGGACCAGCTTCGCCACGCTGCATCACCTGCGTTGGCCATACGACCACATCCGCGAGACACAGTTAGTATTATATGTCCGTGTGGTGACGAGGTCCGTGTCGTGACTTATGACGTGATTAAGAATACAAAGTGTCACCACCCCTATTCATTCCACGGGTATCGTAAGAGGCGACTAAAGGAACAAAATCACTGCCAAGGGAAGGAAAACTTGAAACAAACCCTTTATCAACCCGTCTGGCCAGCGTGGCTTTAGTAGGCCAAAACCTCCTTTCAAAGGAGAGGCCTATGTCCAGCAGTGGACTGTTAAAGGCTGTTGATGATGATGATGATGATGATAGCGTCTATAATCTACAAAAAAATATTTCAGTATTTGGTCGTTTTCTATGTATAATAATAATAATACATCTCTTTATTGTACACCAGAATAATAACATACAACGGTAGCTTATACTAGAAGGTACAAGTGGCGGCCTTATCGCCCGAAGGCAATCTCTTCCAGGCAACCATTATATTAAATCTCCAAACTT
Organism: Phragmatobia fuliginosa; assembly: GCA_932526445.1. Lineage (NCBI taxonomy): Eukaryota > Metazoa > Arthropoda > Insecta > Lepidoptera > Erebidae > Phragmatobia > Phragmatobia fuliginosa. The sequence goes on along the minus strand of OW052081.1, from coordinate 6,456,222 downwards.
CACTGTCCTCATACATTTTCGTACAAATTACTAAGGTCATTCACTTGGAAAAATTGCTCATAAGCACTTAGTTAGCTATAATTAGTTTCGATCTTTTAGCTTTATGTACTGGAATGTTAACAAAGTACTAAATTTAATTAAAATACCTTATTCACTCACTACTTTGTAGTAGTCCCTTGAGTTTAATTAAAATGAAACTTATTATTGTTCTTGGTATATTTATTATAATTAAGAAATTGAGTAATTACTAATTAGGTACTACTACACTGTCCTCACAAGAGGGCTTGTGCATCCATTATCCTCAGAGCAGACCTATTAATTAATTATCAGACACTCTGTTGATATAATTTTAATATATATAATAATATTTTGGACATGTAACACACACTTTTATCCTATTTTTCAATTAAACGCTTGTCAAAGTTATTCTACTCTGCCTGATGGAAGGCATAGGCAAAATCCAAAAGTTGAGGCCACCACACTCACTGCGAATGTGGGTAGTAACGCGACCCACACTATCTAATCTCAAACTAAGAAGTGCATGTACTGAAGAGCTTGTTCTATGAGTGCAATGTGTAGTAAACTTGTTTTGTACTTAATAATTATAATAAAAATATATTTATTTCCACCGCAAAGACACAATTTTTCAATGATTCATAGAAAATAGTACAGAAGCAAAAGTTGTACTTTGGGGTGGACTGGAGCCTAAACTAGGTCAAGACCTGTATTTCAGGACTCCAGGATTCACACCCGCTCATATTAGGTTTGTCGATGTACTGTGGTGTTTGTGTCAGTGTGTGCAGTTAAGATGACGCCTTTTCAAATGTAGTGTGGGGCGCTTTCTGGCTAGATGGTAAAACAACTTGAATGGAGAGGGGCTGCTGCGACTTGATGTAACAAGCAGCAGGTCTGCTGCTTGTTACATTAAGTTGCAGCATCTGTGTGGTGCACCTTGGGAGATACCTATTTTTAGCAGTGGACTGCCACACGCTGTTGATGATGATGTATTTGCAAGCTTTTGTCCGTGGTTATGTCTGCGTGTATGTCGGTTACCTTGGTAAAATGTAGCCTATACCCTTCTTTATGTTCTAGACTATATGTGTACCATCTTTCATTTAAATCTACTTAGTAGTTTTGGCGTGACAACGCAACAGTCAAATACAGTTACTTTCGCATTTAAGGATGGTATCCTAATAATAATTGTATTTACACAAAATAGCTTGCGAAATACATTTTTCTTTCAGTGTAATTTCTGCAATGAAATTTCGTTTGATGCAACCACAAAGTACAAGTTGGACGGCAACAGAAAATCCTGCACAAAGATAATAATATCGTTTTGCTTTCCACATGGTTAAAGCGTAAAACTTGAGCTTTGCTAAAACAAATACAATACTAAACTTCAGATACGTACCAAATCTTTCTGTAGCAACAACATATTTATAGTATACATTTTTCACGTAACATAACTTCAGTTGATAATGCTGAAGCAGGTATGACTCATGTTGCTCAATGGCTAGAATCCAATCAGCTAACATTGAATACCTCAAAAACTAATTATATATGCTTCAGCATCTCCAAACGCAGTGAACCAATGGATGACTTTAGCCTTGCAAATGTAAGAGTGTTATCGATAACAGTTGTAGCTGCCCTAATATCCGTAGGGTAGCTAAAGTAAAATACTTTGTTGTGGTGGTCGATAACAGACTCTCTTGGTATTCTCATTTGGAGCAAGTGGCAGCCAGAATGAGAAAGCTGAGCTGGTCTTTCAAAACTCTGAGACATGTGGCCCCAATAGTTAAAGCCAATAGTGGAGGTCCAACTCGAAATGTTCTCACACAGATATACCTTGCATTGGTGCAATCTGTACTTATATACTGTATTCCGATTTGGGGAGGTGCAGCAAAGACTAAATTCATATACCTGGAACGAGCACAACGTGCACTTTTAAAGATAATGCATTTAAAAAAAAATTGATATCCTACTAACAGCTTGTACCAGTTAAGTGGTGTATTATCTGTCAGACAATTATATGTTCTTCAAACGGTTAAAGTGAGTATAACTACCAATTCTAAGAGAAGGAAGTGTAATGTAGCAGATATACCAACAACTATAACAAAATTTGGTAGTGCACTATATTATAGTAAACGATCAGCTCAACTATATAACAGAATAAATAAAAATAAAAATATACATACAACAAACCTTTATGATTCCAAACAGACATTGATTAAAAACCACTTACATATGAGGACACACACACACACACACACACACACACACACACACACACACACACGTGTAACACGTGCACACACACGCACACGCACACGCACACGCACACGCACACACACACACGCACACACACACGCGCACACACACACACACAAATATCAATATTGAAAAAAATGCAGTTAGGCCACTTTGGCTCTCATGGCCTCATATAAGCAGTAATTTAGAATTTTTTACTTTGGATTACCTTTATCTTAATCAGGGGCTCATATTTTTATTAACCGACTTCAAAAAATGGAGGAGGTTCTCAATTCGTCGGAATCTTCTTTTTTTTATGTATGTTCAGCAAAAATTTCGTCGTTTATGAACCGATTTAAAAAAATATTTTTACATTGGAATGGTCTCTAAAGTGATCACACATATCAATACATTTGGTAGGTAGTAGAGCCATGCTGGTTTCAGCAGGAATGGGCCGCCTCGACTGATGCAGTACTACCCTCACACAGAAGACCATCTTAATAATGACAGCATTCTTGTTTTCGTATTTTGTGGGTTAGTGTGTGACCAGAGGCCCAATCATTCTGCAGCAACTGACTAGGCCAGCATGGTATGGGTCACCATACTGCATTACCTACCCTCACAATGAGGATGTTGACCTTTATACCTGGATTCTACTCATACTTTCCATCAGGCAGAATAGAGTCACTTTGGTATTTTAAATATAAAAAAACACGCCTATCCTGTCATATTTATGCTACTTTATCAAAAATTTTACTCTATGACAATTTGTCAGAACCATTTGAGCTAATTTATAACATTTTATTCTTTGAACAACAGAGGACTTTGTAAGCATATACTTTAATACAATATATCTCCGGCTATATATAGATCTCATATATGTCCCACGCGGGAATAAAACCGACAACACTCGATGTTGTAATTGGCGAGACCATCATTTATTCAACAGCAGCGTCCACACTGCCTCACAGGATAATTGATTATTACGTTCGTCTGTTTATGTTGACAATATCTTTTTATGTCTTGTTTTTTTGTAATTTTATTAACCCTTTTGAAAATAATTTATACATAAATAATCACGTATGTTTGTAGTCACCCGCGTCACAGGGTAAGTTATTAATGCATTTGTTTTCTTAAAATGAGTTTTTGGTGAGAGACGCCAGAGTTTGGAACGATCTGCCTGGGTCTATTTTTCCTGATGAGTTGAACTTTGGAGCCTTTAAGAGTAGAGTGAACAGGTTTCTTTTGGATGGGCGTGTACCATCTTCGTCTTCATCTACACTTTCCATCAGGTGAGATGGAAGACAAACGCCTATTCCTTTACGACAAAAAAAAACTTTGAATGTTTGAGAATGAAAGAGAAAGAGAAAGAGAGAGAGAGAGAGAGAGAGAGAAAGAGAATATTTTTTTTACCCGACTACAGCAAAGCCACAGGGAGAATTTGCCAGATTTTGACATCCTATGTATGTATGTTAATTTGTCTCCACATAGCTCCATAACTACTCATTAGAACTTGATAAATGAGATATCGTTAGAAGCTTCTTGATTGTCCCTTTAGCGGTCATTAAGTTCTGTGTTGAAAAATTAATTTGAGTTAAATATGCCGTGTTTAGTGTAAGTAGAAAGAGTGTTTGTACATAAAGGTATGAAACAAGATTTAAACAACATAGTACTCGTACACAATTAACAGTTTAAAGATATACTTAAATTCAAGTTTGAAAAGACGTAGTCACGCGTTTTGAAAGTGTTACATCACGTCTATGAACCGTGTGAATACTGTCATATTTCTTTTCACTACTTCACAATCATCCTCATTAAAAAGCATTTAATACATTGCAGAAGAAAAACCTCGCTTTTATAATATTCAACTGAATTTATGTTTTTACATAATATCTTGAACAGTAAAAATTCCAAGAATTAGAAATCTAGAAGCCCCAGCTAAAAACCACATAATGGATTACGTACTTCCTAAGTAAAAGCTAAAACCTAGCTCTTTGAAAAGCACCTTTGTAACTCCTGGAGTTAACTGTGCGAGTGCAGAGAGATCGCGTTGTCACTTCAAAGAACACATTAGCATATTAACATGGTAAGACACCCAGAGTGGACGTGTTTTTGCTCGACGTAGATAGGATTAAATAAGAATACATAAGTAAGCTTGTTCCGCAGTAGTTGGAGAAAGAACTAATGTACTTGAAATGTATCTGCATATACTTTTAATTTGTCTGAACAAAAGCAATTGACTGCACGGTTGGCCTGGTAGCTTCCACCAAGCCGCTTTCTACCGCACCAAGTATTGTGGGTTCAAATATTAAGGGACAACACATTCAGTTGACAGATGACAACAAATTGTTGTTCTGAGTCTGGGTGTTCTTTATATCCGTTTCTCGTACGTAACTCGTAAATTTGTACAGACTACACAATTTCTCTATAAATGGGCTTTTCAAGTTTAAAAACTTTTTCATTCATAAAATTAACACATTAAACAAAACAAAATAGTTTAGCTTAATAGTATAAAGTTGCAAGGTAACAATAACCACTAAGGGTAACACCGTGGGACATAAAAATAGCATAAGTTGCTTCTAAAATCATCAATTATTATCCAGTGCATGTCGTCTCGTCAGATCAGTTCAGCCATTCCCGAGACAGACAGACAGACAACCATTAAAAATTCTTTTTGTGATATAAGTACCGAATATAATTTCATAAGAAGTATAAAAATATTCCACTAAATGGTGACTAACAGGCATTTTAGTTTTATTTATTTGTATAGACGTATTTTTAAATATTTACTAGCTGATGCCCGCGGCTCCGCTCGCGTTTTAGAGGTATGAAAAATAGATGTTGGCCGATTCTCAGACCTACTGAATATGCATATAAAGTTTCATAAAGATCGGTCAAGCCGTTTCGGAGGAGTATGGCAACGAAAACTGTGACACGAGAATTTTATATATTAGATTAAAAACCTCTTGAGTTGGAAGACAATTGATTCAAGCACAAAAGATTACACACAACACTGTGCTCAGTTTGCAAGACTAGTTTATAATTCCACATCTATGTACATGTTGAAGTTTATTCTTGTTTCAGACGGCTTGCAATTCCAATTTTCTTTTCCTACAAACTTGTTTGATCCTATTCAATTGTATTGAAAGTAATGTATTTTATTTAAGAATTAAACTACTTTTTTTACTAATGTTGTTATGTTGTTGTCCACTTACTGATCCTAACTAGATTTGTTTGGTTACCTACGTGTATAAGTAATTAATAAAAAATATCAATAATACAGATATAATTTATATAGGTATAAGACATGACGAGTCTATAAGGGCCACAGCACACTAGTTAATTTTAGCATCGACGATCGGCAACTAGTCGCTTTTTAGAAGCTAAATACGGTGACCGAACGCTCCACACCGCACACTAAAAAACGCCAAATGCGGAGATTGAGTCGTTTTATGGAAGCGCGACACAGCAGCGGAACGCTACTCTCCGCACACATTCGGATGCCGGCATCAGCCGCCAGCAGCGATTTGGCATCGGAAAATTATAGACAACACTACAGGGGACGCGATTCAGGCATCTGAGCAGTCGCTAAAACGCGCGTTTTCGATACCGCGTTTGAACGCAGGAAGTCGCTAAAACGCGAAGCAGCATTGATGCAGGTGCAAAGTCGCGGATCGCCGATCCTAAAAGTAGCTAGTGTGCTATGGCCCTAAGATGCCTAAAAAATGCTTAGATTGGGCCTAGATGGAATGTGTCAGAATGATGTCAGAAACATTATTATTAATGTATTCAAAACTTGGTTGTTACGTTTCTTGAGTAAAAAATAAATTAAAAATATTACAAAAAAAATGCAATTAACAGTTTTTGTCTTCTTCATTGTTTGACATAGACAAATTTATGATTTTTAGATGAAGTTATTTTAACAAAAACTTGGTAATCTTTCTTCGATCTTTGACAATTTATACCAATAGCGAGTATTTTGTCGCAGTGTAGGTTCCATTACTTTTACCTGTGCTGGTAAGTTACACGATCATTAATTGTTCTGTGTCTGGGTTAATTTACTTATATGATGATATATGTCATGTACATTTGATTGGAAGTGTATTTATCAGTGGTCTGGTCACCATGGTGCGGGCCTTGCCTGGTTTGGGACTATAAATGAAATGTTTAGAATACTATAAAATACTGTAAATCATTAATTACGATAATTGTAATACTATTGTTGTAATGGCACACTACACGTGTTGGGTAACTGTAAGTGGAGTGCACAGTTGATTAAAATAAATAAATAAATACACAAACGCACAAAATACTTAAATAGTTAGTATAAACGTTTCCTCACAGCTATAATAACAGGTAGAAATGACTCAATTTGCAAAAGTGCTATTGCAAAATGCATTTATTTTACTGCTATTTGTCACTAGCTGCTAAATGTTTATTCTTCAGAATAATAACAGTTTTAAAGAAATTTTATATCAAAGATTTTATAAAGAAGTGAGTTTTATAATTGGTACATTAAGCTGAATTTCCCTTAACGTGTCATTTAAAAATAAGATCGCGTGACTATATCGCGTTTTCACTGCCTATCGTGGTGACATTTCTTTTAAAATATCTTAGTGCCTTTTCCTGCTGTGTTGTACATTGATGCGTCTTTTGCTATAATGTTTTTATTAGGCGCTTTAACTTTTCAATGGACATGAAAACGGTTGTTTTGTTGGAAATTGCGACAAAATTGTCCGTTGACACTGTCATGGCATGATTTTTATGGGTGGGCTAACACTGTTATCTGTCTAACTAATTGATATTGAATAGCGTGATATTTTTTTAAGGTAAGACGGATTATAAGCGCCTTGCTTTCAGTAGCCTCATTTATTTTGACGGGGCCTTAGATAATGTTGTAATGGATTCTTAAGTAGGTACAATTTAAGACTTCTTCGAATATCTCTGACAGCTTTCATTAATTTGCTGAATAAGGTAACTTGAGGCCTAGGGCAAATAAAAATAAAGTACCTATTTGTTATTGGTAAATGTTTTTGTTTTTTTCTTGACATTTAATCATTGTAACATCTTCAAGGCATAATATTCTTCGAGGTTTTTTTTTCTACAAAGACTATTGTATTAAAATATTTCACTAACTAATTGATATTGACTAGCGTGATATTTTATTAGTATATAGTTTCAGTTTTTGTTTGTGACTTTTAGATGTAGACAATCTACAGTATACAACAGCAACATATACCGAATGTACATTAAACTACAGAGTAACACACTGCACTGAACGACTACTAATCCTGAATCACGATATCGAAATTGTCGCGATTTTTAGCATGGACACGCAGACATTTATAACCCTTTCGTAAATGTACATTATGCTTTAATAGCTTTTGTATGCAACTGTTTGTATCTACTGTCATATATTTTTTTTACCCTAGCGTTGACCGATAGAGACAGTGCCGTCTTTAACTATGCGGGGGCCCTAGGCACATAAGAGTTTTTGGGCACCAAATTATTTTGTGTCTAATAAAAATTTGAATCATAATATTACTACAAGCTAAGTAATTATTTTGTATTAAACTAATGTGCCTATCAATATTTTTCGAGACTATATGTGTGAGAGAATCAAACAGTCAGTTCCTTGGAGAGCCCCAAGACGATGGTGGGTCCTGGGCACGGGCCCCGTGTGCCCTTATGGTAATGACGGTAATAGATAAAGAATACCTTTGGTATTAAGTTCACCAATGGATAAATATGCATGAAGTTTAAGATAAATAAATAAATGGTATACTCTTTCCGCAAGTCAATACCGTATTTCACACGGTAGGTGGTCCGTGTTACTCCATGCCCGTTTATATTAAACAATACAATTGTTTAATTAAAATGAACCTTTGTTACGAAATTTGTGTGACATGTGTCGAACACATGTATCAAGGGAGTGACATAGCGTTTTACATAATTATTTGAGTCACTGTCGTTGTACTGTCACAGATCAAAATAAATTTAAGACTGGAAATTTTAAAAATTTAAATTGTTTTTATGGTTTTATTTTAGGAACAGTTGGTTTCTATGAACGCATTAAATGGTTTTTAAACGTACTTTTTTTTCTTATTATTTTTCTGTATATTTATTCTTTCATTGTTTACAAATATATGTTCAGTCCACTCATCAGTTGATGTACACACAGATGACGTCACCGATTTGGATAATTCTGTTGAGGTCAGCTCTGTGGACGTTTTTAAGACCTTTGTTTAAGGTTTATTTTGGCGAAATCTACCATTTCTACTGTACGGTTGTCGTTCACGAATGAACAGTAACGAACCGGTCCATCCTACCAAATTTAATTCAATTTTTCATTGGTAGATTTTTTTTTTGACAGTCGGCGTCGGATTGTGGCCTCTTTCAACGGCTTTTTGATCGCGTACTTTGGCGCCAATTTTAGTTATCTTAGTGTTTAGTGAATATTAAGATGTTTTGTTTGTGTTATTAAGTGTTTAGTGTTTTAATGTGTAAATTGTGTATATAGTGGTGTCAAAATCGTAATTTTTCAAGAATTGGAAAAAAAAATTGGCCCCTCCCGTTCCAGGTGAGTCTGTTTTTAGCTAACCACGTTTGAATGGTATTTCAAAGGCCATTCAAGTGTTAGAAAGAAACATAAAGAAATGTAATTGTAATTCAATTAATATTTTTAATTATAGATAGAATAGATCGATTTAGAGAAAATCATGTTTTTCTAAATTCAAAACCCTATTCTGTTGACGTCCACACAGCTGACTCCACAGATGCGAGAAAGTCGCACTTTTGAGCTCAACTGACGGTTGAGGTCACTCAAATTGTGGTCACTCGAATTGAATAGAAATCGTCGAATCCTGTTCAATAACTGTCCCTTATTGTCATTATTACTGTTTTTTACTGAAAATAATTCATATTTGAATATACTCAAATATCTATTCAACATCTATTTATATTTTATTCAAAATCAGCAAAATATGAATGTGAACCATGTTTTAGTATTTTGTATAGTATTGTGTTTAGTATAGTGACTATTTGTTCCAGCTAATCTCTACAACGGATCGATATCGATTGAAGGAATTTTCACTAGTAGACAGCAGATGATACAATAAGTAACATATAGCGCTGGTTCCCACTACGCCGGACCGGCAGATTTGCCGGACCGGTAAAACTGCCGGAAGGGCTAGTGGCTGTACAAGTGATATGAAGCTGTTCACATTATCCCGGATCCGGCATTTATGCCGAGTTCGGCATTTTTACCGTGCGTTTTGTCACTACGATCGTCCGGTAAAAATACCGGACCGGAGCAATGTGAACGAGTTTGATCCGGTATCTTCCCCCGCTTGCAACACCTGTGCTCCCCTCGCGCCGCCCGTGCTCTCCTTAGTCTTCACGTCATTCGGCTCACATTTTCATCAGTAAATCGTCAATAGTGGTTGCTATCATTTGAAAATAATTGAAGAACTTTGATTCGTCACTTCTAAGTTCACCTATTAATGTTTCAAATGTTCCAAGTGAAAATCTTTGCCGTAAAATAGGATGTACCCAATGTTTTCTTTTATTTTGCCTTCTATTAAGATACCACCACAACACAACAATTTCGTCGTCCATTGTGTGCACAAGTCCAAATTTAACTGAGCTGAGTACTTGACTATGCGAGGCTCCTGTGTAATGTGAACACTCTGTCCGGTGTCCGGTTTCCGGTAGATTTACCGGTCCGGCATAGTGGGAACCAGCGCATAGGCTACTTCTTTAGGCTTTACTTGCAACACTAAATTACTTTGCAACAACTCCCACAGGAAACCTCTCAACCCTCTCCTGAGAGGACACCCAAGCCCAGCAGTGGGACGTTATGGGATGCTGATGATTTATGTGTGTTAGATATGTAACATTAATTTTATTATGATTTTAATAACAATAGTAAAACGCGTTGGATTCGGTTCGAAGATCAAACTTCAATAAATCAGTACATACAATTCATTAATATTTTAACGTACGTTTTATTGTTAATTTAATTATAATAGCGTGATCATTAAATACAGTTACAATATAATCTCATTGTGTTTGTTTATTGTCAACAATCTTCTTAACAGTAGGAAATGTTACCACAATGACGTGCTCTCAGCACTGTCTGTCGTTGAGTTGTTCCGTAACCTTTTGTGTTAAAATATTTCCTGGATCGTATGGGAATGGCTATTCAGTGTTATGGTGGTGATGATAGTGATACTTCAGTAATATAATATAAAGTAATATAACGTGTATTTGTCTTATTGTCTCTATACTATTTCCACAAAAAATGATTTAAATGAATTTGTCGTTTTTTTAGGGTTCCGTAGTTCGTGACTCGGAACCCTTATAGATTCGTCATGTGCGTCCGTCCGTCCGTCCTCGACCTACCGCCCAAATGGCATGAGCTACAAATTTGAAACTTTGTACGAATATGTATTGTGTTGTGATTATGTTGACAAAGTGCTATAATAAAATTATGAAAAATATTTTTATTTGCGGTACCTCCCCTACACGTAAATTGGGTATCATTAGATAGGTCTTTTAAAAACATTCTGAGGTTGCAAAGATCATTTTTCGTTTTAGGTATCCGTTTACGAGTTATTCATTTTTAAGCTAATTTTTTTGCAAAAACAGGCGTCCGCCCCCCAAATATATCTAATGGGCTGACTCGAAAAATCTGTAAAAATTCATGATGGTAGTCCATATATTGAAATTTAAAGAAAAACTATAGCGGCTAAAATAACTCTTGTATTTCAGGATTTTAGGGGCCTAGCTTGTAAAATGCATTGATATGGAAAACTTGGTACAAAACATAGAATCCATTGGACACGATTTTAAATCCACCTACCAATAAGGGAACTACGGAACCCTATTCTATGAGTGGGTTGACACGCACTAGGCCAACTTCTTATTTTCTAATTGAATTCAAAACAAATTATGTTAGACACTTAAAAATATATTATTTAAATTATGAAATATATTCTAGCAGACACCACAATATTATCTTTATTAATAAAAATAAAAGTGACATTACTTTTACAATAATTCGTAAATTAAAGAAAATTCAGCTATATTTTAGTTGTTGATATAGATTATTCAAGAAGAAACAAAACCTTTAATATATCACATTAACATAACAACGTGAAATCTAACATTTATTTTACTTATAATCAAAGGAAAATTGTGTAGTTTATCATATTCCTGCGTCATATATTATTTAAAGTAATTAATAGAATTTATACAATAGATAAGCATGTTCAGCTATCTCAGCAGATTTCAAAAATCGATCACGTAGCACACGGACGTAGTACCTTAGTAAGTAATGTTAAAATAATAAACCAGTAATTAATTAATAAACATGGCCGCTATAATATATACTGTAATTGTGATTCGATACGACCCATAAGTTCGACATAATTGTGGACCTCTACGACTGAAAAAGCCTGAAGAAATATATACAATACAATACAAAAAAATATATAATAATTTATACATGTAAACAATCTTGTGGGTGAAGCTCTGTCACCTTTACGGAGTAACCTGTGGTAAGGGATAACATTTCCTTTTCCCCTTGTGTAAACAATGGTTCAGTTGAGTTACTACTTATATTACTTAGTGAAGCTTAAACAACAATTTTAAAAATACATTATTACGGCTGGATGCTTCTCTCCTTGATTAGTGATCCATGTTATGTCTAAACGTTTTGGGCTTGTATTTAAAACGGAAAGTATAATACTTGTGTAAGAAAGTTCTTTTTAATTGAAATGAAATCGTTACATTTAAACTTTTAGCACGGCTATAAGAATATCTGATGAAATTTAAAATACCATCGCTATATGTATAATTCTAACAATTGAGTACCTAGACGTGATCTGTCAATAAAAGTATTTATAGACAGCTGTACATATCACAATTGTTTGAAATGTAGATAGACAACTCTTTGTTTTTACATCACATTACAGTTTCAAGAGAGTACATAAAATGTCAGATATATTACGTAGAAAAGCTTTATTGTCAACAGCAATCTCATCCAGTCAACCTTAGGATGTGTCAAATGTTTCGGAGAGACAGTAGCAGTTGACGACTTACAGACTTGAGATTTGAAGATTTATTTCTAATTGAATATAATTAAAAACTTAAAATATCCAAATATTACAGTTGCCCTTGCTTCCTCTTCAAGAACAAAGAAAAATAGCAGACCTTTCCTTCCTATTTTACATTGCAAGCGGATCGCCTGATGAACCGAGTTGGTGAACAGAATAGGTTCGCAAGTGCCTTCGGTGTATTTTCAGAATTTTAACCGTCTTCACGTCCCTATCTCCCGAACCACCTACAGACGAAACTCCTTTGTGATTAGGCCGTGCCACATGTACAATGCTGAGTATAGGAGAGTCGACATTGACCTTTTTAACACAAGTCTTACGCAAATTAAGAAGATTTTGTGTAACGAATACTTTGGTAAATGATGCCACTTGATACCATGCTTATGGGCTTAATCAGACGTATTAGAACAATTACTTGTCGTCACTTTCTTGTTTGTCTATATAGATTTATATACATACTAGATGACCCAGCGAACTTCGTACCGCCCAACTTTAAAATTCCATAACTTGATCGCAGCGCCACCTACCGGGTCCAATTGCGAATCTAAACCATTCCCAGATCCCCTTGAACACACACAAAAAAATTCATCAAAATCGGTCCAGTCGTTTGAGAGAAGTTCAGTGACATACACACTCACAGAAGAATTATATATATAAAGATTTGTGACAACTTTTAATAGGCCTTCATGTAGATGATGGATTTATAATTTTAATGAAACTACCTGTAACTTATCTAAATTGTTAAATTAAGTATATAAATGTACACATATATGCAGTGTGGAAATGACAATAAGACATTAAATGAAACCTCGGGCCATATAAACGTATTGGTTTGAATTGATTTAGACACCATTGATAATCAAGTTCACTAACCTGCGAGCAGTGGGCACGATCCCCCCCATTGCACCCCTCCCCCCTTACGGGCTTACGTTGAGTTGGTAGGTATGTCATAATAGTATATGTGTGTAATCGTTAGTATGCACGCTTTCTTCGCGCTCGCGCCACCGTGCCGTGGAATGAAAGACATGGTGGAAACTACTGAACGGTTTTTATTGAAATTTTGTAGTAGGACTCAATGATATTATAAAAAACCCATTTTGTAGGACTTATAACATGTGTATCTTTAGTTCAAATTAATTAATTAAATTACTAGGCGCAGGCAAAAGTTCATCCATACGTTGTTGGCATACCTAAAAGACGAACCAAACGGTTTGACAACTCGTTTTTGGTGAGAGTCGCCAAAATTTGGATCGACCTGCCTGGGTCTATTTTGCCTGATGAGTTGAACCTGTTCACTCTACTCTTAAAGGCTCCAGGCCTTTAAGAGTAGAGTGAACAGGTTTCTTTTGGATGGGCGTGTACCATCTTCGTCTTCATCTACACTTTCCATCAGGTGAGATGGAAGACAAACGCCTATTCCATTACAACAATAAAAAATATAAAAAAAATGCTGATTAGTCATATCCACCCTGTATATGAAACTCGAATTATATACATTTCTATAACGAGTCGTCGAAATATTAGAGGCATTCAAATCAACGTACATACATTTCAGAGTTGAAATGCATAACATGGATAGTGGGCATAGCATATCACACGCTGTTCAATAATTATATATAGATATGAATTGCTACATTCGCACAGACAGAACAAATCAGAACCAAAGTAAAGGTGTGATTTACATGAAATTTACGCACCTGACTATCGATACTACCAGTTTTAATTGAGTAGTTACGCCGCAATATCACAATAAAAATAAACGAATGAGTAATAGGTATTAGAAGTTATTTTCTGGAAATCTAAGAAAAAGCTTCTTTTATTCGAAGTTATTAAGAAAGTAACGTCATAGTTTTTTTATTTACTCAAGACGATTTTCTACGCCTAGTTAGAATTTATTTAATAATTTAAATAAAGTCTTTTAAACCGTATAACCATGATTTATTTAGATTTTTTTAAATGTAAATAGTGATGGGAAACAAAAAGCTTTCTAGTATAAAAAGACAGATGAATTTGTTTGTATTAGATTTTTGTTTGCTGATACGCTAGTAGAAATGATAAAAGAAATACCACAAATTTCACGCTGACATAAACATAACTACATTAAAAATCATTAACAAAAGAAAATTGTTGACAAAACACAAATATTTATCTACGGAACGAAATCACTAAAGGCGAACTTTTGACATTCAACATGTCAATTTCTGGACCTGGCTTTTGCCAATCACACATATCCAGCACCACGCAATACACGGGCCTCTGTAGCAAAGCAGTGACCGTTAAATTAACCCTTTAAAGCTCGCCACACTGACCCGCCAGGGCTGACGAAAACCGGAATGACTCTCTGTAATGACTTTGGGGTTATGCATTTACGAAATTGCGATGAATTACTTTTGTGTGTTAATATTTTGGTGTAGTTCTAAACTCAATAAATTAGTTTGACCGTTAAAGCCTTATTCTCGAAAGTTTATAAGTATTTGAAGGACTTCAAGACTGCCCACTACATTATTTACATTCCTGTCCAAAGAGCTTTAAGAAAGTATTGTTGTTTTTGCACGTATGCATACAAACTTGTATATGCATGTGAAGGAACGGGTATCATGTTCCTCCAAAGGAGGATCCTCCGACCAGGCGAGGTGATCATGGCACTGCCCAATAGTTGACGTTGGGCGATTGTGTATTTGCTAATCGGCATGAGAATTTTTATATTGTGATTCAGGATTAGTTACTCTATGGTTCAGTGTTTCTTCGGTAGGTGGCGCTATTGTATGTTTTTCGCTTGCGGTGTATGTGGAAATGCGCCACAGGTATTTGACATAACTCAGTAGGTACATAATTAGATACTATTAACATAATTGACTTTGACATTGTATGCAATTTTAATATATTAAAATATATTGATAACAGTTGACATCAAAATAAGTGATGAATAAGTGATGGTCATATCCAAATCTTTTTCTTGTTCCTCTCCAATTACTGGAGGTTGGACATCAGCCCTTAAAACTTCGCTTTGTCCCTTGCGAGGTGAAAGAGTTCCGCGGCGCTCTTGACTCCGGTCCACTCGCGGATGATTCGAAGCCACGATTTTTTTCTACGTCCTACTCGACAATTCAATTCAATTTTTCCCATCATAGTGAGTTGCAGTGTATTGTATCTCTCGTGTCTGAAGACATGACCGAGGTAGGCAACTTTTCTTGTTTTAATGGTCATCATCAACTTGCGGGTTTGACCGACACGTGTTAGAACCTCAACATTGGAGGTTTTCTGAGTCCAGCTGAATGAGAGCATGCGTCGGTAAGTCCACATTTCAAAAGCCTCAATACGTTTACGAAGTTCTTCTTTAATAGTCCAAGCTTCGCAACTATAAAGGGCTATGGGCCAAATATAGCATTGAAGTAGACGAGTGCGCACGGGAATATTGAGGTGGTACAGATCCAAATAATTAAATGCATATTTTCGCGGGTCATTGTTAATGGCAAAAATGTCTCTGTATTCCGAACTCTTTCAAACCTTAATAACTTGCATGCTTTTTAACATGTATTGTATGTACACATGTGTTTGAGCGAATAAATCTTATCTTAAATATATACTTTAATATTTTTTAAAATATTCCATCTGTAATAAATTAGCTACTATATTTCTCTGACTTTCAGAAGACACTAATCAGCGATTAACTGTCTATAGAAATAGAAAATAAATATTAAACATAAATTAGTACTTATAACGAGCGTTTGTGTAAGTTACAGATGGCTGTAACTTACACAAACATGTATGTATGGACACTGAAAGGAAATAAAAGTGATATCTTTAATCGAAATTGTATATAGAAGAAAGTATTTAGAGACATCTTTAAATCAAGAAGTTATTTTTATCCAAGTTAATATTTCTTTTAAATAAAGCTATATGTCAGTTCTACTTCCTTGCCCATGCCATACAGTTTTTGATGACTACACATAGAAATAAAAGAGTGTATGTAAAGCTACAGAAAAAACACCAAAAAAAACAAGTCGAAATATTAACTTTAAGCTTCAATAGTTTAATTGTTATTTATATGTCGATTATCGTTAATTATTCTTCCACATTATTTCCACTGCTAAGGTTGTGATCACTTGTATGATACAATTTATATATTTTGATATGTTTATTATGTGCCTTGATTATTCTGAGCCATAGTTGTCGATATATTTAAGGACACTGACTTCCCATTAACGATAGTAATAGATGCTCAATTAAAGTAATGATAATTATAGTTCCTTTAGTTATTCTTCGGTATTCAGATCTCAATGATTTCAGTAATGAAAGAAGTTTATAAATATTTTTGTTTTTTTTATTAATACCTATTTTACAATAGTATTTACATTACCTAGGCAAAGTCTGAAGCTGGAAACACATTATCGGACGCGGCTGATAAGTGCGCACAGTCTCGTCAGTCAGTCTAGTACCAGATTTCTGTCGGACGTCCGAACGCTTCAGGTCAGTCAAAGGTCACGTCCGCGACCTACGTCTGATAGTTTGCACAGCTTACATTCTCTAGATCACGGCTGTCAGCCGCGTCCGATAATGTGTTTCCAGCTTTAGACATGTTTTTTTCTATTATTTAGCTAAAACGTAACTCCAAAGAGGGTGTAATTTAAACAACTCTTGTTAACAAAGCCATAGTGGGTAGGTTGCTTAAACAAAAAACATAACAAACTATTTAACGCTTCACAACCCTTAACGACCAATGGCAATATCAACTCAACACAAATACTCAACGTCAACCCTGTACGGCAATTACAACAGGCCGCGGTGTTCGCTCTAATAAATACGTGAATTCAACACACAAAGGTCCCGGTCAGACTTTAATTAATATATATTTTTTCATTTCAAAATCTTTCACAAGTGCCGTCAGTGATGCTTAAATTACTAATGTTTATGATAGCCCTTGTTGCTTTAGGGTCATGTGATGTTTCATTTGTTTTGTGATTTCGGTGAAAAGGGTAAGAGAATGAAAATATACGGAACCATGTACTCGGCATGATATAATAACATGGATGTAATATGTTAATTTATAACATTTCTCAGTTAGAACTGGATTAGTACGAGAAAGATATTTGCGGGCTGGTTTTCTATTGAAGTTGAAGCTTTATTACCATCATTATAATTTCAAATGAGTTTTTACTAGATAAATGTATTTGAAAGTATATATATACGGTACTAACATTAAAAAATCATTTTTTTAGTCTGTCAATTTTGACGGGACTTTCACTGAAAAACCACAGCATCGATTTTAATGAAATTCTGCATGGAGTTACTTTGATTCTTAAAGAAGGACGTGCGCTCCTTGTTATTGCAATAGCCGACACATGCTTTTAGCCAGATGATTTGTCCCACGCGTGGCACAGGTGGCGAGCTTATTACTAGTAATCAGTGCCCTTAGTCAATGCTCATCGACTAGTAGTGAGCATTGACTGCCTTGTTGGTCTAGCGGTAAGTGTATGCGGCTGCCGATCAAGAAGTCTCGGGTTCGATTCCCGTGTCGCACCAAACATTTGTGTGATCCACAAATATTTGTTTCGGAGACTGGGTGTTTTCTATGTATAATATGTATGTATTTACAAAATAAAAAGTATGTTCATGTATTTATATCAGTTGTTTAGCACCTATAATACAAGCTCTGCCTAGTTTGGGACTAGACGATGCTTTCAATTCAATTCAATTCAATTCAATTCAAAATTCTTTATTCACTTAGGATGCAATACATCTCTTGTGACAGGTCAAGATTCTACATGTACATTTATGCCATGTTCGCAAACAATAGGTAGAGCCGGAGAAAAGAACATGGCAATAAAAACTCGCGGCCACTCCTTTCAAATCGCCAATGTTTACATAGTTTTAATGTTTTAATATAATAAACCTGATATGGGGGTAAGGTGCTGCCACTAATATACTATACACCATGTTAGAGGACTGATGCAAATTATAGTGATTAAAAATTAGAACTTATGCTAATTTAAAAAAAAAAAAACAACAGCCTCAGTGGGTACAACAAAGGTAAAAACTATATGTGCTCAAATAATGGCCAAATTACTGGTAACAAAAGATTAAATCTGAAATATTAATTATAAGATCAAAAGAAAGAAAAGAATGGCCTTTATTAGTCACGTAGAATCTTTACTTACAAAAGTAAAATCATGTTCTTAAACGATGTGATAACAACATTCACATGAGTAGAATAAAATGATAAGGAGCAAGTAGTCAAAACCATTTTTCTTTATCATTTAAAAATTCGTCAACTGTATAATAACCTTTACGTATAAGATGCTGTGTGTAAGATTTCCAAAATATTTATTATTATTATTATTGCTCTAAAAAACTAGTGCTAACAGCATTAATGATCTATGTGTTTCTACAATACAAAGATATCGGACCGGGCGAGGATCATCAGAATAACAGATTCTCCCTTCTTATACTTAGCTTCAAACTAAACTTAATAGGATTTTTATGTGAAGCAAACTTCCTTCCGCGGTATAACATCACGCTACGGGTAATAGAAGACAGACAATGCTGTGTGGGTCAGCTGGAATGCCTATATATCAAATATTTTGTATTTTACTTTGACTTTACCTAAAAATATTATAATGTATCAATTTAAGAAGTAGGTATTCTTTACTATTGTTTGCTAGTCTATTCATAGATAGTTAAAATCGGTGGTGCGCTTTAGCCGTGAAAGTGTAGTAAACAGAAAAACAGACATTCAGAGTAACTTTCCAATTTACAATATTAGTATGGATGATAAATAACCCCCATTAAATTCCACCACATCACATAAAATGACGCAGATAAACTCATTTCATTAGAGGTTAAAAAAAATCAAGAAAAAAATGTTGTGTAAATACACGTTTCTCATATTTACTACTCTATTCATTCTTTCATTCAGATATACATATATGCAAAACATAAGCACGTTTGCTTATAACAAGAAAACGTTCAAATCGGTTCGCTCGTTCACTGGGGCAAGCAAATATTCGCTCTTTATTGCATTAGTACATATTTGCCATACCACATACTATCTTTGTGGCTATAAAGCGAGCGAGTGAGAATCGATGAACAATATTATATGTAGGATACAGTTTTATAATAATTCTTGTAAAGTTTATGAGTTTGCCTTGCCTTATTGGGTTTTTCTTACAGGAAGTTCTGAATAACAGACCGGAGTATAGAAGTCTGGCGGTGACTCACGCCCTTGCCTCGGAGAGCACGATAAGCCGTCAGTCCTAGTTGTCATGAACATCTATGACAATATTTTTTGAAAAGTTTTCATCACTGGAGGCTTCATCACGTGGAGGCAATACAAAGTATTAAATGAAGAAAGTGATGAAAAACAGCAAAAAAAACAATCATAAAAAAAATGTAATCTTAAGAAAAATATGACTACTTTAGTTTTTTTTTTATTTAAGATTAATATTGTGGGTGTAACTAAGTTTTATTTTATTTTTTATCTGTATAATTAAATTCTCAATTGAACAGTCTTCGTTTCATTAGGATGGCATACGTAGTTCGGGAGATATTCGGGTTTATGTGACTGACCCGTTATTGGTTTATGTGACTGACCCGTTATTTTTGGAACCGGCTTTATATAAAGATCTGAAAGCGTTTTGTATTTGTATTTAATCGGTTAATAACTAGATGTGGTCATAGGGCGACTGAACATCCTAACTTATTATGATGAGAGAATGATGCAGAATGATTGAGCCTCCGGTCCCATACTCACCAATGCAAGACGAGCACGAATTTTGCTTTTGGGTTGGTTTTCTGTGTGAGGGTAGTACTGCCCCGGTTGAGCCAGCCCATTCGTGCTGTAATCAGCATAGCTCTACTACCTTTCTTCCGAGCCTTATTCCCAAGTTTATTTGGGGTCGGCTACTAGTTCAACCGGTTTTACCTGAATTTCAGTTTTCATCGGACCTCCGCAACCCTAAGGGAGAACTGAAATTCGAAGATTGAACTAGTTGTCAGTATATTTGAGGGCACTGACTTCCCAGTAACGATTGCCATAGATGTTCATGACAACCGGGAACGACGGCTTAACGTGCTCTCCGAGGCACGGGCGTGAATCACCCGCCAAACTTCCAAACTCCGGGCAGCTATTAGGAATTTCCTAAGAAAAACCAAAAAACACTTTTTGGCCCGACCCGGGATTTGAACCTGAGACCTCTTGATTAGCAGTCGCGTACGCTAACCACTAGACCAACGAGGCAGTTACGGCTATGGCTCTACTAACTATAATACAATAATACAGGTTTTGAAATACTCAATTTTAGTTTTCGTATTTTATTATGTTATGTTCACATAACTGGTTTACCATTCTCATCATTAATCAAGCTAAAAGCTTTCGTTAAGTAAAAGAACATACAACATTTACATGTAGCTTATTTGTAAGTAAGTTCAGTGTTGTAGGTAATTAAAATTACGAGTTTCTCAGCAAATTTAACGAACAAAGGAATGCTAATCTATATAATGTTTTATTAAATACACAAAGTATGTACTCTATATGAAAATTAAGTTTATGACTGTACGGTTAGCCTAGTGGTTCAAGTGGCCATCACGCCGCTTGCCACGTGTTGTGGATTCAAATCTCATACGGGACAACACTTTCTGTGTTCCACAAATTGTTATTCTGAGTCTGGTTGTGCTTTGTGTCCCTGTCTTGTTTGTTTCTAAAGTACCCCATAACACAGGAATATATTCCTTATGCGGGATTTTAAAACAAAAAACATTGTTTTTACTCAGTCTTTTCCTAGTTTATCTTGAGTAAATGCGTCTGGAATGCGATACAATTTTCCACTTAGCTGCTGCAACAAGACAGTATCCCAGCGGAATTCCACACCAACTTATAGTCTCTGAAAAGCGCCAATAAATGACTCTTATGACGTTATAGCTAACATACCTATACTTAATGTGTCATTATACTACTTATTTTAGATAGGTTATTGCTATGCATACTAATATTATTTTCCAAATTTACAAATTCAAAAGTTACGTAAACAATGTAACTTTTCTGTGATATGAGAAGTCTATACTATAATAATTTTACTTAAACAGGTTACTGGTTTAAAAAAACTAATAACAATAATTAAAAAAACAGTGGATAAGTAGATTTCATTTGATACAAAATATTACTGTCTAAGTTAAATCCAAATCTCAAATATTGAGCTTATTTTATCCATTGGATAGGATGTTAGAACGAATAAATGAATAACTAATTATTCAAAATACAATGCAAAGTCAACGGGACAGTATTGAGTAATACGAATTTGAATACTTTACAGAAATCTTGGTAGACTAAGAGAAATATTGCTTCGTTTTGAAATATTAGGACATTTTATAAAAAAACAGTTTGTCTTGTATGTTTGTGACTTAGTTAAGTTCGCTTCCAATTTTAATTCAGATAGATCAATTGACGTATTTTCGCGAATATATGAAAAGATAGGGATGTAAATATTTTTTATTGTGAGATTTATTTATTTATTTAATGAGTCTAAAAATACTTGTTATCAGTATAGTTGTTGCAACGACAATCATGAGGCATCTACCTATCAGCTAAATGCGAAAATTAGAGCACATCACCAACAATAGTACCACTACGAGGTTCAGATTTTTCGAAAACTTCCAGAGAAGACCCACATGGTCTTCATTATAAATCATAAATATCACCTTGAAAACAAATTTGGTTATAATTTTTTATTGTTGTCCTTAAATTAATTTAAAAGTTTAAAATGAAACTTCACGAACACGATCGAGTGTAAAGTTAGATTCACACAATTTAGCCCTGACAGTCAACATCTGTCTAATTCGAATACTGAATAATGAAACAAATTCGGTTTATTTAATATTTCGATGTCTTAAATTACGAGAATTGTAAAATTGGTCAGTATCATTGTATACAGTAATTTGTAATTACAATTTGGTTTGGAACATCATAAAGCAATTTAAATTACACCAAGTTCTTTAGACAGAACATTGTAAATTTAAATTGTATTGTATGTATGTATATATCATGTATTTTTATGTATGCATAAATGTAAGCGTATATAATATATATATATATATATATATATATATATATATATATATATATATATATTGTGCGTATATAATATATTATGTATATATATTTTTCTTTTAAAATTTCAACATGAATTTCAGTGCATTTATCATGTCTGGCTCTGCATCGCCCTAAGGTCGACTGGGAGAAAATATCTATGGCATTAAGTCCGCCTTTGCTTTATTTGAGCATAAAGATATAAATAAATTATCACATTGACGCACATTCTTAATCGGTACATCGAGAGAGACTAATATTTATTGTATAGTTATTTTAATTTTCAGTCATCGCCATATTATTTACTTACATAATCCAAATACAACGAATTTACGCTCTGTACTTTTCTTACAGAATACGATTTAGGGCCTGTGAGATTTTTCTCTACGTTGTTTTACTACAAAACCAACATCAAATATCACTAACAACTGCTCCTCAGTAAAAACAAACGGTCCTTGCCATTGTAACTTTAGTTACTGGAGAAATATCAGCCATTTTGTCGTATAACACCTCGCGCAACCGCTGTGGACCCGTGCAAACCATTCTGAACCAGATGTCGCATGATAAATAGCAATGCGGTTCTAGATTTTGGTACTCGTTGGAAGTTCGTAGAATATTGAACGGTGATAATTGTGTTTAGCTTAATCGAGTGTTTGTCTTCGAAAAGTTTGTTAATTTGCACCAAGTTTTGCATCTAGCAAGTCAAGAAAATCAGTTTCACTTTATTTGAACTCGAAAAGAATTTTGCTTCAAATGATGTCTAACGTTTTAAACAGATTGAGTGATATGAGATGAATTATTGAGTGGTTTATGATGAATAAAACCTCGTTATAAAACAAAAATCTATATTTTTGTTCCTCAGATTCTTGAATATAGACTCGTATAGTAAAATGTGTCTCAGTCGTGAATCTAAGCCCAAAACTGATTTTAAGTAGAGATTGTATTATTTCATGTCAATTATAAGGAGATTCTCGATTCAAACTCAAGTGAAGTATAACTTATTACAGAAATATGTAAATTCACAATTTAAGTACAGATTTTGACAGACGTGACCTTTGCTTGACTTCTATGGTCGTTCAGGGGAAATTAACTATTTTACGATTGTGTATTTTGAAAAATGACGATTTTTTTTTTATATTATTCATTAAAGGAGTATGTTAACATACAAATTTCAATTCATTTCAGCTGTTTGATTAAATAATAATTAAATCGATCAAAGTTGTATGCAATGGGAGAGGCCTATTTCCAGCAGTGGACTGCGAAGGGCTGATGATGATGATGAAATCAGCTTTTGGTTTATGAGAAAAGTTTTATATTATTGAATAATATTACAAAAACAAAACGTAGATTACTAATTCAACATGACAAGTATTAATTAGTTACTTAACAAGCATACAATATTGATCTGTATCATCTTCACGCTAATTTACTGCAACTAAAATTACATAAAGCGATTCTCGTGCATGCCAATATGAGTTAACTAATACACAATAAGTTGAAAACTTTGGCATAATGTGCGCTGCCGTTCAAACAACTTGGCAGAGCTTTGTTAACCGTATCTAGAGATGCGGAGCTTTTCAAAGCAGGAAATTTATAGATGCTCCACAAATTTGTACCGTTAAAGTTCAACAGTTTCATAAAATTATAGCTTTCTGCTCATTAATCACTAAATTAGTTGTCTTTCATGAATTGTTTTAACAATAACATTGATTGTAGAGTATTTATTAGTACTGATGAAAAATGTTTGATTCTACATATAAGATAATAAAATCTACTAAGTTAAATTCAAAATAAATTCTTGTTTGTAATTTCATTCCATGTCTAGTTACAACATTTAATTTCTTAGCCTTATTATTCCCAAGTTTGTTTGGGGTCGACTACTAGTTTAACCGGTTTCACCTAAATATCAGTTTTTCCACGGAGCGACTGGCATCGAACCTTCGTAACCCTGAGGGTGAACTGAATTCTGCATCACCAACGACGTGAGACTTAGGCCATATAATCAGTACTTTTAAGGTATATATCTAAGATTCTTAATACTAATGTTTTTAATACGTTAGTGCTGATTTATAACCCTACTAGCTATTGACAGCCGACTCCACATGCTATTTACATAAACGTAAATTATGTCCTTTTCTAAGGTTCACTTCATTCATTCATTCGCGCTTTTACGCCGTAAAAGCTTAACAGACGGACAGACATAGATTTATGTAACTTACAGCTGTAAGAAAATGTTTTATATAGGTACTACTAATAAACTATTTTTCTTTAAAAAAAAAAACGTTTTATTACAAAAATCTGTTCCATTATTTATCTACTCAATATTTTACCACTGTAACGAGATAAATGAATAATGAAATTTCTCAGAAATGTCTGTTTTTTGTGGCTCAAAACGACAATTTTTTATGCCACGGATAATGGTGAAAACAGTGTTAATGTAGGTTATTTTTAATTAAACTAATTATATTCTTCAGTTGTTATGAAATAAATTATATTTGCTTATTTCACTCTGGTAGAAAAAAATGCTCTTATGACAACTACCGTACACTATTACCGTAATTTGGCCCTTAGTTTAGGTTTTTTGCTATGCAATTCAAAAAACTTTTAGAATTGGTAAACCCAAGACCTCATGCAAATCAATCGCATACACCATTACTGCCCTTCACCATCAAGACAGTTAAGAGCTTTTACGTGTAGTAATGCAACTTATTTGGCTACTTCGAGACGGAATCAATTTTTTGATAAAATATTGTTATTAGACATTCTAGAGTTTCATCTATTCCTAACAGACAGAGATTGTCAACCGAAACAGACGACATATTACAAGGAATTGCCAATAATGGTCACAGATAATAAGATGGCAAAATTATGTCTATCTCTTCTGTTACAGTGGTGGGATTCAAGCTCTGCTATCAACCGGTCTATTATATTTATGGGCGAATGGTATCCATTACGGATACAGTAATAATAGAATCAGACACGATATAGTATTGATATCATATGTACAATTATTAATCGAGATTCGAATGCCACAGAATATACAGCCGTCTATATTTGCATTGCTCAAAGTAAGTACATTAATTTGCTATAGCAGGACTGATTAATTCAGATTGTCTATAAAGGCAGGTTTGGTCATATACTTGTAGTTTTTCTTGTACTTCTACAATAGTTGCGTAGTAGTAAAACGTAGAGAAAGTTATTCCTCATACCATTTACAAGATTAGTACTTTGTTACATTTCATTTGCTATTCATGTCATGCAATAAAATAATCCGTCATTCATCGTTCCAAATATTTTATTACAAATAAAGTAACAAAATTTAATCAAAAGTAAAATATAGTTATTTTTAAAGAAATCTTTTACGTTTGCGTTGAGTCGGTGGGTCACGGAGCCATGTCACCTTCATAGTGTGTTTATAATCTGAAAAGGTACTACAAGGTCATTAGGAGTAGGCAAATCTGTTAATCACTCTTCTCCTAAAAATGTGGACTTAAGTCTACTTAATCAACATTTCTCTCCTTCTTCGGACTTTGATACCAAGACAAAAGATGCTACTCTTAAAAGTCTTACTTCCGCCCCGACTCCTGACTGTTCTCCTTTCTTCTTTAGTCAAATTTCGGATTGTGATGTTAAGAAGAGTGTAGTATCTATCACTTCGAATTCAGTGGGTTCTGATTGTTTAAGTCGTAAAATGATTCTCCCAATCCTCGACGAAATTCTTCCTGTCATCTCCCATATCTTGAATCACTCGATCTCCCATAGCGTTTTTCCTAAGGCTTGGAAGGACGCAGATGTAGTACCGATCCCAAAAAAGAAGAACCCTGGATCCTTCTCGGATTATCGCCCTATTTCGATCCTCCCCTTCCTCTCCAAGGTCCTTGAACGTCTAATCTATACCCAATTTTCGAAATACCTTTCCACAAACTTGCTCCTTAACCCTCTCCAGTCTGGTTTTCGCCCCGGACACAGCACTACCACTACCCTAGTTCACATTACGGAGGACATCAGACATGCTATGGAAAACGGCGAGCTTACTGTCCTGACACTTCTGGACTTCAGTAATGCTTTCAACACCGTCGACTTTGACATACTGCTTTGTATATTACGCTCTCTTAACATATCTCCAACTGCAATTGGCTGGTTTCAAAACTACCTGTTTGGTCGCCGGCAGCGTATTAGCATTGATAACACTGTCTCCTCCTGGTGCAATACAAATGCTGGTGTACCACAGGGCGGCGTGCTATCTCCCTTACTTTTCTCCGTTTTTATTAACACTATCACTAATGATTTGACTTCCTCCTACCACCTTTACGCAGACGATCTCCAGATCTATTCTAGGGCACCACTTGTCAACTTGGCTAATGCAATTCAAACTATAAATGCTGACTTGGATAAAATCTGCAAATGGAGCATTTCCCACGGTCTGAAGATCAACCCATCCAAGACTCAGGTCATCGTAGTTGGAAGTTCAAGAACAGTCTCCAAAATTAACTGGACTTCACTGCCTCAAGTCTCCTGCGATGGTGCATCTATTCCATATAGTGATAAGGTGAAGAACTTGGGAATCTACATCGACAGTACCTTTTCCTGGGGTCCTCAGCTCCATGAGCTGAGTCGCAAAATGTTTGCCGCTGCAGGATCTCTGCGTAGATTACGCAATTTCCTACCTACTTCTACAAAGATTGCAATTACACAATCCCTTCTTTTCCCCATCCTTGATTATGCTGATGCCAGCTATTTAGATCTTACCGAAGACCAATTTAATAAGCTTGAGAGACTCCAGAACCTCTGTATCAGATTCATATTTGGATTACGGAAATATGATCATGTCTCCGATTATCGTAAGAAGCTTAAGTGGTTACCCATCCGCCTTCGCCGGAATGCACATATTCTTTCTCTTCTATACAACAGTCTATTTAATCCTTTTACTCCACGTTACCTCAAATCGCGGTTCACTTTCTTACACGACACGCATACTAAATTTCTGAGATCATCAGAGAACTTGAAGCTGAAAATGCCTAGCCATTCCACCAAATTTCTCGATAACTCGTTCTCTATCCAAGCAGTTCGATTGTGGAACGCTCTACCAGTGTCAATAAGACGGGCACAAAATCTAACTACATTCAAACGACTAGTCAAGCAGCACTACCTGGGAGACATTAATGTCCCTTAATCCACCTTATAACTCTCCTTCTTACTCTAATAGGTCACATCATTCCTTTTATGTATGTATCTACTTAATTCTATAATTACAGTATATGTATGTAATCAATATTTGTATTTTTAACTCATAATAAAACGTTTTAATTTTCCCTTTTTCCCTACTTTCAATACACCAGACACTACCCTACATTTCCTCCAAATCGTGTTCTCTCCATCTCATGGTTGCCTGTAAGAGATTGCCTCCGGGCGATAAGGCCGCCAATGGTACCTACATACCTAGTTATAAGTACTCTGTAATTACCTGGTGTACAATAAAGTTATTATTATTATTATTACATACAACCAAGGGCTGATTTCAACCAGGGCAGTACTACCCTCGCACAGAAGATAAACATAAAGTGACACATTCATGTACTAGTTTTTCATAGGTGAGTGTGAGACCGGAGGCCCAAACATACTGCATTTGTTTCGTAGATGACGGCGAGAACTGAGGCCCAAAAGACGTGTCATAGAAAAATGCAGATATGCTTCTTTCTATGTCTATGACCAGTACTCTTGGATTCTACTAATGCTTCTCATCAGGCAGAATAGAGCCCCTTTGACAGTCTTAAATATATATATAAAAAATCAATTCAATATAATATTCCTTATTAAAGGTAAAACCATAATAACACTTAAACCACACGTTTGTGCTATTAAGGCGTTTAGGGAATTTAAGTATGAAAGTTGCGCCACTGAACTTCGGTAATAACTTTAATTTCAATTACTGCAGCTTCATAATCGGCTCTGAGCTTGATTATTATCTAAAGTAGGTACTATATTATTTCCTTCTCTTTTCCTCAAGTTGGATTAGACAAAGAAAAGTGTAATAAAATGATTTAAGTAAGATTTTTGGTGATGGTAAGCATGAGCAGAATCCAGGAGTAAAAGTCACCATACACATACGCAAGATATAATTTTCTTATTGCAGTCCACTGCTGGACATAGTTTGGGTCTTAAAAATGTTGAACAAAATGATATATTATTTTAACTTTGAAAGTT
The DNA here is from genome assembly GCA_932526445.1 of Phragmatobia fuliginosa. Lineage (NCBI taxonomy): Eukaryota > Metazoa > Arthropoda > Insecta > Lepidoptera > Erebidae > Phragmatobia > Phragmatobia fuliginosa. The sequence goes on along the minus strand of OW052081.1, from coordinate 6,427,572 downwards.
AGCAGTATAATGAAATATTGCACTCCTTCCGGCTAGGATATAGCGGTGATAGATATAGTTCTCAGTCACGGTGGTCAGCCTCGACTCGAGACCAGTTTATTACACAGGAGATATTAACGTGTACATCTTCTTCTTAGCCTTATTCCCAATATTATTTGGGGTCGACTTAATAGTAATTTAATTTAAAGCACTGATATTCAGGTAAAACCGGTTGAACTAGTGTGCAACCGGTTTCATCTGATTATCAGTGCTTTAAACGGAGCGACTGGCATCGGACCTCCGCAACCCTAAGGGAGAACTGAAATTCGAAGGTTGAACTAGTTGTCAGTAAATTTGAGGTCAGTGACTTCCAAATAACGATTGCCATATTCATGACAACCGGGACCGACGGCTTTACGTGCTCTCTGAGGGTGTGAATCACAGCCAAATTTCCAAACTCCGGGCTGCTATTAGGAATTTCTTAAGCAAAACCCAAAAACACTTTTTGGCCCGACCCGGGATTAGAACCCTAAACCTCTTGATTAGCAGTCACATACGCTATCCACTAGACCAACGAGGCAGTTATTATCGTGCACATGTGTGTGGGAAAACCCAGGTGCTCTTTCTGTACTCTTACTCTCACAATCCGATAACTTTACTTTTGAAATAACATACATAGACAAAATATAGTCACGTTACAACGAGACAAAACTTTAATGCTAGAGAAATTCTTGCTATTGTACTTTAGATATTTTGCAGACCTGAACAAACGAAACAAAACGAACTGATTAGTCTAAATTCAAACAAATTGAAAAGGGTGTCTACAGTGTATTAGGTTTTCAATCTAGGTTGATATTTTGTCACTGTCAGGTTGGAAACATACGTGTAGTTATTGTGGACGTAGACGTTTATGACAAATAAAAATAATAATTCATTTCTTCTCTCTTCACCAAGGTTCACTTACATCAAGAACTTAAAGTAGTGTGGGAATTACAAAAGTTAAAGTTTTATGATCCCTTGTGAGAGACTGGAGTCCATACTACGGATACCCTGTGTGACGGATCTCCAGGCCCCCATCTTGGACTTGTAGTCACCTGTTACAGTTTGAACAGATCATCTGAACTGCTCAAAACTTTAAGTAGATGATTTTAGTTTGAAATATACCAGAATATTTGTTATGAATAATTAAATGTAATGGCATGAGGGAGGAGTTTTCTTCCATGGTATTCTTATTCAGTAAAAATATAAGCGAAATAATTGCATAACATTTGATTTTGTAAGGCTCTGGTATTACTATTTGTTGAGTCTGTTGTTTTATTTCTGTGGGTCAGTAAAATTGGAAAAGTTAAGATGAATATTAGTAAAATAACAATGAATGAATACGAGCTGGATGCGAGTAGCCGAGGATCGAACTAAGTAGCCTGTCATTGGAGAGGCCTATGTCCAGGATGAACTGCGATAGGCTGATGATGATGTTGATGTTGTATTGTTGTATAATGACGACTGTAACTGTACAAGATTATTTTTTAATATGGTAGTGTTGTCGCACTGTAATATGACAGGGTTTAATACGAATCAACTTACTAGAAATTGTTGTACAAACATAGTTTGTAACATGTTTCTTTTTGTACTATTTTTTGTATATACATATATCAATAAATAAACAATAATATGTCACCGAATTTATTATTGAACTAGCTGAGCCCCGCGGTGCTACCCGCGTTTGTAACGAAGCTAAACTAAAACAAGTAGCTAGTTCTTATATCAAGTCAGTCATGCCAGTGAAAGTCCCACCGAAATCGGTCCAGCCGTTACAGAGATTACCCGGAATAAACAGACAGACAGACAGACAAAAATTGTAAAAAATATTTTGGCATACTGTGTATCATACCTACATAATAATATATGCATTTAGAAAAAAGCAGTTATTGTAATATTACAAACAGACACTCGAATTTTATTTATTTGTTTAAATGTATAGTCAATTCAATTCAATCAATCCGACCGATTTCGGCCATGGCGACCACTTTGACCCCTTATAGAGCTTGGCGCTGATCAATGCGCCCGGAGATGGTTTATATAGCCGATTTTCGCAACAAACTCCCTTGCACAAAGTGGGCAAGTAAGCTTACCGCTCTCATAATTATAGTGAATGTATAGATGAATGAGATGCCAATAAATTCGTATCTATTGACATCTCATTCATTAAAATTCGGTTCAGTAGTCTATATACATAAAACATAAAAACATACATTGTCTACAAAAATAATTACCCTTCCTTCCTTTTTTTTGCTTTAGTTGGGTAATATAACAAGATTCATCAAGACATTTATCCCATATATATCATGTATTATATTATTTGTACCATTATTAGAAGTAATCGCCCAAAATAAACAACCGTATATTTTCTCCGAAATGTTTCAAGGACGTTTTGGGTCAGGATGCCAAAACATGTGACCTTAACCACCCGTTGCCCGTTTTACCCTAAAATTATTCCAACTGTTATTGTTATAACAGTAAAATTTAATTATATTCAGGGTCTAAGCAACTCAATAGAAGGCTGATTTGAAAATGAAATAGGTACGTTATCAAGTTGCCTGTTTATCTACTTCTGCAAATTGGAAATGAAAATGGGTCTCTATGAGAACAAATTGGAGTCCGAATGTTAATGAGAAATTATTGTTTATTTCGGAGATAATTGTTTCTGAAGATTGTTTTGGTAGTGTAGCGGTACTTAATTAATAATACTACCTATCTAATAGATGGTTTATTTCTATAACCTTCTTTCATTTTAATTGATATTGTAGTATTCATTATTGTACAGAAATGTCTTATTATAGAACTTTCATTACTTATTGATAGCTAACACACTACTGTGCTATATTCTGTTTGATCTAAATAAAGATTTTAGAATTACTTTGTCATATCCAAGTATATTCTCAAGAATTGACCTGTTATCTACATTTTTTCTCATTCTTGACTTACAACAAACAAATTAGCGACACATAAATAATAATAAATATTTCGGTCATCTTACACACAACGTCATCTTTTCCCAAACAAAGCAGAGCTTGTGTTATGGGTACTAAACAACTGATATAAATACATAAACATACTTGTTTTTGTACATACATACTTAATATATATAGAAAACCACCTAGACTCCGAAACAAATATTACTGGATCACACAATTATTTTGTCTGACCCGGGAATCGAATCCGAGACCTCCATATCAACAGCCGCATACGCTAACCACTAAACCAACAAGGCAGTCAAAACACCATGTAAGTTTGTGAAAACACTGTTTTTTACACATTACTTCCACCATCGTAAACGATACACTCATAGTAATTCTACCCTTATATTCTCTATTTCATACAATGATATAAAAAAGGTTATCTCGTTACACTATTATAGCCGTAAAACAATAGAGGAATCCTATATTGATACCAAAAAGACCTACGCTGTCGAATCATCTGTCACGCAGTTCACAATACCAAATATGAACAACGCAAATCAAACCGACTTCCCACAATTTTTAAGTCTACAATTGTATGTCTCGATGATTTTTCCTAAAATCATTGCAAACGATTTTGTTCACCAATTTCAGCGCCACAAACCAAAATATTACAGAAGTTTAGTTTTGCTGCTGGAAAAAATTAAAAGGTTTTCTTTCATCTGAATGTAATATTGAAACTTTAGATATGTATATTCATTATCCTACTAAACATCTACACACACGGCTACGTCATTTATAACCGAATTAAAAAGAGGTTTTGGATACGATTGTTATTCTTGTTACCTCATATCTCCGCCAAATATTAGTATGATTGTGAAATTGCTGATTTTTTTTCATCAAAATTTTAATTATTCTCATTGAAATTTTAGCATTGAATAATTCATCGTGTTGATATCTGATTGTTCTATGGTATTCTTTAGGAAAGGGTTATCTCCAGCAGTGGACTAAAACGAACTAATTGTGATTGAAATTCGGAGAAGAAATTCCAATTCCAAGGGTGAAAATGAAGAATGCAACATAAATGTACCATGATGCATTGAAGTTGAAAATCTTTTTATTAAAAAATAGGTAATCTTTTTTAACAATGGATCTTCTGTATAGCATATAAGCCCATTACATTGAACGACCGATTTAAATTTCAAATTGCCGTTATCCAAATAGAGGTTAGCGATGAATGGAGGCACATTAAGGGCTCCCCTCCCTTTATATCACCAAATCTTGTAACAATCGTTTTAATTATAGCTTTGCTTAAACCGATATATCTACTTGATATTAATTCGAGATATTTGTTTCATATTCAGGGTAGAATTCTTGGTGTAGAATGAAAATATTATTACAATGAAATGGATAGATGAATGTTCTGTGTTTCTTAAATATTTGCCGGCGTATCGATTATTTTAGCTGGCAACACTGTTAAGTGTCTGAAGGTAAGACACTGACGCAACACCGGGCACTGGCGCGTGCGACCGGTGACCGCAGGGATGGGAATCATTGACACTTTAAAATAATAAAAACGCGATTGAATGATTGATTTTAGTCGATTACTTTCATGTCATAAGTCATAGACAAGGATCACGGGTGACAATGGTTTTATCCCTTCCCTAGATGATTATTGTTCGTTCATTCGTTCGTGAGTTCCTTTAAAAATGGAACGTCGTCGTTGACGAGCACAGTTATCGCGGATCATCTCGTGTGAGCACCACGTGTTCGGTGGAGTGTCTTATTTAAAATTATTAATCACGGGCTGCTATTTAATGTCCTAACTGTATTTCGTGATCGAGTGCTTCAATAAAGTGAATGTACAAGAACATTCTCCTCACCCGCTAAACTCACGTCTACCCTCAATTAGAAATATGAGGCCTACTAACGTTCCCAGTCGATTCAAGATTTAACATCAGAAGTGGGATACGCAGGGTAACCACCTGAGGAGAATAGTGTAAAGTGAACAGCAGTGAGCAGCCCGGACAATCAAACTGTTTACAAAAACATGGTGATGAAAATCTCAATTACTGGCGACCGCTAATCCGCAACAATCGGAATTTAACATTACCGTAAGGCTGATTTGTTTTGACCACGACGATATGTCAGCGTTTTGGCACACAAGGGCACAGCATTTTGCATATGATTTTCTCTATCGAGTGTCGCGAACAGCGAGAGGGTTCTGAAGAGCCGTCTAAATGAGACTTCGGACAGATCTCAGCTACGTATGCGGACAGGCTGGATATGTCGCGTCGGTTTGTGAAGAACGCAAGGGTTCCGAGCTACAGCAATGAAGGAGGTGCACATCTGTAAACATGAATCGACGAGGAGCAAAAGCAACGCAGAATCCGGTGAGATCGTTTCTTTTTATTTTCTCGTTGATTGTGGGCATGCTTCTCGTTAGTATTTTACACAGTGTCGTAGTATCGGGGGTAGTTAAAAAAAAAGGAAGAAAAAAAAAAAGGAACCGTAAGATGTTTCGCAAATACTATCTACTACTAAGTTACTATTTTACGTTGTGCCGAAAGAAACGATAAAAGGTAAAGTAATTCTATAGGCAGTGATTTTTTTAAACGAGTACGTCAGTGTGCAAATTAACCGTATTGCTTTTTTTTTTACAAAAGTGAGTTTCAGCGAAAAGCATACCCAAACTAAGCTAAGCTCTTGAGGATATAGATACTGACTTAAACTGTGTGGACAAAATCAAATCAAAAATCTTATTGATCTTAATTTAGTTACGAAAATATTCTGAATTCTTTATCGATGGTATACCAGGGCATCGCGTCTTTACAGGAGATTTACGGGTAGACCCTATTGATCAATATAAGAATGTTCAAAGACGAAAAAGTTTCAGCCCTCCTAGAAGCGTAAGTTATTTACGGTAGTTCCTCACCCTCACAAGATGGTCAATATGGGTATCTAACTAAGCCCTTTGATCTTAGAAATTCGGCTGCAGTCTATCAAAGGTGTATCAACAAGGCTTAGTTATAAACTTGGAATTAGCGTTGCGCTGGGTTACCTTGATTATGGACTTGGTTTCTCTGATAATCATTCCCATTGTCTGGAACGTTGCTTTAACCCTGAGAGCATTGTCAGACGCAGTTTTCCTTTTTTTATAGAAATGTAGGAGTACATTTTGTGGGTCATGTAGTTAGAGCAGGAGAAGTGGTCGATTCTCCTACCCCGAAGATTGCTACTCAAAATAGACAGTTCTTGGGCCTTGTCTCCTACTTCAGAAACTTTATACCCAAATAATACTCGTATGGTAGGCCCACTTTATTCACTGAAGGGGACAATAAGGTGGACGGACCTACATGACAATATTTACAAGAAAACTGTTCAAATACTGAGCTCAGGAGTCTGTACTAACAATATTAGATCGTGAAGCGGCAGCTATTGAGTTTCACACTGATGCCAGTTCTAACGGTTATGGGGCCATAATCATTCAAAGAAAGAATGGTTTGCTACATGTTGTCATATCTTAGTGTCATATTTTATTTGACGAACGACTGACGCAGAATCGCGATTTCATTCGTAGGAACTAGAAACTATCATAGTCACCTGAGTAGTCGAGATCTTTAAACAGTGTTTGTATGGGCAGCATTACACAGCATACACCATTAGTGGTGGGTATTTCTACAGGAGTCAATATTGTGCTTAAGGTGCCAACAAGTAACATGCTGATTTCTTGTCTAGACATCCAATCCCAAATACAGTTTGTGATGACTCTAATGCCAGTACATTATCAGATGAAACTGTAAACGTAATATTAGAATACTGTAGAGGACCGGGTGTCGTGTTCCTCCGACACAGAGGGGGGATCCTCCGACCGGGCGAGGTGGTCGTGCCTGGTGGGCCGCTGCACAGCGGTTGGTGTTGGGATGTAGTGTGTGTGCTGGTTCGCGCGAGAGTTTCTCCGTCGCGATTCAAGATTGGTAGTTGCTCCGTGTAGTTCATACCGTGTGTTCTTCGTGGTTCAGTGTTTCTTCGCGTGATGGCGCTGACTGTTAACTTTATTATGGGTAGTTAGCGGTAGAACAAAATCGTGATATCGAAATTCGTGACCTCATTAACAAAAATAAGAACAAAGAAACCTCGGACTACTCGCACCATGATGTGCGTAAGGGTAACCAGTTTCCGGTTACCAATAGCTCCGTGATCCTTAACGTGGACCTTAATTAATCATGTTCCTTCGGAAATTAAGAAACTAAGAACTATTTGAGCATTATTGGTTTCCAGAGATGACCAAGTAGGTACGTAAGTTTATTGATTCTTGTACAGTATGCAACGCTTCGAAAGACTGCTCCGGGTCCCAACAAGTTTCGTCAGCAGCCCGTGGTTTCCGTTGCTGGGCTCGGGTCTCCTCTTGGGGAGGATTGACGCCGTGCGTCACCGCCCTGGTTGTGGACTTTTGGAACGCATTGTGTCTGCGTGGTCTTGCCGTTGGATGGTGTTTTTCTGGAGGGCCTCCAGCTGGGCTTTGCGGATGCTGTCTTGTGGCGGCAGCCGGGGCTGGCTGCTTGGCGTGGCCTTTGGGTTGCGGTGGCGCTCGTGGCGTGTCGTGCCACGGGTGGTCGCCCGTCCGGTTCTGGCCGCGCCGTCGTTGCTTGCCCTTGGTGGTTGTTTCCGGTCGCCTGGGGCCTTTAGGCTGGGCAAGTTGGCCTTCATCAATGCCTAAGGACACAGGTCCCGACATGCGATTTACATAGATATTGCGGGGGGATTGGGCGGTAAAGACGATGGGAGGGAGTGCGTGTCTTTCATTACTCGGCATCTCTCGATGCTCATACCTTACTTCAATCCCTCAAGAGAGCTGTTTGCCTATTTGGTGCACCGAAGCGTGTAAAAGCAGACTAACGTAGGTGTTATATAGGTGCAAACTTCAAACGGTGTTGATGTGGGCATAGTGTACAGCTTCACCTTATCGGTACTGGTTCCGGTAGGGCTAACGCTAAGCGTATAATGCGTACTCTAAAATGTCTGCTCACAATAGTAGAGAACAAACCAAACAAAACTTCTGTAAGTTCAGCTCGCCTTTAATACCACTAGATCCAGATTAACAGGCTACTCCCATGCGCAGTTAATGCTTTACAAACGAGCAATGTAGAATTTCAAAAGACTATACGTCAGAGGTAGAACGCTTCATCCGAAGTAGAGCAATAGTGAGTCCATTCAGTGCAGGCAATTTCGTCTTTATCAAGGATAGCGAGTGTAACCAAACCAAACTACAATGAAACTTCAAAGGTAAGGTCATTCTATTGTCAAGGTACCAGATCATTATAGAGACGAGCTGAGAGACGTTGGTGGGTCTAACCTAACCTGTAAGTATGCTCATGAAATTCGAAATGTATAGTCATGACAATGGACATAACGTCCTATGAGGAAAGTGATGCAGCATCGACATCTAGTCCACGTACTTTAGCCTCTGCCTCCGAACATGACAAGTACTAAAGGTGAGTTTATAACGTTTGTGCACTCTTCTTCTTTCTTCTTCTTCCTTAGCATATTTGCATCCACTGTTGGATATATGCTTCCTACATGGTTTTCCATACGCTTCTGGATGCGGTGTGTCTAGTCTTTCTTTATATCTTCCGACCACCTGGCAGCTGGTCTACCAACACTTCGACTTCCTGTTCAGGGTCGCCAGAATAGTTATATGACTTCATCTATCGTAGTTTCTTCGGAAAACATGTCCGGCCAATTGTTATTTCAGTTGCGCAATTCATTTGTGTATATTCTGTTCTTTTATCAAGAACCGATCCAGAGAACGTACGTAGAGTATCGATCCAGAGCGTGCGTACGTACGTAACGTAGCGAGCGTACACTGGATGGGTACTCGGTTGGCACGTGTCTGAAAAAGGGGGCTGGTCTGGAAAACGGATCGATGCCTCTGATCAGACTACGCGGTATGTAGCCTTATTGATGGGTAGTTAATAGGCGCGTATCTGAAAAATGGGGCTGGTCTGTAAACCGGATCGATGCACCTGATCAGACTTCGCGATTTATAGTAGGGTTGATGGGTAGTTGGTAGTCGCGTATCTGAAAAATGGAGCTGGTCTGTAAACCGGATCGATGCACCTGATCAGACTACGCGATGAGACTGGTGGAAGAGACGCTGATGGTTGTCCGGTCCGAGGCACCATGTGAGTTGGTGATCGGTCGAAGGGACGCCTGAGGTCAGTTGTCTGCCCAGTGTGTGTGTGTGTGTGTGTGATTGGTGGAAGGGGCGCTGACGGGTGGTCAGGTCCGATACACCATGCGAGTTGGTGGATGGTCGAAGGGACGCCTGAGGTCAGGTGGACGCCCAGTGTGTTTAATTTAGATGCGAGGGGTAAAGATCGAGATCTTTTTAAACAGGTGTCGTGAATTGGTAGCGAGTCAGTGATGGACGAGCGATTTTTTTTTCTCTCTGATTGACGAGGAGTACGAGACCTGTTGAGGTGAGTGATCGCACAGGGACGTGCGATTGTCAGTATGGCCGTGCCGGCGTATCGATTATTTTAGCTGGCAACACTGTTAAGTGTCTGAAGGTAAGACACTGACGCAACACCGGGCACTGGCGCGTGCGACCGGTGACCGCAGGGATGGGAATCATTGACACTTTAAAATAATAAAAACGCGATTGAATGATTGATTTTAGTCGATTACTTTCATGTCATAAGTCATAGACAAGGATCACGGGTGACAATGGTTTTATCCCTTCCCTAGATGATTATTGTTCGTTCATTCGTTCGTGAGTTCCTTTAAAAATGGAACGTCGTCGTTGACGAGCACAGTTATCGCGGATCATCTCGTGTGAGCACCACGTGTTCGGTGGAGTGTCTTATTTAAAATTATTAATCACGGGCTGCTATTTAATGTCCTAACTGTATTTCGTGATCGAGTGCTTCAATAAAGTGAATGTACAAGAACATTCTCCTCACCCGCTAAACTCACGTCTACCCTCAATTAGAAATATGAGGCCTACTAACGTTCCCAGTCGATTCAAGATTTAACATATTCATAAATTCGAAATCGTATTAAGCAGTATTTCGTAGTAAATTAAGTCTTTGCTGTCCAAAAAACGCCATTAACTACAATACGAAGGAGAGTTGATAATCATCTTAGGTATACATTCAAGTTGACTAGATGAAATAATAATAAATAAATATTTCGGACATCTTACACACGTCATCTAGTCGAACACAATAAGAGTTTGTATTATGGATTCTAGACCGCTAATATAAATAGATAAACATACTTTTTTTTTTGTAAAAACATACATATTTATTTATTTATTTATTTACAACTTTATTGTACACCAATAAGGTATCAAATTTTATACACAGATATTAATATTATTAGAACATAACAATATGGTATTACAATAGGCGTTCTTATCGCTCACGGCGATTTCTTCCAGACAACCTTTGGACGGATATTGAAGAATTCGATTTGGGTAGATATAATCTATGTAATTAATAAAAATAAATAAAAAACATTACATGTATCTACAATAACAATACTGATAATATAAATACTTACAAAAACATACATATACACATACACGTCACATATATATATACATACATACACATATACACATACATACACATTATACAAACTTAACACACGCAAATGTCACAAACATGCATATTGCGTATCACACACCAGCAACGATCAACCAGTAACCTCTACAATGTCAGGTAGTAGTCCGTGACTTTCTTTTTGAAGGCATGCAGAGATTTGGATTGATTGATAATTGCCTCAGGTAAGTCATTCCACAGTCTGACTGCATGTACCGAGAACGATTTGTCAGTGAATTGTGTGGTATGGCTAGGCATTTTCAGTTTTAAATTCTCCGACGATCTCAAGAGCCTACAATGTGAATTGTGTAAGAACTCAAAGCGTTGTTTGAGATAGGGCGGTGATTGTGGAAGAAACAGAGTACTGTATAAAATAGAGAGAATATGGGCATTACGGCGAAGGCGGATAGGTAACCATTTGAGCTTAATGCGATACTCGGAGATGTGATCATATTTACGTAGGCCAAATATGAATCTTATGCAGACATTTTGGAGACGCTCAAGTTTGTTCAACTGTTCTTCGGTAAGATCTAAATAGCTAACATCACTATAGTCAAGGATAGGAAGGAGAAGGGATTGTGCTAGGGCGATTTTTGTGTTGGTAGGAAGAAAGTTACGAAGTCTTCGCAGTGATCCCGATGTAGCAAATAACTTTCGACTAACTTCACCAATCTGTGGGGCCCAGGACATATTTTTGTCCATATAGATTCCAAGGTTTTTGACCTTGTCACTATCTGGAATATTTGATCCGTCACAACGGATGGCTGGTAACTGCTGCCAATTTATTGAAGAATTCATCCTCCTGCTACCTATTATAGTAACCTGGGTTTTTTTTTGGATTGACTTTTAATCCATACTCTTTACTCCAATTGCATATTTGTACCAGGTCTTTATTAATATCGTCGATAGCCTCAGATATTTTCGCTGGAGAAGCTTTAGTGTAAATTTGAAGATCATCTGCATAAAGGTGGTAGGAAGAGAGTAAGCGATCAGTGATGGAGTTGATAAAAACTGCGAAAAGTAATGGAGATAGCACGCCGCCCTGAGGTACGCCAGCAGATGTGTTGCACCAGGAGGAGTATCTGTTGTCAATACAAGTACGCTGCTGACGACCATACAGGTAGCTATGAAACCAGTCAATTACTGGTGGAGATATGTTAAGAGAGCGCATTATTCCAAGCAAGATATCAAAGTCAACGGTATTAAAAGCGTTACTGAAATCAAGTAAAGCAAGGATTGTTAACTTTCCTTTCTCCATGTTAAATCGGATATCCTCCGTTACATGAATAAGTGCAGTGGTAGTGCTGTGGCCGGGACGAAAACCTAGTTGGAGAGGATTTAAAAGGAAATTTCTAGAGAGAAATGAACTTAACTGCATGTGAATGAGGCGTTCGAGGACTTTAGAAAAGAAGGGTAGAATGGATATTGGACAATAGTCTGAAAAAGAAGAAGGATTACGTTTTTTAGGGAGAGGAATAATTTGAGCCCTTTTCCACATAGATGGAAAAACACTATTACACAAAGAATAATTAAATATATGGCAAATCACAGGCAGGATTTCATCTAGGATAGGAAGTATCATTTTACGGTTGATGTCATCCGTTCCCACCGCATTAGAAGTAATGGATAAAATGCTTCTCCTAACATCACACGCAGACAATTGACTAAATGCAAATGGAGGACAGTTAGGAGTCGGTAGAGATGAAAGATATTTTAGTGTAGTAGTTTTGGTGTTCCCCCCAAAATTGGAGGAAGCAGAAAAATGTGTATTTAAGGAATTAATGTCAACGTTTTGTGAAATAGAATTAGACTGTAATTTACCGACCCCCAATGACTTAAGAAATTTCCAGACTTTACCTTTAAATATTATACATAGGAAACACCCAGACTCAAAACACAAACACTTGGTCCAACCCGGGAATCGAACTCGAGATCGAGCTCAGCATTCGCATACGCTACCACTGCGCTACCGAGGCAGATTGTTTGAATATTAATCGAATATTAATCGGTACTTGATTTTAGACAGGTATCGATACCTGTCTAAAATCGAGTAAAAACACTGTCACATTTTTCTTTCTGATGGATTGCGACAAGCCAGTGGCCAGCCAGCCACCTTTGTCAAAACGAAGTATGACAGAACAGCTGCTTCAAACAAACTTAAAATACCAAAATCAAAAACACCTACACCGTGAACATAATATCAATTCAGTGCAAAGTTAACTCATTTCAAAGGTGCATCATTATCGTCGTAACCCGTTTTCCCTGAACAGACTTTAACGGGCCGATTTTATACACAACTTACCCCTTTATGGTTTTCTTTTATTCCATAATCACCATGGAAACAGCTCATAAAGTGATGATACTTCCCTCAAACAAAAAGTTACTGCTTCCTAAAGACTTTAAAAGTCTTAATTCTTAATATTACACTTTTTTCTTTGTTCAAAAAGTAAAGTCGTTAAGATCCTAAATTTTTCCTAACAAGGTGTTTTTATTATGACAAATGTTCATTGCCAGCTAAACCTTTGCATTTTAAAACTGCCGTTTTATTTTATTAACATTTTACGTGTATAAATATAGCTATAGATAGAAAACCGGGTATAGATCGCGAGAAGTCGTTAGAGGCGGGTAATACAGGACCGGTTGTTTTGGAGAACCTATGTCCACTAGTGAATATTTTTTGACTGAAATGATGATGATAATGATGATGATAATGATGATGATAATGATGATGATGATTAAAGATAAGATGTCAAGTCGAGCATCGATGGTGTATGAAGCTATTTTTAACTACTGTTTGATTTTATAATTTACTAGCTGATCCCTGCGGTGTTACCCGCGTTTATTGTTGTAACCGCGGGCAACGGCTAAGCTGGTCTAAAAAAAGTAGCCTAAGTTACTCCTTATATCATCAGCTATCTGCCAGTGAAAGTCCCGTCGAAATTGGTCCAGCCGTTCCAGAGAACAAACAGACTGACAAAAAAAAATGGCATAATTATGTACTATACATACATACATCTGATTTAACATACATATGCATTTAGTAAAAAGCGGCTATTTTAATATTACAAACAGACATTCCAATTTTATTTATATGTATGGAACATTTATACATAAAACTTGTGTGGATTTGAAATTTAAAGCTCATTTACCAAAATACATCAAAATTTTACGTACCCACAAAACAAAGATTATATCTGAAACTAATGCTACCTGCGTCTATACTAAACAAGTAATTACTGCTAAAGCAATATGATGAAGCCTTCACCCCTCCGCGCCAACAAAACACCTATACTATCAGTTTCTATAACAATATATTGCCATTAAGAAGTTAAAATATGAATATGAAATAGCTGTACTTTGAGGGTTGTTTCATTGCTCTCTAGAGGGTAACTATACGAACATCGCAGGGGTTGGTAAATGTATTAATGTTGATAACCTTGGTTTTATTCGAGATTTTTCTTCATCTCGCCTAAAAGAAAGAACACCATGAAATATAAAGAGATTCGTAACGTGATACTTTAAAGAAATTGTTTCGGTATTGCAAAGTTTTCGTTTGCCCTTGCCGGTAATTATTTCTGGAATATAGGCTAAATAATGTCCAAAAGTTAATTAAAACTAGACACAATATTTTAGGCTTCGATATACTTTGGTTACAAAAAATTAAAACCATATCGTGATTAAATTTGAAAACCTATTAAATATTAAAATTTATGTCTGTCTGTCCATATGTATGTCTGTATATCTGCATAAATAACTTCGCTGCAAGGCGTTAACTCGCAATTCAAAACAATAATCGCGGGTAACACTGCGGGACTCAGTATTTATATATATTATGTACTGAGTCATCATCATCATCATCAACAGCATTTAACAGTCCACTGCTGGACATAGGCCTCTCCTCTCCTCTCATTTAAAAGGAGGTTTTGGCCTACTATACCACGCTGGCCAGACGGGTTGGTAAAGGGTTTGTTTCAAGTTTTCCTTCTCTTGGCAGTGATGTTAGCTGCTTATTTTGTTCCTTTAGTCGCCCCTTACTACACCCATGGAATGAATACGGGTGGTGACACTTGGTATTCTGAATCCGTCACCACACGGACAATATACTGAGTACCGTGGTGCTATTCATGGTTCCAGAGATTAGCTGGAACAAACAGACAGACAGATAAAAAATAATTAAAAATGCTTTTTGATGCGAGTAGCTAATATAAATGCCCACTATATGATGTTACAAACAGACACTTTAATTTTCTTTATTTGTATAGATATATATGTGTGCAATGGGAGAGGCCTATGTCCAGCAGTGGACTGATATAGGCTGATGATGATGATGATGATGATGATGATGATGATGATGTATAGATATAGATTTCTTACGATATGAAATTGTATATAAAATTGATTGGTATAAAGTAGCACACACAAATACAGCATAACCTTTTCAAGAATTACAAAGTTAATTTAAGTCAAACTTTTACCTCAGCACAGACATCCATTTTTACCTCTGATTCAATGAGTGCTTCAACAGGAGTAATCGACTAGATGAGTAACTACTCAAGGCGTCTTTTGAGTCCCACTTCAAAGGTTTCCAGAACATGCTCGCACTTAAATAGAATTTCATAATGTTACTTTATTCACATAGGCTTAAACAGTACAGAGTTTTTTTAATAAACTAGTGATTTACTAACTAATAGTTTTGTGAGTTTACTAATACATAGGTAGTAGAGCCACGTTGATTTGATCATGATGGACTACCTCGACCGAAGCAGTACTGCCTTCACACGAAAGACCAACCTAAAGTGATAGCATTCGTGCTAGCGTCTTTCATTGGTGAGTGTGACAACGGAAGCTCAATCAATAATTCTGCCTCATTTTCCTGACCTCCTGATGCTGGGAGACTGATGCAGAAAGGTGTCTCGAAGCCGCCATGGCATGGGTTACTATGCTGCATTGTATGCTCTCATAATGAGGATTCTATTCATGCTTTCTATCAGGCAGAGTAGAGTCACTTTGGTAGGCTTCTGTATGAAAACATAATATTGGCCGCCAAAATCCGCCTGATAGTGATGGATCCTAAAGTCTCTTTAATAAATCTTTAACCATTAACACTCACTTTTAATTTATTTCTTCTTAGATTCTTTGATTAACTGTGAAATAATAATAAATAAATAATAAATATTTCGGACATCTTACACACAACATCATCTAGTCCCAAGCTAAGCAGAGCTTGTATTACGGGTAACTAGACAACTGATGTAAATACATAAACATACTTTTATTTTGTAAATACATACATATTGTACATAGAAAACACCCAAACTCCGAAACAAATATTTGCGGATCACACAAACATTTGGTCCGACCCGGGAATCGAACCCGAGACCTCTTGATCAGCAGCCGCATACGCTGACCACTAGACCAACGAGGCAGTTAAATAAATTCAATTGAAAATTATACGAACCCTCGTACACCGTAAAGCCTTAGAACATCCTTATAAAAACAAACTGACTATCATCAAAGAGTATCCATTAATTTCTACCTCTTTAAGAAAGGTGTTAATAATTCTATCACATAAATTTTCCCATCCCATGTTATACCTGTTTTTATAGGGACACTTGTCATGCGACAATTCAACATCAAAGGCTCCGGTTTTCAACCCTGTGAGGGGTCCCTTTATTTAAATTGGGGTTGGACCCTACCTTACTATCTGTTGAAGATGCCCCATTGTCATGAATTTTTGGGCGGGCGCATTTTCCTCACAATGCTTCTATATTGTTAAGTTTCTTGACAATATTCGGTCTTCGGAATGCACCCCCGAATATAAATTTAAGTGTCTGACAAGCACTGTATTTATTATAAGTACGTTATGTAATATGTATAAATGTTTTGTAATAATTTCGTTTAATATTGTGTTAGGTTTTGAAATAATATTATCAAAAAAAAGGTCGAATTACTTATAGCGAGCTACAATAATCACTCCTACCTGCTTGCAAAACATTTATTACTGGCCATCTTTAAAATTTATGAAAGCTTATTAAAAATGGTTTTGAAAATAAAATGTCACTCTCTTTGGATGGTCGAATTTTCTAACG
This sequence comes from Phragmatobia fuliginosa, assembly GCA_932526445.1. Classification (NCBI taxonomy): domain Eukaryota; kingdom Metazoa; phylum Arthropoda; class Insecta; order Lepidoptera; family Erebidae; genus Phragmatobia; species Phragmatobia fuliginosa. Next base: position 6,410,940 of record OW052081.1, on the reverse strand, counting down.
GGCTATTATTGAGATTTGAGAAGATATTACCGAGTAAAAACGTGAGTTGCATTATATAATGTAATTAAGAGTATTATTTTACTATATTAGAGTAGTCTTATACATGTAAGATTAATAAGGCTAATATATATTAAAATAATTGTAAAATGCTGTCTAGAAGTAATTTATAGGACCATACTTAACATTAAAATATGAAATAAATTCGTTATGTCTAACCAATCATCGTTTAATTTAAGGGATAAAGACGGGATCCTTATATTTCAGAAGTGGGATAAACCTGCATAAAGCTTACTTTCGTTTTGTAATAGCTTAATTTTAACTCACAGAAAAGACAGGTACTCATGCTCCAAGGTTACACAGTTGGTCTATGGAATGATCTCCACTCGCACAGTGGTGCAAGGGGGACTAAAATTTCATTAGGTTCTTGTAGCTACGAGGCCCTGTTTTCGAAATGTCATATAAAAAAAAAAACGCTGTTAACATAAATTCTATTGTGACTTTTAAAACTGAATAGTTTCATCGTTAACGTTTACAAGTTTCAGAATAATAATGCTACGTGCTACTGAATCTCCACGGCGTCGTTTGAGGACGCCTATCCGAGGAGAAGCTGACCGGAATACAGACTCAAGCAGACGCAGCCGCAGTCGCATGCGCCGAGAAGGCGGCAGCGGTTACAGTCGCAGCCGCGTGCGCACTCCGGAGCAAGGACGTGACAGCGTCAGAAAATTGGAACATGAGCTGGCACATCACCGCGACCGGCTGCGTGTTCTGGAGAGTGAACTGAGCCGGGAGCGCAGTCTTAGACGACGGGCTACGCCTCTGGCCAGTGCTGAGCGCCACAGCCACCGTGCGTCGAAGGTCAACGAACTAGAGCGGTCGCGGGCTCGAGATAGAAGTACACCGCGAGAACGCAGCCCTGTAGTGTGGAAATCCCGTGAATTACGTGATACTGAGGACAACGCGTCGTCGACACCAAGGAATAAGCGGTCAGACAGTCCAACTTTCACCTCTAAAGATGTTATGAACGTTATAAATTCTATTAATAGAACTAAGACCCAATCTCAGCCGTTAACAGTGACAACTCCAATGCACAATTTTAGTAACAATAATAATATTAACCACAAAAATATTTTACCTGATTTTGACCCTTCTTCGAAGAGTCAGCGCATAGACATTTGGCTTAAAAAAGTAAATGAGTGTGCCACTGTCTACGGCTGGGATGATAGAACCGTCATTCATTTTGCTATGCAGAAACTTCAAGGATTGGTTAAAACATGGTATGAGAGTCAGAACTCTATACTATTTAATTGGAGTGAATGGCAACATAAGTTGACGAGTGCTTTTCCGTTTGATCAAAATTATGGCCAATCCTTGGAGGACATGCTCAGGAGAAAGAGTAGGTTTAATGAACCCCTTGAGGTTTATTATTATGAAAAAATAGCGCTCTTGAACCGGTGTGACATCGAGGGCAAACGCGCAGTGGAGTGTATAATCCATGGCTTGAGCGACAAGACAATGAGGTCTACTGCTAACGTGATACGATGTAGCCAGCCCGATCAATTATTACAATTTCTCATGAGCAACAAGGAAATTTCTCAATTTTCCGATCGTGCCAATTTTAAAGGACAATCTTCCTCTACATCCGTTTCGTCTAATTATAACACAACGAATCGCCCCGCAAAAACCAATTATATTCGAACTGAATTACTTTGTTATAATTGCAAGGAGAAAGGACACCCTTATCTTAAATGTCCTAAGCCCCTAATTCAATGCGAGAAATGTCGTAGGTTTGGTCATAAAACTGAAAATTGCGCTATTAAACTTAGAAATGACAATAAGCTTGAGCATATACAGAAAACAATGTGTATATTAACGTCTGAATCGAATTCAAAGTTTATTAAAGAAGGTAGGATAAATAACATTCCAATAAAAACTTTCATAGATTTTGGTAGCCAGGTCACACTTATTACGCAGTCCTTAGCGTCAACGTTAGGATTAACTCTCGATAGTCCTTCCATACCTTTGAGAGGTTTTGGTAATGATCTAATACAATCCGAAGGTGGCGCGCATGTGGATTTGAGCATCGATGGTGTTAGAGGTCGTGTTTTGTGCCACATAGTAGAGGATAGATTTCTTGATTTACCTTTGCTTGTGGGACAGTCGTTCACGGAACAATCTCATGTCATCGTGTTTAAAAATGAGGAGGAATTAAAATTCTTTGACGGAAACAATGGATTTGGCTTCCCGCAATTTGATGATATTGGTGATAATACATCTGCCATCATAGTGGTCGCTTCAGATGTTAAAATTTATGGTCCAGCTGTAGTTAAAGCTCGCATAAATACAATTAAGAATGGAGATATTTTATTAAGTGGAAAAGTTATAGGGAAGCCCAATCAACAGTTTACTCTTAATGGGGGAGTGTATCGGGTAAAAGAGAGCTTGCTTTTTATCTACATAACTCCGTTGTCAAAATTCTGTCAATTACAAGAAGGGGTTGTTATAGGAAGGGGTACCAAGATTCAGATAGTCAATCGTATATACACATCGGTAGATTCTTCCATACTCGAGGCGTGTGTAATTGATGATAGCCAACTAAATATAGGCACCACCATCAACGAGTTTCAACGACGGCAGTTGTTGGATATACTCAATAGGTATAAGCATTGTTTTGCGACGTCTTTGAGGGAACTAGGGTGCACGAACGTGACTGAAATGAATATTGAGCTATGCAGCAACCGTCCAGTTGTGTATAGACCGTACAGGTTAGCACATAAAGAACGTGAACAAGTGAGAGAGATGATAACAGAAATGTTAGAGTCTGGTATAGTAAGGGAATCTGTTTCTGAATATGCTAGTCCTATTATATTAGTACGCAAAAAGGATGGTAAGCAGAGATTATGCGTCGATTATAGACTCTTAAATTCTGTAACGGTGAAGGAACGGTACCCAATGCCGATTATTGAGGACGAGATTGCTCGACTTTCAGGTCAAGCATACTTTATTTCTCTGGACATGGTTTCCGGTTATTACCAAGTGCCAATATCCGAAAACTCGAAACCACTGACATCGTTCGTAACCCCGGACGGTCAATACGAATTTAATCGTATGCCGTTCGGGTTGGCAAATGCACCCGCCGTTTTTCAGCGGATGATGAACAGAGTGCTAGGGTCTGCTAGGTTTACAGAAGCTATGGTTTACATCGATGATGTCCTTATTTATGGAAAGAGTGTAGAGGAATGTTTGGAAAGGTTTGAAAGAGTGATGCAGTTGTTGGAGAAGGCGAATCTAACCCTTAATTTATCAAAATGCAATTTTCTTCAGAATCAGGTTATTTATTTAGGGTATGAAATTAGTGCTGCAGGTGTTCGTCCTGGTAATAGGAAAGTTCAGTCTGTTCTAGATTTTCCTTGTCCGACCAATACGCATTCAGTACGACAGTTTCTTGGGTTGGTGGGCTATTTCAGAAAGTTTATTATGAATTTTGCAACTCTGGCACACCCATTAAACAAGCTGCTTAGAAAAGATGCGGATTGGGTTTGGGCCGAGGACCAAAAGGAAGCTTTTAAAACTCTTAAGAATAAGTTGGTGGATAGACCGATATTAGCGATCTACGAGCCGACCGCAGAGACGGAATTGCACACTGATGCGAGCAAAATTGGAATAGGAGGAATTTTGCTTCAGCGCAAACATTCCAGCGACTCTTTTCTACCTGTGGCATATTATAGCCGGCAAACTTCTCCGGAAGAGAAGAATTTTCATGCATTTGAGCTTGAGACCCTGGCTGTGGTATGTTCACTCAAGAAATTTCGAGTCTACTTGCTAGGGCAAAATTTTAAAATTGTCACTGATTGTAGCGCTTTGCGTTCAACATTTTCGAAAAGAGACATGATTCCACGTATAGCTCGTTGGTGGCTTCTGCTTCAGGAGTTTCAGTGTACAGTGGAATATCGCGCCGGTATTAAGATGGCACACGTGGATGCCCTGTCGCGAAATCCTGTCGAATTGATTGATGACACGGTTGAAATTGACCAGTATCCGAATGTAATGTTGATAAGTAGCGATGACTGGTTACATACCCTGCAGATGGGAGATTCAGAACTTCGTCGAACTCGTGATATACTTACTAATGATATAGATGCTGATAGTTTGAAACATATAAAGGAAAGCTATCTTATTAAGGATAACAAACTTTATAAATATTTAAACGGTGATAAAAATAATTTACGCTGGGTAGTACCAAAAGGCGCAAGGTGGCAACTCTGCCGCATGAATCATGACGATATCGGATATTTCGGTGTAGAAAAGACGTTGGAACGTATTAAGAAAACGTATTGGTTCCCTAAAATGTCTCGATTCATTAAAAAATACGTTCACGCATGTCTTGAATGCGCATACTCAAAGAAAACTGCAGCCAATGAAGGCCATTTACACCCAATCACTAAAATAGAAGTGCCATTTCATACCATTCATGTTGACCACCTTGGGCCGTTTGTTCGTTCAAAGTTGGGAAATTCTTACCTTCTGGTGATAGTTGACGCGTTCACTAAGTTCGTTTTTATTAAACCAGTTCGAAATACTAAGACGCAAGTGGCTGTAAGAGTTCTTGAAGATATTTTCTACACATTTAGGGTTCCTGATCGTATCATTAGTGACCGTGGCACATGTTTCACATCTCACGCATTTAAACGTTTTTGTTTGGATAAGGGCGTGCGACATATTTTGAATGCAGTCGCTAGTCCGAGGTCGAATGGGCAGGTAGAGCGGTACAACCGTACCATTCTTAATTCATTGACTGCTCAGAATCTTAATTTTGATGAGAGGAATTGGGATGATAAAGTGGGTAGAGTTCAATGGGGTATGAATAATACTCTCCAAAAGACCACGGGTAGGACGCCGGCTGAAGTCATGTTCGGATTAAATATGAACGCAGAGATTAATCCTAGACTAAATGAATTAGTACGGGAAAGTAGGGAGGAACTAGATCCAAAAATTTTACGAGAATCGGTTAAAGATAAAATTGACGTAGAACAGGAAAAGCAAAAGTTCGCCTATGACAAAAACAGGCTTCCTGCGCGTGTATACGGTGAGGGCGATCTTGTAAAAATCACAAGAACTTCGTTTACCAATGATGGCAAAAGTAAAAAACTAATATCGCCTTACGTTGGTCCTTATCGTGTGATCGCTGTGTTGGGCAACGACCGCTATAGACTGGCTGCAGTGCCAGGGTTATCTAGTACCAAAAATAGGCGTAAAACCACTGTAGCTGCCGATCGCATGTTACCATGGGTTCACGTAGCTGCCTTAGATGTCAATGAGGATAGTGACGACGATGATGATGAGACGAATAGCTGTAATGATGAAGACATGGATTAGTAAAATTGTAAATTCTGTACAAATATTACATTACTATCGTCGTCATTATGCTAGCTGACTAAATGACAATACATAGTTTTCTAACAAAATAAATCCAATTTAAAATTGTTATTGGTTGTTATTATTGGTCGTTTGTTACATTGGATTCCTGGTACTTACCAACTACCGAAGTGACTAAAACAACTCGAAATCGAGTAGTTTATTTAGAAGTTTTATTTATTTTATTCTTTTTAATATTAATGAGAATAAGTTGTAGTATGATTGTGTTCTGTATGAAATTAGTATACTCTATATTGTTTGTTACTATATGTATATTGAAAATATAATCCCACATCTTGAAAAGTATTTTTTTTTTAAATTTGAAGAATTATAAATATATAATTTTAAAACTCATAATATTAGATTGATTGGATTGAGATGTGGTGTAATTAATTTTTCGAAAAGTGATAAATAATAAAATAGCGTAGCTTCTGATAATCACTGATTTACTATTGTTACTTGTGAGAAGGAGGGTTCACAAGTAATGTCACCATGGTTTGTGTGAAGGAGGATTCACTACCACCGTGACATTTGAATTACACACCTATTTTATTCTATTTATGTATTTGTTACTTGTGAGAAGGAGGGTTCACAAGTAATTTCACCATGGTTTGTGAGAAGGAGGGTTCACTACCACCGTGACATTTGAATTACACACCTATTTTATAATATTGAAGTATTTGTTGCTTGTGAGAAGGAGGGTTCACAAGTAATTTCACCATGGATTGTGAGAAAGAGGGTTCACTGCCATCGTGATTGTTGGATATTGTTTATTACATTTATTTTATGAATATTACTTGTAAGAAGGAAGGTTTACAAGTGATACCATCATGGTTTGTGAAAAAAAAACAAAAAAAAAAAAAAAAAAGGTTCACTGAAGTCATGACTGTTAGATAACGTAATGTTTATTTGTTTTTTGTTTTTTTTCTCTTCCCTATCATTTGTGATTTAATTTTAAGCGTCAAGGATGGTTCGCAAACAATGTATGTTTTAGAAATTACGTGGAAATAATTGTGAGCCCGGATTCGATGCTGTTACCGTTGTTGACCGAGTGTTAGGTTATTGGTAGGAGTAGCTAACTCGCTTGCGTGCATGAGGACATGCACGACGTCAGGATGGTCGAGTGTTAGGTTTTGAAATAATATTATCAAAAAAAAGGTCGAATTACTTATAGCGAGCTACAATAATCACTCCTACCTGCTTGCAAAACATTTATTACTGGCCATCTTTAAAATTTATGAAAGCTTATTAAAAATGATTTTGAAAATAAAATGTCACTCTCTTTGGATGGTCGAATTTTCTAACGGGCTATTATTGAGATTTGAGAAGATATTACCGAGTAAAAACGTGAGTTGCATTATATAATGTAATTAAGAGTATTATTTTACTATATTAGAGTAGTCTTATACATGTAATATTAATAAGGCTAATATATATTAAAATAATTGTAAAATGCTGTCTAGAAGTAATTTATAGGACCATACTTAACATTAAAATATGAAATAAATTCGTTATGTCTAACCAATCATCGTTTAATTTAAGGGATAAAGACGGGATCCTTATAATTGGAATATTTATTGTAAAACATAATATATTTATGTTATTTTTTTTTAATATTCTTATGAGCACGTTATCAAAGATTTTAGTTTTTGGTAATACCAAAAATTACAAACGAAAATTAATTGAGCAATACCGTTAGAGTTGTGTTCTTAGCTTTTTCTTATCTTATTCAAAATATTTGTAACAAGACAAATTTTTGGTACTGAACTTAACAAGTACATTAAATGTTTAGTCCTAGCGTCGCGTGGACGCTTGTCGTCATCCTTCTCGCGTGTACAGGTAAATTAGCTTGGAGAAATTTTTGCGTTTGTAGTAGTGTATGGTCACGTGGCACCTGCGGACAGCGTAAACTGGTTTATTCTGGTTTTGTGCGTGTTTCCACTGTCCACTATCAAGTGTCGATTTTTTGCTTTAGATTGAAATATCTCGAAAACGGTGCGTCCTAGGCCAAAAATAACAAAAATTTTGACCCGCCCGTAGACCCCCCGGAGTTTGAAAAACCTAGATGAAAGGAAAAAAAAATAATTATATATCGGCTAGACTCTCCTCTGTGAAGTTTCACTTCTATCGAGTGTGAATCGCACACACAACTTTTTTTTTTATAAAGTCAAAACCTTTTTCTTTAAAATAAAAACTTGTTTTTATTGAAAACAAAAATCAGAGTTTTGCTAGGGATAAGTATAAAATTATATAGTAATATTAGGATATCGAAACATTTTTGTATAGGCCAGAACGATATAGTGGAAACGCGCTCTAAGATCTGAGTAATACACACACCACTACATATGCAAAAATTTCTCTAGACTAATTTCACTGTAATACGCATTATCAACATAACCGACACTAAACATGACATTTATAATTGTAGCTTGCCGAAATTCACAGAAATGGCTCAAAGTTGCATTATCTCTGATATCCCAAATTAAGGTTAAATATGCAACTGTTTAAAATACTATATTACTTTGACAATACTAATCGATGTCGTATGTATCGTCATATTATATTGATTTAGGACTACATTCTGGTAATATTTATAATATTTACAGTTGTGTCACTATTTTTAAATACATAAATGAAACATAAAAATAAATGTAGTTGTGACATAGATTTGAATAGTTACTAGTTTGTGACGTAGGTAGAAGTTGTGTGTAACAATTAACTAAACATATGCAAACGATTGCAATGGGTGACGTGAACTAGGATTTGGTGAATGTTAATGTTTTCCGTACAGAGTGTTCCGTAGAGACGTTACAGGTAATAAAATGTAAATTCTGATTTATATTGAACTTAACAAAGCATTTGGTAATATCAGGGGGTGTCACTCCGCAGTTTAGGTATAGTCGGCCGGCTGCCTGCCGGGTCAGACACGCCGGTCGAACAGACATGGTCAGAACAGTTAAGAGCTACACGATAGAAAGAGACGCAATTGTAGGTAAATATAATCGTCGTGATTCGGCGGTGTGCGATCTGAATTGAACTTAATCTTTTGACACCGAGGGTATCTATAACTTTAATTTACTTTTCGGAGTGAGTCTTCTGTACTGGTACTATTATGTATTCTGTGGTAATATTCCCAAATATAGATTCAATGCCTTATATCAAAGGAATACTAAACAGTCAATCTTTTTTAATTTTCAACCATCACCTACCATAACAGTGAATATCGTGCCACTTATAGAATTAAAGGAAGTTTTCAGTTTCTTGTGCATTAAATACAAAATTAGGTATCCAGTTTAAAGTTTTTCTAATTGTTTGCTCTATCGTTTTATTTACTGTGATTTAAATAGTTTAGCTAAACTATACAACTAAAAGTATAAGTAAAAGTTACGAAAGTTTAAAAATATTTAAAGCAAATGTACATAAAAATAATGTACCTTTCGATTCCATTCATCCTATGTTATCATACCGTCGATGTCAACTCAAGCTCCAGTTCGTATGTACACATGTACTCGAACTATTCCAACCGTGGAGTTTGTTTTGAAGCTGTATCATGCATTGATTTCGTTTGTGTACTTCTATTTTTATAAAAAAGACAAATGAGTACTACAGAGTAGCCAATGATTTAAAATAAAACTTGACGATTTCAGCGATACACAAGTTTATAAAGTTATTCTAGGGTTTTGGCTACCTCTATACAGTGTAAAAAATAAATAAAGAAAATTGGCCAAGTGCGTGTCAGCCCACGCATACAATACGAATAGTCACCCATAATGGCAAGAAGATTTAAAATCGTGTCCAATGGGTAATTGTAAGGTTTACCTATTACTTCTTTATTTTTTTTCGAAGTTTTCCAAGTGAGTGCATTTTAAAAGTTAGGCCCCCTTAACTCCTGAAATAAAAAAAAGTATCAAAACTGCTATAGTCTTCCTTAAAAGTTCAGTAACTGCTAGACTACTATCATCAATTTTATTAGATTTTTTAAGCAATCAGTTTGGCTTTTAGAGAGGGGGGACGCCCTGTTTTTGCAGAAAATTGCGCTTTAGAGTTGAATTTACGTGTAGGGGTGGTACCCCAAATAAAAATATTTTTCATAATTTTATTGTAGCACTTTGACGACGTAATAACAACACATATTCATTAAAGTTTCATCCTTCTCCAGCACTAACCATTCGGGCGGCCGGACGGACGGACGGGCGGACATTTCGAATCTATAAGGGTTCCGAGTCATAAACTACTAAACTCTAAAAAAAGAGTCATATTCAAATTATTATAATTATAATCTTAGGTATTTCCAAACAACAACAACTAATATTTTGTAAAGTATGCAGTCATAAAAAGATTTATTCTATTTAAGTTTTAAGTCTTTATGTCTTTATAAACATTATTTTGAATAAACATCAAAGTATTTATTAATGTTGAGTAACATCTGTAACATTCCTAAAAAAGTCCTTTAAAAACTTCAATGTCTTAAACTGATATTGAAAACTAACAACTTTTATTAATAAAGTATTACATAAAGTTTTTCTTTTGCCCGTTAGCAGTACATGGACAGGTTTCTTTCATAGCCTGTACAATGTGGTTTGAAAGTAACTTAACACATAAGGGCTCTTATCCGCCACTCAATTCTCTTTGTCTCACCAACCACGTATTGTTCAAGGAAGAGATTTTTCATCACAATAGAAATTTTAAACTGATTTTTTTCCCTAATCCCATGAAAAATATTTTATGAAACAGTGTTTTTCTGTATAAAATGCATATTTTATGTTTATTTTGATTTGTAAATAGGTCACAAGATACGATTCATTCGATTTTAAATGCAATGGATAGATTAGACGTTGTTATGTAAATATCGATATTAAAAGTAGAATGGCAGTGCTAAAAATACACTATCCAACTGATTTCCTAGCGATACCAAACGGCGACAAGATTTAATCGAATACATTTAGAAATGTTTCGTCGAAAAGAGAAGTAAAAATTACAGTACTGCTAACAAAACCACGTAAAAACCACTTTGAAAAACATTGAAACTGGTCTTGTTATTTAGTTTTAGTTGAGGCTTTCCCGCTTACTACCACTTTCTCCGGAGAAGGTTAAGGTCATACGTCATGCTGGCAGTGTGTGGGTTGGGGACTGGCAAGACACGCTGAATGCCTTAAGACATCCAACTGTAAGCTTCATGACTGTTATCTTAGAATAACAACCGGGACTGACTACTTAACGTCACATCCAAATCGAAATATATCTTAACATGTCATGCCACAAACGTCACCTATGTAGTCCCGACCGAGCTGTCGTTGCTGCGTGCATTCTTCTATTACCCATTTTTCTATTGGAAATTTTGTTGGCCTATGTCATTTAGATATTTGTAACATGCTTCTATATACAACTACTGTTTCATGGCTATTATTATCATTTGTATTATTATTATTATTTGCTGCAGCATTTAAAAATATATTTGGAAATGTACTCTTATTGTTGATAAATGAAAGTTCTTTATTTTTCGTCAATTTTACAAAATTATGTGAAGATTCAAACATAATTTTTTGACTCTTGAAAATTTATCGCACTAATTCAAATAGTAGTAACTAGTAGTAAATAATAGTAACTTAGGACCTCTCCAATTCATTATTATGGTAAACAAGTTACCGGAGGTCGTAACACATGGGTCATGTTTACTATATGCAGATGACCTAAAGTTGTTGCTAGCAGTCAGGGACGAGTCAGACTGTGAACGTATGCAGGATGATATACTCGTAAAACGAGTGATGGATTGGAGCATTGAGAATAAGCTCTATTTAAATGCGTCTAAATGCTCAGTGATTACTTTTTCTCGCGCGCGAACACCAATACAGTACCAGTACAAAGTAGGAGATACACCCATGCAACGAGTCTCGCAGGTAAGAGATCTAGGGATACATCTCACTTCGGATCTAAGATTTCGGGAGCATATAGTAAATGTATGTAAGAAAGCCTACAGAAGCCTTGGTTTTGTGTTAATACAGTCTCAAGGTTTTACGAGCATTACAACACTGAAGGTCTTATATGATGCATTAGTTCACAGTCACCTAGAACATAGTGCTGTCATTTGGGCTCCGCAGGAAACAAAATACAGTGATATGTTAGAACGGGTTCAGAATAAGTTTACAAGATACCTATATTTTAAACTGTACGGGGTGTACCCGTTTTTTCCACTGATGTACCCCACGCTGTTTGTTCTGGGTATGGTCAGCTACAACGAGCTTAGAGTGCGACGGGAATACACACTTGCTATGTATGTAGTGAGATTACTACGTGGTATAGATCATCATCATCATCATCATCAGCCTTTAACAGTCCACTGCTGGACATAGGCCTCTCCTTAGAAAGGAGGTATAGATCATAATCCTCGGGTACTGGGCAACCTGAACCTGTGCGTGCCTGACCGGTACATGAGGAGGCATCGACGCCCGCCCTTATTAGCGGTACCAGCAGCCAGGACTAACCTCCTACAGAAAGCACCCCTTACGCGAACTATACATCTTGTCAACGAAGTTCACAAAGAACTAGATATTTTTTCGAGTCAATTGAGTGTACTCGCAAAGTGTCTTTTAAATATAATATGTTACAAGGACTAAAATAATTGCAACATTTTTGTTTTGTTTACTTTGTATACTTGTATACTACTTTGTATTATTATTATTATTTTTAATTAAGATTATTGTCTTTGTTTTTCTTTTTGTTATTGTAAGTAAGATGTATGTTTTACACTTAAATTAGTAGTATAAGACAAATGTATAAGCTAGCCTTTCTATCACATTGGGTCTACCTGGAATGATAGTGAGGGTAATGTAACTGATATAAATAAATTTGTGATTGAAACTGGTTCTCATCATACAGTTATCAACAGAAATTAAACACATAAAAGCTAAATCATTTTATATTAATAAGTTACTTTAAAGCACTATTAAATATAAAAATCCTATTTATTTTCAAAGCAAAATGTTTCAAAAGCCATTGAATAAATAAATCCCTGTTGCGTTAAGCTTCATAACTCTGGCATAGCTAACTTAGGCTAATTAAAATACTTAAGAATCCCTCACCTAGTACAGTACACTTTACTGCCGCATTATCAGAAGCTATTTTCCCAGCGCTGCCTGTATTTTCTTAGCCTCACAAAGCTTCTCAAAGACACCCGACGTCCGCGCCAGCCACAGGATAATTAACTCTAAGGTCAACACACAAAGAGTATTACATTTTCTTAGTGAATTTTCTATTATGTTAGCTTCGATGATTAAAAAACGTTGGTAAGATTTTTAAAGTTCAATTTCATTACTATAAAAGCGAAGCTTGGAGAAAACGATACCCTTTATAGACTAAGCAATTTAAGTAATTTGGTTATTTAAGTTTTGGTTTATATCATTTACTTTGAGCTTACTTTTATTTATTATTTCTTTGGAAGAACAGGTTGCATGTAGGTTTCAAAAGAAACCTTAGGAATGCGCGAATATATTTACTCATAAAGTCTATAATTTTGACATTTAAAGTAGATGACGTATCTTAGCGCATTCAATTAAACAATCCAATAATATTTATGAATGTCTGTTACACTATGAAAAGACAATAACGAGGAAACAACATTTCATTGCGTCCTCGTTGATTACCCGCGATGATTGGAAACAATCACCGAGGCCGCGAGGGTAAGCATCGTCGGCGCGCTCAAACCCAGATGAGTGACCGTTTGAGGCATGTGTTATGAGCATTTCCATGATTTGTTATGATCATGTTAAGCAATCCCGGTTGTTATCATAAGATAACAGTCGTTAAGCTTAGTTGCAAGCCTTCGGGCGGCCTTAAAACATCCAATACTAGTAGCAATTACTTAGCCATAACATAATTTTTAAGAATAGGTACCTATTATAAGTAAGGTACCTTACATTTCGAATAGGTAGAGCAGTGGAATAATAAAAGCTAGTGATGTAATATGATTAGGAAAGAGGAAGAAACTCACAATTAAAAGGTAACTTAGAAATCAATTGTTGGTGAATTGAATCAAATTAAAATTGACTTGATTTTATTCATCATTACTATTATTACGTTTAACTGCCGTGTTGGTCTAGTGGTTAGTGTATGCAACTGCCGATCAAGAAATCTCGGGTTTGAATCCTGGTCGGGCTAAAACGTTTTTTTTGTTTTTTTTCTGATTACAGAAATACTTATTAACAGCCAGAAGTTTAGGGTATAATCCATTGTGTCTCGGAGAACATGTAAAGCCATCGCTCCTGTACCTGATCTCTCCTTCAGTCGTTTCGGATAGCCTTCCCATTGGATTATGAGAATGAGTCAATAGTGTACTATACTATCTCCTGCGTAGTTGGCTGTTGGCTGGTCTCCTTTGAGACTAGCCGCGGTGACTGAAATCGGCTTAGAGAACATCACATCACTAATGGTACGACTTATGAAAAAAAACTCACTGATATCTAACTAAAACGACAATTGTTTGCAAGTGTTTGCACCAATAATTGTGTATTTCAGTTTTAAAACTATGTACTTTTCTATGTTTTAGAATTTATAAAATACATACCACATAAGATATCTAGTGCCATGTTAACCATAGGCAGCTCCCTTATAATCTGTTCCTGTTTATAATTTCTCTATCATTGTGGTAACGGAATAAAATTTATCCCATGGGTTTCGTACGAGGTAACTAAGGTATCTAACTACGCAGGCCCATCACTGCCAAGAGAAGGAAAACTTGAAACAACCTCTATAACAACCCACCTCGCCAGCGTTGTAACTATACAAGAAGATGATTTGAACTACTAAGTCTAAAGTCTTCTCTAAAGAGAGGTTTATATCTATCAATGGACTGTGAAGGGCTGTTGATGTGACGATGATGTAATGTGTAATTTACGCCTTATTTGACTTCTGATAGCAAGTGATGACCGTAGTCTGCTTATAAAAAATAAAATACTTTTTATCTGAAACTCAAATTAGTGACAATATTAATAAAAACAAGGATAAAATTTAATACCTGAACCGACTAGCTAGGTCTTCACCGTCATCTATTGGTCTAAAATCTACTTAATGTTAATCAAATACGGTTTAACCAACATACTATATATTCTTTGAATCAGGTCCCGCCTCATCTTTTAAATTGAAAATCAAAGTAAATGTGGAAAAGCTACTTAAACAAGAATTTAAATCCCAATCGTCGAAGCTATTTAATCTAATGATGTAACTGTAAGAAGTGAAAAACTAACGCGATCTCCTCCGAAGTGGAACGAAGTAGAATCCGTACCGATATCCAGACGACTCGCATACTCTAATTTGCCAATCGAGGGAAAAATTCTTATGAGAGCTTCATGTTAGAGGGAACCAAAACCTTTGAAAAAATCTTTGATATTAATATTTTAATACATTTATAAAAAAAAATACAGGCAAATAGTTCCACAAATTTTTGCACAGTTCTTTTTAAGTCAGTAATGTACTTGTATTGCCAATTTTCTTTACTTAATTTTTCTGTTACATACATACATAAGAAACGGCAACTTCAATGAACTTAAATTATTTGTTCTACAATGAGGTTATATGAAACCTTTTGCATGTTAACCTTTTTATGAGCAGATAAGTTCGGCCTTTCCTAACTGGACTAGCCTTGAGATGAAAGGATAAATTTAAAAACAAGAATCATTGTCTCTTTTAAAGTCCATACAATCCTCTTGAAATGCTAAGAATATATTATCAGTTAATAAAAAAATAACAAGATACTTTATTATAATCATCTCACAGTCACAATCATCATAAATTGGTAAAATATATTATTTCTTGAGTGGAGACTGCGTCTTGGCAAACGTAGTGTAGGACGTCCACAGGCCAGGTGGAGTGATGATTTGCGTAAGACGGCTGGCAGTAGCTGGATGCGAGTAGCCGAGGATCGAACTAAGAAGCGTGCAATTGTAAAGGCCTATGTCCAGCAGTGGACTGCGATAGGCTGATGATGATGATGATGATGAATAACGACCGAAAGTTTCCAATGACGAAAGGCCAATTGCCTATGAGCGCTTTAAATTTATAGCAAAAAATATTAATCCAATCTTTTGCAATAATTTACATTAATTTTAATAGACCACGTGAGTTGTCCCCCATAATACTTGCCGCGAATCACATTAAGTACCTTGTCATCCCCCATATACTGACTGAACGGAAATTAAAATATTCGAAGCCGACTTAATACACGCATTATTCACTAAATACATTACGTATAATGCCATCCTAAACGTGCCTGAAATACTTATAACGTTAGTAGAGCGATTTCGCTTTAACTTTTGACTTTACCTGTCGAATTGTAATGAAGCCTAATATCTGCTTTCCAGTTGGATCAGACGTACACTTGCAAATATGTCTGTAAGTTTTTATTGAGGTCAGTTTCAAGAGTTTAGAAGCATTTTTTTTTGTATTGGAATCATTCTAGCAGATGGATCATCAATTAGTGAGTGACTACTTCATGGTACAGTTACGCTCAAGCCACCCTGGTTTCAGCACGAATTACTTGTTTCAACCGGGACGCTATTACCCTCTAACAAAAGACCAACCTAAACCTGAGACAGGAGGTCCAATAATATAAATAAATATTTTAGGCATCTTACACACAACGCCATCTAGTCCCAAACTAAGCAGAGCTTGTATTATAGGTACTAGATGACGGATATAAATACATAAACATAACATTCCAATATATATAGAAATTACCCAATACATGGGAATAACACAATCATTTGGTCCGACCCGGATATCGAACCCAGGACCTAAATCACAGCAGTCACATACACTCCCACTGCGCCACCGAGGCTAATTATTATTATGCAGAAGCATCTCAATAGGTCACCATGAAGTAGGACACCAGACTGCATTGTCTGCATTTGCAATGAGTATATTGACCACTACTTTAAGATTCTGCTCATTTGGCAAGCTTATATGAAATATAAAATACACACAAACTTCCCCTATTATTACTTTTTTATTTTTATTTTTTTATTTATTTTTGTTATGGAGGACTGACAGCTAGCATAATAACATTTGAAATCTAGTAGATAACAGTGAGCCAATTACAAGTCCTCACCTGCAGTGATATACTATACATAAATATGTGAGCGACAGAATTTTTTTTTGTCTTATTGTTATTACTTTAACTTAAAAAAACTTAAGTCTCTGACACTTTTGCACCTTTGAGACACTCATTATGGAGGGGGAAATTAGTCATCCAGCTACCCCTTATTAAGATTGGTTTCTGCTCATGCTTCAGTATCAGGCAGGGTAGAGTCACTTTGGAAGGCTAATTATATAAAAATAAAGTAAGAGGTGGATTATTGGTATTTCAGTAACATAACTCAGTTGGAACTTAGTACTTTATTTGTCCAAAGATCTAAAATTTATATTTTACTTAGTACGTCTAATATTGCTGATATTATATAATTTGGAAGTCTAGACGAATCCATTAGATACCTTTCACTTTGTTCTAGTCAAATCTACTTACTGAAATTAAAATGTAAATATGACTTATTTCTCAGAAACTTACAAATTATTTCAACCGGCTTTATTGCTATAGCTGTAAGTTGATCTATATTTATTTATATAATTGGAATGTTCATTTGAATAAAATTTTAGAACTAAGAAAAAAATGACAATATAATGCAAATCAAAAATCGTAATTAGGTACCTATCTTTTTCCAAATCAATTTGGTTCCCCTTTATTTCTGATAGTATAATATTAAATCTTATTACAAAGAATTCAAAACTCCTGACACAAAGTACAATAATATTGTAATAAATATTGGTTTTATTAATATTAATATAAATATTCATAACGATAAGCAACTAAAGATAGCGTTATAGAAAAATATTGTAGCTACTAAGACTCAGCTAACTAAAAATCATATTTAGGAAAAATCCTAACCCCAAATCGCTTAACCCATAAACAGTCAGAATATTACCTGAAAGAACAATAAATTATTCACATAATGAAGCGACCGTGACAGAACGGAAATTGGGTGCGTTACCGCTCCGAAATAATCCTTTTTAAAGGGTTAAGCATGGGTTTAAAGAAACTTTATTTGTTCTTGGTAAGTACAAGGGCGTTTGTGTACTTTATAGACTTACTTCCCGCTTGTAAGCTGTATTTACTACTACTTTACTGTTTAATTGTCCGTATTTATGCAAAATGGAACCACTCGACAAATTTCATTTTTTGCTTTTATTGAAGAATACTTATTTAAAAGTGGTCTAAATTCTCATACAAGAAAGAACCACATGATTTTTCACTTGGAAACAAGGTATACTAAAAGCAGAATAGAACCAAAAGCAATAATAAACATTATCTGTAAAGCAAAACGGAACCACAGTACAACAGGACCCTATTGTTCTAACAAATAAACGATATTACTACCATGTCATTTTATACAAAACAGATCCACATACACTTGGTACCATTTTACATTACACGTATTTCTATTATTAACGATTATTTTTAATACACCAAATAGAACCAAGTTTCTGTGGTTTCGTTGTGCATAAAATAAATCCATACTTAGTAGCATATTTCTTTTTTACAAAATAGAACCACAAGCATTCGGTTCTTTCGTGTATAAATAAATATTGTAAATCAGTAGAACCACTAGTATGTGATTCCATAATGCATATCACGACTTGAAACATATGACCACTGAAAGGTACCAAAATGACGTGACTTGTTACATGTCTCTCATTTCAAACAACGAAATATTACTTTATTTCATTGCATGTATGGCTCAAAGTGCAATGACTCAAAGTTTCAAAGTAAAACGTTAAAAATCTGTCAAAACAGGTGACATTCAACGAAGTAGTTCGAATTCGCGACGACCGTTTTTTTTCTCTTCGAATAAAGTTATGTTGTTTTTGTTAATTTCTTTCGAATTAAGTGTTCAAATGTTTATTAGAGGCAAGCAATTGTTGAATTAAGATTTATAGATCAACACCGAAGTATGGGCCTCCGGTATTCTCAGTCACTCGGTGAAACACAACGCAATCGCTGTTTCATACCGGTTTTATTTTTATTTATTTATTTATACTTTATGCACATAAACAGTGACAAGGGTGGACTTAATGCCGTAGGCATTTACTGCCAGTCGACCTTAGGGAGCGCGTGATGCAGAGCCAAAAACAAGATAGATGTACACAACTGAATCATATACCTAATTTATTAAAAAAAAATCAATTAGGTATATTATCAGTTAGAAGGCCTATATTTGCGTACATACAACAAGTAAAGGAGAAAGTAGGAGTCGTTGCCTATCAAGAGGTCAAACGGATTGCGGAAAATAGACAGGAGTGGCGATTGCTCCACCGACAAGGGACTGATCCTTAAATTGAGGAGATTTAAAAAAATAAATAAAGGATTCATACTTAAAGACTAAGTAGCAATGCTATTAATACACATTATAGATACGGATTCATATTTATACACATTCGAAAGGGAGTGCGTTCCACAATAGGGCAGATTGTACGAAGAAAGTTGAGTGGAGGAAATCAGAACAGTATGTGGGGGGCAATGAAGAAGTGACTTAGAAGATCTAAGACTTAGAAGATCTAAGATTTTTAGTATGGTTTACAACTAGATACTGTAAGAACTTGGAGAAAAGAGTATTTAATAAAGAGTAGTTAACACCCGTATCTCTCTACGTTTGCGAATCAGAAGCCACTTCAAATGAGAGCGATACTCAGACACGTGATCATATTTACGTAAATTAAAAATGAAGCGAATGCAATTGCATTGAGAAGACGGTCAAGCTTATCAGCAGATTTGCATTCAGGTCAAAGTAACACACATCACCATAGTCGATTATGTGGAATATTAGGGTCTGGATTTGCAATACCTTAGTTTTCACTGGTAGAAAATTCTTAAGCCTATAGATCCGCAACGAGAATCTGACATTCTGACACACAGATGCAACTTGTTTTCGCCAGCTGAGAGTTGTGTCGATATATAATCCGAATTCCTTCACACTTTCGCAGAATGGTGTAACCATACCAGTAGATCATAGGTGGGAGTGAGTCCAGGTAAAGCTGGCTCATACGGCGGTTACTTCTGATGATAATACCCTAATATTTATTCGGGTTCATCGATACGCCAAACATATCGGACCAGTGTTTAATGGGCGTCAGGTCACTATTTACCATGGAGACCGCGGACGATACATCGCACAACTCTGATTGATAATATAGTTGCAAGTCATCAGCATAAAGATCATAAGAACACTGATAGAGGTGATAAGCTTAATGAAGATAGAAGATAGAACAAGTGAAAGAATACCGCCTTGGGGAACGCCAACAGCGAGACCACATCAGCCAGAGGAACAATCTTCCACCTTGATTGACTACTGACGATCCCGAAGGTCAGACGAGAACAAGTCTAGCGCTTCTTGAGAGACCGAGAAGTGGTATAGGATAGCAAGGAGGAGTTTTAAACTGACAGTATTGAAGACATTCGAAAAATCAACCAGTACTACGGTCGTAACCTTAGCTTCTCCATTCCTACTTAAATATCGCCAGTCCCTTTCAAAAGAGTAGAAGCCGTGCTATGGCCATCAGGGAAGCCAGTATCACCCGCGAAACTAGCCGATATTCAGTCCATATTACATCTCATTCCACAAGATGCACAGACTTTTTATTGGTCTCAATTGTGATGATACAATAAAAGATGACATAAATAGACAAGACTCGGTGGATTTCGAAATCTAATTCGATGATAACGTCGAATAAACGTGTATTTTTGGTGAATTAAAGTTTTTTTTTAAAGATAGAATTAAAGGTTGATTTATATTTTGAAATCCCTGGGTTGTGGTTCTTTTTTGTATATGAGAAAACCTATCAATTACTGAATGTTAAAAGGAACCACATGCACATTTTCTTAATTATCTAGAAAGTTTAACAGGAATCAAATCAAATTTAAATACAAATACTTAAAGTAGTAATATATCAATAAATCTAAATAAAGTTAATAGTAATTTTACTTAATCTAACAGTGCTGCACATATTTTTGTAAATCCTTTGATATCTCTAAAGTGTGTTTTTGCTGGGTGGTTCCTTTTTGCATAAATACGGACAATTTACCTTCAAAGTTTTTGTTAGCAGGCTTTTATTTAAGATCTATGAATGCAGTTTTCTACTGGGAGGCGGTGGCAACACTGTTATATTTTTACAGTTTTTGTGTTTGTCGTTTCTGTTGGTTGTATTTCTATGACATGCTCTGCATTCAGTAGTTTAATTAAATTGAGGTGTTATCTATCAACTAATTAATACTCTATTGTGCAGTCCACGATTTTCAAAATTAGGCCAAAAATGGGCATTGTTTTTTGTGTTGACGAAATTGTATTGAACATTTGAGCTGTCGTTAAATTTGTCATAATTGTGAGAGTATCGATGAGTATATAACAATTTTCTATATTTTAAATACCAGTTTCTCATTTTAAGGTTTACATTCTCAGGTTAAAAGTTTTTTTTTCTTTTTTTCAACAGTAAGTTTAATGATGCTCCAAATTACGATTATTACTTTCTGTAAGAAATATTTAAGATTAATATATTTTTTTGATGGAAGTAGGTTTTTACTCTCAAACGCATTTAGTGAAAAAAAAACTTCACTTGAAATCAGAAACAGAATCTTAATTTTTTTTGGTACAATTAGAAAATGAATCTCAGACCCATTACATTTCAAAATTAGAAAAACATTTATTTTATATAACTGTAATTTAAAATTTTCCATTTCTACAGAAATTGCGATTCAAATCTCAGAAACTGTCAAGCCCGTAATCTCTTACCTTTCTTTTTAGTAAATTGAAAACAGTTTCAAGTTGACACTTTGTTACCTTCAGCCCTCGTGGGTGACCTTGACAAAGCGCTTCATCGCGTTGTGTATCAAATATTTATATCCCAATTTGGATTAACAATTATAACTAGTGTTTACGACAATTATAACCAGATTAAGTGGATCGACAATTATAACTAGTTGAGGCGTATTTTTGAACAATTATTGCTTGGGTTCTAATATTCAATCAGGATACTAGTTATTAAGTAAATTAGATAAATTCTTCAGTTTATCATTGCAATTGGCTAGTTTCTGTTTCAGCCCTAGTAGCTTATCTATATATAAGATGTTCGTAAGGACCTTAAGGTATCTGAACGAGTTTGAGTTAAGGTGTACGGTTAGGTACATGTGGTACATATAGGCCTGGTCCGATGGTTTACCCGAGAGAATGGTTTAACTGGGGCTCTATCACTTCCTTTCCTTGACTTGTGGAGTTAATCCGAACAACGGTAACGTACTTGACATGAGTCTTGAGTGGTTAGGAATTAAATTTATAATTGTTCAAATAAGTCACCTGTGTAAATAAATTATGTTTGTAGATTTAATTTTTATAATAAGTTATTAGCAATCAATGTTCTTTTGTAGCAATACCAATATCATGAGCTAGTATCCTATGTCTAACGAAGGGTGCTGTTATAAAGTCTTCTGTAGGCAGACTTGAATTGTTCATTTCTAAAAATATTTTTTTTAGAGACTAGGTTTTAGACAGCAAATAGATAAAATTGCAGTTTCACACTCTAGTTGTAAGAACATGAAGATTATATTATTCACACAAAAAAGATGTATCTAAAATAATCCTAAATCTACACGCAGAAACTTATTTCAGATTTTGACTTGTCAGTCTCTTACACAGCTTAATAGGTATATAAGCAAAAACGTTTCTACTCCAGATGTATCGCGCAAAGAGAGCTGTTCCAAAGGTACGCTATTAAGCTCAGGCTGCAAGGTTTTGACAATAAGACAGCTCTTTGTTTTCAAAGCTAAACTAGAAAACGTATTAAAGTAACTTAAAGCGAACGATATTATAGATATACATCTAACATCTACAATTCCTTTTACAATCAGCAGCACCAAGCTGCTATTTAGAATAATAAGATAGATTA
Organism: Phragmatobia fuliginosa; assembly: GCA_932526445.1. NCBI lineage: Eukaryota > Metazoa > Arthropoda > Insecta > Lepidoptera > Erebidae > Phragmatobia > Phragmatobia fuliginosa. The sequence continues at coordinate 6,388,548 of OW052081.1, read as the reverse complement.
TTAACTATATACAATACTCTATAATATTTAGTCAAAGAAAAGTTCTACTCATTTCTCAACTAATTTTGTGCCTGAATTTGTAAATATTTTTTATATCCAAGTCTATGCAAAGATAAAGTTTAAATGAACATGAATCCGAACTACTGTCATAAATCCGTATGTCTGTTCACCAACATTTAATTACAATTAGCCAGCAGTTCTCATTAGTGCTCTTAGTAGTATTTTATTAATATTATGACTAAAATAGTTTAGAGACTCGTAGCTAAGTGGTAATCGTGTACGTCGACATTATACTTTAACATTTTTTTTCAAAACATTGTAAAATTAGTTAGCAAAAGCGTTCATGAAGCCTAGTTCTGTTTATATCATTTTGCTCCATTAAATATCGATTTTATCCAGCCCTCTAGTCAAGTTGGAAACGATTGTGGTTTTATAATATATTCTCTATTTTTAATCGACTTCAAAAAAAAGGAGGAGGTTCTCAATTCGTCGGAATCTTTTTTTTTTTATGTATGTTCCGCGATAATTCCTTCGTTTATGAACCGATTTCAAAAATTATTTTTGCATTGGGATGGGCGTAGCTTACAGGTGGTCCCATCGTGACCATATTGAGATTTGATGATGGGAACCCAAGGAAATCGAGGGAACTCCTCAAATATCATAGGCACAATTGTCGCGATTTGGGTACTTGGAATAGTTTTTCATTGAAGTCGGTTCCTTTTTGTTAAAATTATCTTTTTTCATAAGCTAAAATTTCATTTTGATCACGTGATTGAGTAACATTCGCCAATGAATCAGGAGAAATTGAATAGAAAACGATAAACGTTTGCAACTTGGCTAGGGAGCCAGACCTTTCAATGATAGGACTATTCTTAAAATATTTTTACCCATTGCGGATTATTTAGATAATTGTAAGGGTAGTTAAAGTATTAAAAAACTGCAATAGTCTATAGAATTTCTGTAATTGTCAAAGTTTATGGCTAATCTTATGTAGGATGATTGAAGCCAACCTTTAGCCAACTGAGGACACACATAAAAGGACCAATGTGGAGCAAAATCGTTTGGAGTTACTCTACTCTTATTACTACTAGTAAACTCTTACTAATAGTGATTTAAAATATTAGTGTAATATGCCCGTCGACGTGAAATGTCGAGCGGTATTCCACAGGGTTCGGTCTTAGGTCCGCTCCTGTGGAACATCTCCGCATCTCTGGATTTCCGCATAGACAAAAAAAAAGTCTAAGTTTTGGCAAATCGGCATATATGCAGGGACAACACAAGACGTACAGTAACCCTGAAATTGAGTGGCAATAGCGAGCCGCAACAAAGCCCATCAACTTCCACAAGTGCTCTTACAAGAGTGTCCGACTAAGAAGAAAAAGTAACATACATTTTACAAGTTCATAAGTTTCCACAACGGACGGTTTACAAAAAGGGAACTACTAGTTGTATTACAACAACGAAAGATCCAATTAACCAAACTTAGTAAGCGGAACTTCGGAACAATAATATTTGGACGATATTATAAGGAGAAATAACTTCATACAAATCATGAATGCGGTATACATATAAATTAAGTGGGTTTAGGATAACGGACCCTTATCACAGCGTTGTCTGTTCCATGTTGTGCTAACAACTCTTTTAATGCTCACTAAACATTTGGAAAGATAATATTGAACAATATTATTCGAAATGGGGTACACCATATCATACATATTTTTGTAACTCCTGTGCACTTTTTAAAAGATTGCCTTTATTTACTGATTGTTTGATATTTGTGTAATACTATTACGTTATCTCCAGACGGCTGCCTCACACTAACTGACCCAGTCTTTAAATTATATATACAATATTATAGCTTGATTGATCTTGATAGATATTTACGAAACCGACAAAATAATTACAAACAATCGATTTTATTTTGTATCGCCTATATTTTCTATTATAATCAACTTCAAAAAATGAGAAGATTCTCAATCCGATCGCACTTTTTTGTGTATTTTTTACCTTATAACTTCGACCTGGGTAAATACATTTTGATAGTTCTTTGGCAGCTTATCGTGTGATTATATTTGAATTCAGTTATAAAATAACATTAAATTCTCTTAAATAACATCACTAACTCAAACAATCCAAACATGTACCGTACACGTGTATGAAGTTCACATTAATGTTTTAGAAACATATTTTACGTTTTCCAATGCTGTGTCCACACAGATAAAACTTTACATTATACCACGAAGGTTCAGTGTTTACGCTCGTCAAACTAGTAAAGTTCATATAATAAATTTACTACAGTTAATAACAAGAGCTAAAATATAATTATTAATCTATAAAGGTCGTTTTCGTCTGCATTTCACTATTAAGAATACCTTTTTGTTCCTGCGTAATGAATCTGGATGCTACCAGTTTATGCTTTCTCGGGTACTATAGTAATAATAATATTTATTAACGTTAAAATAAAGGATATTTGCTAACTTCTTCTGTAATAAAAACGAAGCATGAAACGGATTAAGTGTTTAAGATAAAAGACTAATATTTTTAAAGTTTATCCATAATGTCTTTTAACATAAATCATTAATATTTTTAAACCCTGCACTGCAAACTTTAATTTTATCGACATAGATGGCCACATTTTAGCCGTTTAAAGCCTTTTATCAATAAATTTGAACTGTAAGCCCACTTAAACCGTTCGAAGCTGGAGTTTCCCAGTAATTTGTAACCCTAAAATGTTCAATGGATATTAAGTGGCTTGCAAACCAATGATTTTGTTCATTGTCATTGTTATTAAGTTATGGTTCTTGTTTTAATGATATTTACTCTGTTTTGATCAGTAAAGGTTAAAGATTTTACGAAAGTTCGTTATAGATCAGTCGAATATTAGTTTGCTAATAACTTAGATAGCCATGATAGTTTCTGATTGTTCCTCATTCATAATTCATTTCTGTTAAGCTGTTTTAACTTTTTCAACGTTCGTTCTTAAAAAAAAACAAAAATGAACGACGTAGGAACTATTGTAGAGTGAAACGTCATCATGCAATGTAAAATAGGTTTCTTTTATGGTTTCATGGGTAAACTGCTGAACCAGTTTTCGGTTTGGTTTTACTGCTGAACCTATCCAAGGCTGTGGCTGTGGCGAAAGCTAGTACAAATAGGAAAAATCATATTGTTGATCAATACTGACAAGCTGGCAGAATCATTTATTTTATTATTATTGTGGACCTTCAATGAAAGATGAATACCTACAAGAAAATCACTTAAACATACAAAAGCTTACTTACTAGCGTACTCCTACACTTAGGACGCCAAAATATACGATGCAATGAGCGATTAAGTTCTAATGAGTGAGAATAGATGTATTTATATACACCTGTTCTTATCATATCTTATCATAGAATATTAAAACTAGGTTTTTCTCAATAATATCAACATCAATACTCAAAATTATTCCCATACACTAATATTCACCTTTATTTTTACGAATGCTTTCCTTAATTTAAATGTATGATAAGAAACCAACTCCAATAAGAAAAAATTGTATAACCACGTCCGCAATATTAACGTTTATCGTAGCATCTGATAAAGAAACTCAAGAGGAAACAATTTCCAGAGGACGCCGATGTTGCAAAGCCGCAACTGGATGTGAGGGAAGCGACAACTTCCGCTACAGCCCCTCCGTGATTCTTTAGAAATTCTTCCTTCCTCACTAAACGTAATATTAGCAACAGAAAATAGGATGGCATATTTATGCATCTATTTTTTCTGCAAAAGGGCATTCGTCGTGTTTAGGAAATCATGTCCAAAAATAATTACATGCAGTCGGTAATAGAAATATTATCTGTCAAGAAATGTTTCATCAGGATTTTGAATTCGTTCCTCGTTCCAACCTTCAGTAGTGGAGAGGCACCGCAAGAAGAAGATTATTATTATTTCCTACAATTTTGCTATTTTGACGTTAACGTGCCTAGGAAAGCACTTTAGACCAATCTTTTTTTGGAGTCAGTAGCTTCAAATATACTGACTACTAAACCTACTTTCAAATTCAGATTACCCTTAGTTTTGTGGATGTCCTATGCCAGTCGCTTTGTATTAAAACTGATATTCAGGTAAAACCGGTTGAACTAGTAGCCGACCCCAAATAATCTTGGGAATAAAGACTAGGAAGAAGAAGAAAAATATTTGCTATATGAGGTATAGGGGCTTATCTTTATCGTCTGCCTATTGCAGTCTACCGTTTGGTGTATACCGTAAGAGGTGAGTAGTAAACTATGCCGCACAACATCATTGCAAAGATAAGGAAAATTTGAGTAGTTTTTTTCTGGTCAAAATTATATAATAGCTAAAAGTCTCCTTTCTAAATAGATGGCTACGTCCAGTACTTGACTGTTACTGTTGATACTGATTATTTTAAAATTATTAAATAAACTATATGTAATAATAGCACATACCTACTATATGAAATAATAGTTGCACATACCGAGGGTCCCGTCTGAAAACCTGCGCTGCACTGTGTAGCATTTTGCTGAGATGGTAACCCGTTCTGGTCCACACTTTGATGTTAAGCGTATTGTAAATGATGTTATTGCTCCTCTGCATTAATTATTGTGGATCACGAATAAAACATTTTCATTTCAAACATGTTCATTCCAAACATTTTCATTTCATTATTGTGTTTTTTAGATTTAAAATTGTTATCAAACTTTTAAAGGAAGAAACAGAGAGGTCACCTATCTCTACATAAAAATAAACAAAATAGTAGTGACTGTTTATAATGTCAAATGAACGGCTTTTTACTTAATTCTTAAAAAAGTATACTCGTATAGATACTTTATACAAAAAATTTAAATTCGTTTCGACCGGTGGTATCTGTTCTGTGGTCGGCAAAAACAACCGCGGGTCGCTGCTAGTCCTTACTATATAATATTATAAACGCGAAAGTTTGTGAGTATGTATGTATGGATGTTTGTTGCTACCGAACGGATTTAAACTTTACAGTAATATAGCTTATATATCAGAATAATACAGGCTACTTTTTACTGCAATAATCGAGATACACGGGCGAAAGCTTGGTTATTATAAAAAAACATAAATCGTAGATGTCAAAATGTATCACTGTTTATCTCCTGTCAAAATTTCACAGCTTGCTATGCATAACACACTTGCATAGCAACCATAATGATAGTTTGTAAATGGCTAATTTAAAAATGAGTTCTGGATAATTACATATGTAGGCTACTTTTTATCATGAAAATACGCGGGTAACACCGCGGGGCGCAGCTAGTAGGTAATAAACAACAATCACCAATAAATTCATTACCAACTCTGTTTTTGTTAAATTATCTGAGTAAATAAATATTTATATTTCACTTTGTTTACTTAACACCCACTACATTATTGAAACAAAATAAATTACAGAGAATTAATACAATTGTTTGAGTAAAGCAATTGTCGGCGTTTTCGCCTACGACAATACTTTACAAACAACCTTTCTAAGAATACTGTTAGATCTACTTTAGGGTAGATACTTAATAGATTGCTCCTCTCCCAGAGTTTGAGTCCTCGAATTCGCCGGGGACTTAAGGTACAAAGTCGGCGGACACATTTACCGAGAAGCTGCGAGGCATATTTTCCTTAAGGTCTACAGTGCACGAAGTTGCACGTTTCAGTGATGACCAAGGATGTCCGCTTTGTAATCCGAGAGAAGATAGAGTGTAACGCGGAAAGCATTCGGGAGGACGGAAGATGGAGGAAGGAAGTGCGACAGCTGTTTTGACTGCAGTGGTCTTTGTTTGTACTGCGGTCGTCCGGGCTGCGGAATATTCTGCTGCCCCTCACTGACAATCCACCAGATGGAACAGGGGACTGTAAGCCTTCCCCCTCTTCTCGACAAACATCGGGGGCTAACCAGTCGACCCAGGATACCTCTAACGTCATTCTTATGTCGATATCGTCGCCCATGTTGCAGGCCGTAGAGAAGGTTCAGTAATGGATCAAGTCTCTAACCTCTTTCCATTTGGGAAGGAGGTTAGACCTAAGCCACTGTGCCGTGGCGCAAGATCTCTTCCCGCAAATCATAGCGCGATCGGCGTGGCGTGAAAATTTAAAAAAATGTTGTTTTAAGTCCCGTTACTTTACTTAAGGACTCCTCGACCTCTTTTAATTTTGTTATATACATAGCTTCTCAAATTTAATCTCAAACTTTAATACTGAAGTTAAGCACTTCGCTTCATTTTCTTCCATAACTCTTTCATTTCTACTATATCTAAAATAAAAAAAATATTTTGTGGTAACATCTTATTAATACCTAGTATCTTACGCTCATAATACTGAAGATGTAAGATTTTACCCTCCATCGACACCGCTGGTTTAAGTGTATCCTTAAGAGATGCTTAAAAATGAAAAAGTCAATCTTAAATTTTCAACATGGTGTCAATGTCCATTCTTGACTTTGGACAACCTTGCAACTCAATAATTGAGATGTTCATTATTATATGGTTAAAAGTATTAAGATAATTAAAATGTTCTATTGACACTTTCTATTGAATAATATTTTTTTAAGTCATTTATAGTATAGTAGTGCTATCTATCCGTGATCTTCTGACAGATGTGGGTTCAAGACAAAAATTAACAATTATAAAGTTTTTTTTTATATTTTTATAAACAAAAACAAACACAGGTGCACTTTCTATTCCCTCACTCTCACAATCTGATGCGACGACTATCCAACACGACCGGGAAAATATTCACAAAAAAGTATATATTTATATCAGTAGTGTAGTTCGCAGAGTTCAAGGTCTACTTAGTTTGAAACTAGATGGCGTGTGTATAAAAAAAATAATAATAATAATAACAATTTACTACGACTATATTGACCAGTCAAAACTTATAGCAAGCTTAATGCAATATTAAACCGTTAATTGAAAGTTAAACCCAAGACAAATACTTAGTATGTTAGTATGTGAGTATAACCCATAAAAGCGAGGTATGTCGTAGCTTTCTGATAACACATACCAGAACGATTATTGTTAGCAAGTTCAACGATTTAATCAATCGAATACTCGATTATTTGTACTACGTGAACTGAATTCGATAGATTTGTGTTATGAACTAGACGGGTGATAGCTGTTTATCGTATGATAGTTGATAATAAAAACAAATTAATCATAAGTATGATAAGAAACCAATACGATGAAAATTAGTAGAAGTAAAAAGTAAAAAAATTACATAAAATGTGTCTAAAACATAGTTTTTTTGGCTTTGGTTCAATCCATAAATTGTCTGAGTCTTTAAAGTCCCCCGCGATACAGAACTATGCATATTTGAAGAGTTCTATTTTCAAAATATACCTCAGTTTTTCAATTAATTTTTATCAGCATAGAGCTTTAAGTTTAAGTAATAAAGAAGTCGTGTCTTTCATTAACTTTCAAGTAAAATATTTAATATTTTAAATTAGAAGAAGAAAATTAGAAGAATAAACATTTATTTGTACATATTATAAGCAAGGACAGTATGAAATTCATTTTTTAAATTTGCTCTAAGAACATTTTATACCTTTTTCACTACACAATGTTTTAACTTAATGTCACCGTTGAAATATAAAATATTTTTCATAAAATTTATTTTATAATGAAAAGTTAATTAAACTGTCCCTCCAATATATATAGAAATAAAATAAAACAAGACAGGCCAACTTCAAAGCCACATTCATAATGTTACTCTATATATTGCGACGTGGAGTCATAACCAGCTAACGTAAAAACTTCTATTTCACTACACAGAGAGCCAAATTAATTTAGCTAATTTAATATTGTCACAGAAAATAATAACAAAAATATTTACTTTATAAGTAATAACGCTATATGATCATGAAAATAATATAAAGAGTCGTTGTGTCAGAAAATTTTAATTCAGCCCATTTCGTCTCATTTTTATTTATTTCTACTTACTTGAAAATATATTAAATACACTTCATATTGCCTATGGCAATGTCTGCGAAACAAGTGGATTATGTTACAATGATAGTAAATAATTTGGGATTTATTTTCTTATAAACATGAATATAATTTGATTTTTATTATTTAACGCTCTGTATTTTGTCTTGTGCCTCTCAAATTAAATAATCTATCCTAGTTTTTATGGTCAATTTTTATGAATCCTGACTATTAGTCGTAGCGTGTTGTTTAATAGTCCATAGTTTTCCTCAATTTAAAAACAAAACATATACGTCAATTAATAAATAGGATATCCAACCAAGCAAACAAATTCTTCACCTTCATAATATTAGTACTTATAGATAATCTAATCAAACCTATATAATAAGATAATATATTAATTAAATTGGTCTAGTGATTGGCGTATGCGGCTGCTTATAAAGAAGTCTTGGTTTCGATTCCCGGATCGGGCCAAATATTTGTTTCGGAGTTTGGGTGTTTTAATACAAGCTCTGCTTAGTTTGGTACTAGATGATGTTGTGTGTCTGAAATATTTATTATTTATTTACAAAAAAAGTAAAGGATCCTCCCTTTGTGTTGGAGGAACACGATTCCCGTTCCTCCACATTTAAATAAAAAATAAAGGAGTTTTAGGGCCTAACTTGTAAAATCAAAAATAAAGAAATAATAAGTAAACATAACAACTATTAGACACGATTATAAATCCACCTACCACTATGGGTGATTATGGAACCATGTTATATGCGTGGCCTGACATCCGCTTGGCCATTTTTTTAATTCCTTCTATACATTTATCTTATCTCATTTACTTGTGGTCGATTTTGCCTGTCCCATTTTTCATTACGCACGGTTGTGTACTGCGTGGTTCCTTTTAAATATATTTAAAGATTTCGGACATCTTACACACAACGTCATCTAGTCCCAAACTAATATAAGCAGAGTTTGTATTGTGGGTACTAGACAACTGATATAAATACATAAATTTACTTTTTTTTTGTAAATACATACATACTTTTTATAGAAAACACCCAGGCTCCTAAACACATATTTGCAGATCACACAAACATTTGGTCCGACCCAGGAATCAAACCCTAGACATATTTAATCAGCAGCCGCATACACTAACCACTAGACTAACGAGGCAGTCAAGGTTAGGGTCTAAATGAGTTTCTATAAGTTATTTTTCGACCGTTATCCACCAGGTGGCGGATGTCCTTCAACGCCATCATTTCATTGCTGCCAAGTTCAGGGCAGGCTTCACCATATGTGCGTCTGTGTATGCAATGTGCCACCTTAATTTATCGTGTATTATTTTTGTAATACGAGTGGTTTTAGTGGTCACCACGCTGCTTTCAACTGCGCCAAGTGTCGTGGGTTCAAACTCCACGTGGTATAACACTTTGTGTGATTCAAAAATGGTTGTTCTGAGTCAGGGTTCTCTTTGTGTCCGTTTCATGTATGTAATTTACACGTATGCATGTAAAATATGTATGTATTAAAGGTCCTAATGCGGTAGTTGTATTTTTAAAAGAAAAAAAAAGTTAATTTATTCACCACGCTGCAGAACTTTAGCATGAAAACGTACATAGATAGTGTTGCCACTTAACATATGTAAGTTATTTAGCGCTATAACAATTGTTATACCTCTAACCTATCTCAACTTTTCTGTATCAATTGTCCCAAGATTTTTTAAAGTTGAGCTGTATTTTTAAGAAAAAATAGAGGATTAATGATTTCGTAACACTAGAAACATGTAAATAAGTATATAAGTCTAGCTGTTCCCGCACTCCTAGGCTCTCACTAGCAGCAAAAGCCTTCGAACTGAGTTCTTTTTGGAAGCTACGTTTGAGCTATCTATCTAGAGTGATGAACTATCTAGAGTGATTGTGAAAATACATTTAATTTTAACTTTAAATATTTAACGGCAGCTACTTGTATTTGCAGTTAATTCATTGATGTGTGATAGTCTAAAATATCAAATACTTCATCCAATACAATATATGAACAATATATGAGCAACTTGATTGATGGTGTTGAAGATTGTCGTTTTAAAGGAACGCACAAGCATTAAACTCAATTTTTTATTAACATTTTTCCTTCAATAGTTATTAACATTGAGCATGTTTAATTCACATATATTTGTATGTATTATTACGTGCATCCCTCATCAAAAGTTAACCCAATACTGGTCATTATTGGTAGCGGCAAGTCTATAATTTCTATTCCAATTTAATGCGGATTGGGTCCCCATTGTCTAATAGTTGGTTGCTAATTATTAGGGTTGAAACTATTAAACTAATTGAGGTCTACTGATAAGTTTATAGCTTTGTGTATCGCATATTTTAGTAAGTAAACGCAATAGTTAAATAAATTCAACCCTATCACTGGTGCTTGTTGGCGTTTATTGTTTGTTAAGTATAAATTCAAAGGACTGATAAGATACATTTTCCCTTTTGTTTTGTAAATACAGATGTATGTATGTACAAAGGTAAAAGTGTGGAAATATGTATAATAATATCCCTAAACAAATAATTTGAACTAAAATCTAATTCGGTCTGTTTGTTACACGGCTTTAGGCAAATTTAATTTTAACCAATACAAATTTCATTCGTCTAAATTCATTTCATTTTTTTTTCATTTCATATACGAAACAATATTTTGTAGGTCATAGGTGCAACTCAGAAATTGAACCAAACACCTGAGTACAACTATAAATAGTCTTATAACGCCGTCTATATATATTTTTATCGTAAAACAAGTAAAAATAATACATTTTCTTCAATTTCACTTCTGGTTTAGCGTGTTCTAATAGAATTAAAGGAGTTTTCTTAAAAAATCTTCATTCATTCGATCACAACTGAAATTCAGTGAAATTTATCTCAAAGAATTTATTTTTAAGGTCTATCGATGTATTAAGACATACCATTTCCAGCTGAAATGTCGACTTATCCACATACTGATAAAGGATTCTGTTTGAATCTTCTTTGTAGTATATATTTGCTTTCCGGAATCATTGGCTCTTTATATATTTCTATAAATAAGTATATATTATTAGAGTTTATATAATGTAGTAGTATTTATTAAAGAATATTTACATACAAGCAACAAAAACTTGAGTTTGACTGCCTCGTTGGTCTAGTGGTGAGCGTATGCGACTGCTGATCAAGAGGTCTCGGGTTCGATTCCCGGGTCGGACCAAATGTTTGTGTGATCCACAAATATTTGTTTCGGAGTTTGGGTGTTTTCTATGTATAATATGTATGTATTTACAAAAAAAAAAGTATGTTTATGTATTTATATCAGTTGTCTAGTTACCCATAATACAAGCTCTGCTTAGTGTGGGGACTAGAGGGCGTTGTGTGTAAATGTCCAAAATATTTATTAAAAAAAAAAAAAAAAAAAAAAAAAAAAAAAAAAAAAAAAAAAAAAAAAAACCTCCGATTCATCGCTTACTGGTAAAGTTCCCAAAAGACTGGCAGCATTGATACGTTGAATGACAAGAAAGAAGTGGTTAGAATGTAGTGGTTAGGAGTGTTAAATGAAAAGAATGTATAAATTATAATTAATAGTTCGGGTATCTTTTGAGTTTCTATACCACTATAATTTCATCTGCTGATGAAGCGTAAGATTGGCCAGGTCAGCTATACTCCTGAAAGGGTTCTTCTTTGGATGTATTCTATGTGTACACTAGATTGTTTGTATTGATATTATTATTATATCTTTAAATGTTCACAACTTAAAAAATTAAATGAAGTCCCAATAATTTAATACCCGTACCCTGTAGTACCGTTAGATATGTTTCCAAAGCATGTTGGTTAAATCTGGTACAACCAGTAAAATCTCCATTTGTCCTTTTTCATATATTTTTATATATTCGCTGACAAAATGACTCTGCCCTGCCTAATAGGAAGCATAAACAGAATCCTACACAGTATATAATAGTTTACTAAAGTAATCGTGATGCAGATGAACATAAGTACCCATTAATTTGCCATTTTATGTTATTCTTGTCTACGTAAATAAAAGAAGATGAAATTCGTAAAAGAGTAACTTATGGAGCTTTTTTGCGGTTTTTCTACATAAGTGCCTCAAAAGGCTTACTTGAAATAAAATCATTTTGATTATCATTTTGCAGGATAAAAAGATTCATACCAAGATATTCTCAAAATTATTTTCAACTCCCTATCATTACAACAAAATTACATGACCGCCTAATGTGGATTCTATCAACCGCCAAATCCTATCTTAATTAATAATATCATAAATTTATCTCTCCAAGACAAATAATAGAAAATTAGATACTTCATTTCATTCATTCATTAGTTTCATTAAGAGCAGACACGTCGATTCACCGTGTGTCAGGCCCACAATAACATGTTCAAAACTAACTTGACACTTTTGAGCGCCACTCTAAAACTAATATCGAAGTTTATTACCTATTCTAGCGGACGGAACGTTGTTTGTGTTACCTGTTCACGATGCGACATTAAAGTCGCAGTGTCACTTCCGTTGCACGTTACATAAGTAAGTATTTGTCGGTCTGTTTTCTTCTGTTCTGTTACATTTTCACGGCATTTCAACCGCTGTACCGATTTTAATTAAATCTATCATGGAAATAATTTGATGCTTGATAAAGGATACGAGCTACTTCTTACCGTTAAAACTTACTAGGCACACGATTGTTGTTGTTGTTGTTGAAAATCAAGAATTAATCAAAATCGTGTTTTTCTTCAAACTGCGTTCTTTTATCTGTATAGGATTTCGAATAAAGTGTTTTTTTATATATATTGGATTGAATTAAAATATAAAAATATATACTTTATTGTCAAACTTATATATTGACATACACATAAACCTTTAGTGACTATAAACGTAATATAGAGGCCTACTTTTCGCTCAGAGTTATGAAAATAAAATAGGAAAAAAACGGCCAAGTGCGAGTCGGACTCGCTCATGAAAGGTTCCGTAGCAAGAAGTAACATCATAAAAAAAGTTGTTTTATTTCGTTGTAACTTTCATCGATGTTTAAATAATAGTGTTTTGATTGAAAGAAATGTAAATTGCGGTTTATGATTTATGACGTATTAAAAAAAACTACTTACCTAGATCTCGTTCAAACCAATTTTCGTTGGAAGTTTGCATGTACATCATATATTTATTTCTATGTCCAGCAGTGGACTGAGATAGGCTGATGATGATGATGATGTTTTTTTTTTAGTTTTATCATTCTCTTATTTTAGAAGTTACAGGGGGGGGGGCACATTTTACCACTTTTACACGTATAGTTTTGGTAAATAAAAATTGCTTTTTTTTCTATTTTTATGTAAAAAATATTAATGCGGTTCACAGAATACTCTACTGACCAAGTTTCAACAGTATAGCTTTTATAGTTTCGGAAAAAAATGGTTGTGTCATACGGACGGACAGACAGACAGACATGACGAATCTATAAGGGTTCCGTTTTTTCGCAACGGAACCCTAAAAATGAAAGCGTATTGAAAAGGAAATATACTTGTAATAAGGAAACAAAATGGATGTTACGAAGTCGATTCTATACACTATTATACACTGTTTTGACGTCAGTTTTGACATTAAAGTGACTGTCAAACTATTTTATTTTACTCCTACTATTCTGGGTACTGCATTGCATTTTGAGTGAGAATTTAGAAAATATTAAAAATCGTAGCGACTAATCGCACATGCTGTTCACCTTTAAGGCTAAAGTCGGTATCCGGAACTAGGGCGCCATATTGTATTGTGATTGAAATTTAATGCCCCTGTTCGCAGTTTGTTTTATACTAACTTTCTAAGAAGTTGTTTTGTGTAAGATTTAGTTCCTGCCGCGTATATGTAGAACTTTAATAAGATTAATATGTAATTGGAACCTTTCTTAGTTGTTCCAAGTCTCTAGTACGTTTTAAGATAAGGAATAATCATAAAACTTAATTTAGAAAAATAACTTCAAAAAGTAAAAGGGTATATTTTCGATCTCTATTAAATTTAATATTTTGTTTTTATAAAAAGTTATCTGACCAAGGCGACTTCGTCTGCGTTTGCACAAACAGACCCTCTAATTTAATTGAATTGCATAAATAGATCATTTGAAACTTAAAATATGAATGAAAATAGTTTCAAAATACGAGTTCTAAATTAGTAAAAAATATTCATTTCTACGAAATAGCTTACAGAACTACCTCGCTTTACAACAATATTTTCTAATCGTAGGATAAATTTGACTCTTTAAAAGTAGAATTTCTCAAATAAATTTGTAAACAAATGACCCAATCAGTATTCACGCCTATAAATGATGTACACCGTTGATGAACAGCTTTCTTAATAAATAAAATATTCATTTCAGTTGGTAATGAAAAGGATATAAAACACAGAATTCACAGTAAGTGGAAGCTTGATGGTAGCCAATCAAAATTCTCGTATAGAAGACATATAAAGAAAAGTCTCGAGATTCGTGGCAGGGTACTAATCAGTCGTAAATCCATGGATTTCGCAAACAGAGTCCCCAACAAAACTGCTATGTTCATCGTGTGTACCAAGTGATAGACTGGAGCGGAAAGTTAATTATACAAACATAGATACTTCTATTTTAGATTTCCGTAGAATCGTTAAACAAACTAAATCTGATTTAAGATTCAAATTTTAATACACTCAAGTTGCTCGTTTTTACAACTAAGAGAGTCTATAGTTTTACTCACCCCTTTTCATTGTCATCATTCGCCAGAATTTTGGTGTGATGATCTTATATGAAAATATAAAATCCTACCTGTAGTTTTATGCTATGTTAACATTTTTTTAAATGGTTTCTTATTATACATTATATAAATGTGTTTCACATAAATTTTAAGTAGATGAATGTACTTTCGAATTGCTTTTAAATATTTCAATTTATTAAGTCAACAAAATAATTATTTTAAAATATCTACAGTGCTATAATATTAAAATATTCATTGGGTCAGGTCATGGGTATTTTATAAGTCAATTAAATAACAATTTTCGCGGCGAAACAAAACAACATTATATTTTACAACTGCATTGTTTATAATTCTTATCACTTTCTTATAGAAACACTGCACTTCCATTACTTAGGAGTAGCTTAAATAGAAAACCATGGTTACCCGGGTTTACATAAAAAAATGCGTCAATTCGACAGTGTCCAACGACCATGGGTCCTCTGAAAGCAAGATCATCATAAAATCATATGGCCAGCGTAATGCAAATGCAAAAACCACAGAGTTTCTTCTAATGATTCTCTGAATCTTACCAATAATTGAAGGCTACTGCTATCAGATAAAGAGAGTTTCACTTCAACATTGAAGAGCATGACGCCTTATTTGGAAGAAATAGAAGATTGTAAGGTCTCTTTGTACCACACTCTTATAATAAATTTTCGATTTTTTATTACTTGTACAAATAGAGATGTCGTCATGGTTTCTACCTTTTTTACAAACCTTTAATATGATTTCTTCTGTACCTTTGTCTTTTATGAATTATTAAATATAAATGTAAATATATTATGCAAGTTAAATTTGACCCACTTCCCGGTTTTCGTTTGAGTTGAAATTTCTCATGCATGTGTATATGTGTGACGATTGACGATGGAATATTCCATTATCATGGCACTGATCTGATGCAGGAATTTGAAGGTGGCAATAGGAGCCTCACTCTAAAACGACACAATCTAATTAAAATTTGGGCTCCTTTGATTTATCTTGACGACTACTTTGATCCAATTTGGTAACTAGAGTCTTCCGTTCAAAGCTAGTTCTTTAAGCAGATTTTTTATTTATTTATTGCTGGCTAAAACGCTTTGCTCAACATCTTTTACCATCCACCAAATCCTTCAAATTATTAGGGCTATAAGAGCTGTGGAGGATACTCGCGACCCCATGACAAATCAAAACGTGACTTTTGGCGACTCTATTGATTCCCCCCTTGCTTGTCAGATAGGACAATATTGAATGGCGTATCATCGGTGCTAATGAATTCTTTTTATGATTCTTTTATAGGAGAAAATCTCGAGAAGTGTTCTATTAAAGATTCACTGCTATATTCATTTTTTATGTTTTAAAGAGTATTTAATGTAATGGTAAAGCACTAAATGTGCTTGTGTCTTGTAAATATCGATATACCTGGTAATCGGATGAGAATTTCTTTTTTTATTTAACTTATTAATGAACACTTTTATAAAAGTTTGCCTACAGTAAAATCTACCTGTCTTTTTTATTCAAATTTATCACCTTTTCTGAACCACATTAATATTTTCACATAAAAATAGTAAAAAAAAAACATATATTTTGAACTTATCTGAAACTCAAAAAAAATTTTTTTCATCAAGCCCATACTTGTGGGGTATCTATGGATACGTGTTGAAAAATGATATTGAGGTTTCTAATACCATTTTTTTCTAAACTGATTAGTGTGCGCGAGAGGCACTTCCAAAGTGGTAAAATGTGTGCCCCCTCTCCTGTAACTTTTAAAATAAGAGAATCATAAAACCAAAGAAATATTATGTACATTACTATGCAAACGTGGGGACGTTAAGGCCTTAACCCTCTTTGAGAGGAGACCCGAACCCAGCAGTGGGACGTTATGGGTTGTTGATGATGATGATGATGCAAACTTCCACTAAAATTAGTTTAAACGAGATCTAGTAAGCAGTTTTTAGGGTTCCGTAGCCAAATGGCAAAAAACGGAACCCTTATAGATTCGTCAAGTCTGTCTGTCTGTCCGTCCGTATGTCACAGCCAATTATTTCCGAAACTATAAGAGCTATAATGTTGAAATTTGGTCAGTCGATGTATTCTGTAAACCGCATTAAGATTTTTACATAAAAATATAAAAAAACAATACATTTTGGGGGTCCCCATACTTGGAACTGAAACTCAAAAAAATTTTTTTCATCAAACCCATACGTGTGGGGTATCTATGGATAGGTCTTCAAAAATGATGTTAAGGTTTCTTATATTAATTTTTTCTAAACTGAATAGTTTGCGCGAGAGACACTTCCAAAGTGGAAAAATGTGTCCCCCCCCCCTCTAACTTCTAAAATAAGAGAGTGATAAAACTAAAAAAAATATATGTTGTACATTACCATGCAAACTACCAACGAAAATTGGTTTGAACGAGATCTAGTGAGTAGTTTTTTTTTAATACGTCAGAAATCGTAACACGCAATTTTCCTTTCATCCAGTCAATACACTAGTATAAAAACATCGATGAAAGTTACAACGAACTACAAGAACTTTTATATGATGTTACTTGCTGATACGGAACCCTTCATGGGCGAGTCCAACTTGCACTTGGCCGCTTTTTGATTACTTCACAAACCGTAAACCACAATTTACCTTTCAGTCAATCAATACACTATTATTATAACATCGATCAAAGTTACAACGAACTACAAGAACTTTTATATAACTTGATGAACTTTTATTCGACTGCCTTGTTGGTCTAGTGGTTAGCGTATGCGGCTGCTGATCAAGAGGTATCGGGTTCGATTCCCGGGTCCGACCAATCAGTCCACCTTCCCTTCACCAGTCCTTCGACCAGTCCTTCGATACATTTGATTTACACAACCATTTGTAAGTCTGAATTAAATTACCTGAATGCTTAGTGTTTATATCATGTATCGGGCTACATTATATTAACGACACGTAGAAGTTATCTTTTAAAGCAACTACAATAGAAGAAAATGGATTTTAATAGGTAACAATCTTCTGTTTATCTTTATTCAGCTTTTCAAAATGGTATAAGTAAAGAGATTGATTATTGGTTATATCGAATTTTACTTTTCATTGTACTTTGTATGGTATCTCTTGATACCGTATGAAATATAAGTATGAAATTATTTTATGGAATTGGTTTATGAAGATTCCAGATATGTGTTTTCTTTCAAACTCATTATTTTTTAAATTTAAGCCTACGAAAGTGATTCTACCCTGCTTGATTTATTTATCCGTTTGGGTATAAAAACAATATCTTGATACTTGATAAAACGTCCATTATCAAAAATAACTATGATTACAATAAATCCTATTTTTGTATAATAATGTGGCGACTTCCACATACAGTGCAACGAAAACATACGACAGCGCCATCTAGCGAAGAAACACAGAACTACGAAGAAAACACGTACCGATCTATACGGAGTAACTACTAATCCTGAATCGCGAAAGAGACTTTCTCCCGCCGGTTAGCATATATACATCATCCCAACATCAACTGTTGGGTAGTGGCCCACCAGGCATCACCTTGCCTGGTTGGAGGATCCTCCCTTTGTGTTGGAGGAACACGACACCCATTCCTCTACAGTGGTGACCCCGACGTGATTAGAAGCAGCCTTCAAAGTAAGTAGATCAGCAGCGCCATCTTGTTCACTCCCACAGCGTCATGACCGTCAATCAAGTCTTAGCCAGGCAGCCAGCAACCTTGGCCTCGACATACATACGGAGGATGCGGCCGCTCCAGCCTGGTAGTCCCTCCGGCCTCGACAGTGTCTAGACACAGCACACTGCACACACGGTCTAAGTAAGCAGAGCACCTCTCTCCCGTCTGTCTACGCAGCATTCCGCCACTACGCAGCAACCACCCCGACTCACTGAGGACCTCACCGCAGCACCGCACACTGCATGCGATTCCCACTCAATAGAATCAGCGGCACACAGTTCCGACTCACTGGGACTCGTGGCACACAGTTCCGACTCACGGGAACTGCTCACTCCTGGCACTGGCTCATTGAATCGACCTCCGGTTTTAGAGTGGAGTGATGTGACGACTTCCACATACAGCGCGACGAAAACATACGACAGCGCCATCTTGCAAAGAAACACAGAACTACGAAGAGAACACGTAACGATCTATACGAAGTGACTACTATTCGATTCCCGGGCCGGACAAAGTGTTTGTGTTCCGCAAATATTTGTTTCGGTGTTTTCTATGTATAATATGTATGTATTTACAAAAAATAAGTATGTTTATGTATTTATATCGTTGTCTAGTACACATAAAACAAGCTCTGCTTAGTTTAGGACTAGATGGCGTTGTGTGTAAGATATTCGAAATATTAAAAAATAAATAAAACAATACCGAGTTGGGAGTTCATCGATTTGCGGCTTAAAAAGAGCTTACCTAATTTATCATTGAACACAGGAAAAGGACGACGATGTCGATGATAATATGATGATATGGACTGACTGACTTCTGGGTTGGGTTCAACACTAATATGTATAAAGTCTCTCAAACATAAATGTACTTTCTAAGGAATTTAAAAATATTAACAGTGAAATTTTGAAATAATTTTATTTCAGAGATTCAGTTTTAGTCTGTCAAGCGGTTAGCTTGCACAAACAGACAGACCGACATACAGTAAATAATTTTGAAATTGACTTTTTGGTGTAACTACCTCTTATAACATCATATGCAGTGTTGAAGTCTGTTAATTAAAACTACATATATACAGTTCAATTTTAGTTATCAGTAATAATGTATACATTCATTTGTCACCTTTCCATCAATCTCTAAAAGAAAACACAAAACAAAACATTCGTTAATCACGTCCTGAAAATTCCTGACCCTCAAACGATTCTTGGATTGAGTGGGGACACGTGACCAATTAGATGTTCGGGCTGCTACCCGTATAATATAACTAAAGACTAGTGAAGGGGAGCCACCCCTCTTTGTATTGCTAACCAGGAAAAACTTGATGTACATAATATTTTCTGTTCGTACTAACTGGGAGCAGTTGATTTTTTTGTAATAGATTGTCTTGTAGTCATGGGAATGTAAACTTTGTTTCTATTACAAAGAGGTCCCATTTTGCTTAATTTGCAAGAACTCTTGTAATGAACGAATATTTATTTGTACAAGTGTTGGTAGTTTTATGAATTGTTTTATTTTTAATGAGGTTTGTATATTGACCATTTACCTACTCATCTACAGCTGTAACAAATAAATAAAATTAAAGTATTTCTTTTTTATTACAATTTAACAGCTTTTCGCATAATAAACATAAAAGTATGTATGGTATGTATGTTTCTTGCGGTTAATCTCTTGAATGCCTAAGCCGCTTTTGATGAGATTTTGCTCTAAATGGCTTAGGCTTACAGTTTTTTGCAACATTTACAATAACAAATGTTCTGTAACACTAATCATCAACATGACACTAAACCATCACAGCAAAATAAATAAAAATAAAAGTAAGTGAAAAAAGATACACATGGTGTACGAAGAGAATTTAAATATGTTTGTTTATGCAATAAAATATATCTAAGTATAGTATTTACGTGTTTGCGTATAGTGTTTATGTATTTGTATATAAGCTTATGTATTGTATGTAATGCTGTGTAATGTATACTACCGTTGTTTAAGTATGTGCGCCTAACTATGACGTCACCCTAAGATTGACCGATAGAGAATGCGCTGGACATTAAGTCCGCCTATGTACGAAAGTACATGAAGTTATAAATAAATGAATAAATGAAATATAGAACTTCAATGTTTCCATCGATAACGTGATGGAAAGAACACTCGGAATGGGCCTAACTATGACGTCACCCTAAGATTGACCGATAGAGAATGCCCTGGATATTAAGTCCGCCCATGTACAAAAGTACATGAAGTTATAAATAAATGAATAAATGAAATATAGAACTTTAATGTTTCCATCGATAACGTTATGGAAAGAACACTCGGAACGTAATGTAGAAAGAACACACAGTGGAACTAAATAGGTTGAGCGACATAGGAAGGAAGAGTCCTTCCTATGTCGATCAGTTAAAACTGTAACTAACTCAATTGGCTCACGTGTATACCTCCCTCTGTGATCCTGGGTCCATAAAGCGTCCAGTGTCCAAGGGCAGCAATAGGCTTATAATCAGGTGAGTCACCTGCTTGTTCGTCCTCAGCACCGTTCAATATGATCCAATCAGCTTCTCTAGAACAACTTCATTTTATTTTTTAAGTAATGACCGACACAAAAGTTCTTTAGACTTTCGTGACAATCATATGGTATGGACACCTGAGTGACAGGAAGTAGAGGAATATTTAGAAACATCGATAAAAGTTTTCCATTATCCGTACTAATGAATAAATTTGAAAGTAAGTATGGTTTTCTGTTACGCGTGTACGGCTTAACCGCTACACCTATTCCAATTCAATATAGCTTGGAAAATACTTTGGTTCTTGCCAAAGGACATTTACGGCTACTATTTACGGCAATAACTGATAGTAGCGCGGGTGGAGTCGCCAACAAAGCTAGTTACAGTAATTCACAAGTACAATCTTTTTAATCCATATATTTTTAGACTCTATCCACTTAAAACATAAGTGGCTATGTATATGTTTTACGATACTCAATTACTTGGATAAAAATTTTCGGCCTTCATCTATTTTGCCGCCGCTATATGGACCGCATGTAATCCAGTAGTGTTGTACAGGCTATCTTATTGAACATAAATCTTAGGTCAAGGCTCGTTTGAACCTTCGCAATTTTGGCCTACTAGAGGTTTGTATCTTAGAATCAAATGTTTGGGACGTAAATATCTACTTCATCTGTTTAAGTAAATTCGTTTTTTCACTAAACAAAACAATGGTACATCTCTAAACTATAATTTATTGTATGCATTGATTTTATATTGTACTTATTTCTATGTTCCATTTTTAGGGTTCCGTAGCCAAATGGCAAAAAACGGAACCCTTATAGATTCGTCATGTCTGTCTGTCTGTCTGTCCGTCCGTATGTCACAGCCAATTATTTCCGAAACTATAGGAGCTATACTGTTGAAATTTGGTCAGTCGATGTATTCTGTGAACCGCATTATGATTTTTACATAAAAATAGAAAAAAAACAATACATTTTGGGGGTCCCCATACTTGGAACTGAAACTCAAAAATTTTTTTTTCATCAAACCTATACGTGTGGGGTATCTATGGATAGGTGTTCAAAAATGATGTTGAGGTTCCTAATATCATTTTTTTCTAAACTGAATAGTTTGCGCGAGAGACACTTCCAAAGTGGAAAAATGTGTGTCCCCCCCCCCTCTAACTTCTAAAATAAGAGAGTGATAAAACTAAAAAAAATACATGTTGTACATTACCATGCAAACTACCAACGAAAATTGGTTTGAACGAGATCCAGTGAGTAGTTTTTTTTAATACGTCATAAATCGTTACACGCAATTTACCTTTCATCTAATCAATACACTAGTATAAAAACATCGATGAAAGTTACAACGAACTACAAGAACTGATGTTACTTGCTGATACGGAACCCTTCATGGGCGAGTCCGATTCGCACTTGGCCGCTTTTTTTAAACTTTTAAATTCATATATCAAAGTAATTTTTAATTATGGTTCCGTGCCCCAACCGGAAAAAAGGAACTCTTATAAAATCTCTTTGTTGTCTGTCTGGTAATACCCTTTATTCCGGAAAAGCGTCAAGATATGGAGTTGAAATTTTAACTGTATCTACGGTCCCTTGAAGTCGTAAAAAAGTCAAAACTTTAAGTTTAAACATCTAATGAAACATCAGTTTTTAGATCTTGGAATTAATTTCTATTAGGTACACAATATTTTTCAAATCGTTATCGTTTTTTCTATTCGTTAAATTCGTTAAGAATATTCTTTGAATGTTAATTTAAGAGTACGAGCCCAAATAACATTTACCAAAGACAATTACAACCATATTTTTATACAACTTTAAATAAATAATGTGTTTTTAATGTTCTATCAAACCACTCAACGTCTTGAAAGCTTTAGCTCCCACGCGTGACTCTAAAAACGGGATTTTTGTTTATTTATTTTACATCAATTTATAATAAGCACTTAGTATCAATCGTAACGTCACCTAAAAGAGTATCTGTACACGAATCCATCTCAATCCATAGTCAAAGCAAAAACATAAGCTGCTTCACTAGGGATCAAATAAATAACATCGATTTTGTAAGCCGTTTTCTCAGGTAGATGTGCCAGATCATATATGTGAATGATTTATCCACTTATTTCAATTTATTTTGAAAATGTTTTGATCTAGAAGTAAATGGACGACATTAAAAGAAACGGACTGAGAGCCTCCGATTTTATAAAAATAATCATTTGAAGTTAATGTTTTTATTAAAATGAAATGTTAATGCTAAGTAGAAACTGAGTGGGACACGTTGAATTGTGAAATAAAAAATATTTGATACTCACACAGCGTAGTTCATATAAACTACTAGTGTAAAATGCGTGCGTTACCCCAGCAAAAAAGCAAAAAAAATTGGGCCTTAGAGAGATGAGAGTATAACAGAAAATTAGTGTGTTCTGAGGTGTAATTTGTTACAAATAGCAAAATTTGTGCATGTAGTAGTTTAAAAGTTATTCGACAAATACACTTTTTGCTGGAGTAACGTTTCAAACGTTACCCCAGCAAAAAAAAATTTTTTTAAGCGTTTCAGACCCAAACGAAATACATGAATACATAGCTTTTGTTCCGTATTAAATGTTAGCAAACAGCAAAATTTGTGTGAGCTGTGGTTCTTAAGTTATTGACAATTTTGCTGGTGCAATATTTTATACTTGTCTAGAACTTGAAAATGGCTGAACGCAGAAGTTTGAAAAAAATACCATCGATAGACCTTCTTTTGCTTAAATTTGTTTAATCATTGGTTTTCAAATTGTTTGATGAACACCGATGTAATAAAATGGTTTTAAAAATCAGAAAAAACTGTTTTGCTAGGAAACCAGTATACTTACAATCAAATAAAAAGCTGTAACATATAGCCATGGTTTACATTGATAATGGCTGTAAATTTGGAATTAGTAACTTTAAGCAATATGAAGATATAAGTAAATATATTAATTTTAAATGGTATATTTAAGTCATCGAATACGCAGTTCCTATTAAACAAGGAAACATGGCAAACTCTAACAAATTTAAGTATATCATCAACAAACAAGCCTGTAAATTTCAGCTATCAATTACGAATATTATAAAAGTTATATGTAAAACAAGAATGTAACAACATTCTCCTATAACCCGAGCAAAA
The DNA here is from genome assembly GCA_932526445.1 of Phragmatobia fuliginosa. Lineage (NCBI taxonomy): Eukaryota > Metazoa > Arthropoda > Insecta > Lepidoptera > Erebidae > Phragmatobia > Phragmatobia fuliginosa. Next base: position 6,364,559 of record OW052081.1, on the reverse strand, counting down.
TTAAAAGGTTACGTAAAAGCGACCGCGCCATACATTTAAATAGCTTCGTAAATGAACGGCTTAGTATCTGGTATTTTGTACAGTCAACAGAATATTTTTATCAGATTGTAATTTAAATATTTAAACTAATTTTAAAACCTTAAATTTTTTGTTTCATACAATTTAATGCTTCATTCGAATTCAAATTAATGCAAACCAAAATATCATAAGTTCATAACTCAGTTTGGAATAGTGTTTTATAAAACAATATAAAAAATTCATATAGTATGCTATATTTTTCCTTTTTTTGTTTTTGTTATGAGAAAAATAATAAGTTACATTCACCGCGACACCATGGAAGCAACAGGAAGGCAACAAATGTAATTTTAAAAAGAATAATGCGTGTAAAATACTGAACACATTTTACAAGGAAAGGACAAGGAAAATTTTACAAGAAAATGTTACTAAACATTGTAAATATTTATTTAATTCATTGTTAAAAAAAACAAAAAAATATCTAAGTTAGTATCTAAACATGTTGAAATTACTCAACTATCTGTGATTTTTCTAAACATTTATGTACCTATGTGAGCGTATAAGACTGATTTTACATAAAAAAAATTAATCATACTCAATTCAATATTCTTGTCACCCGGACCTAACTTTTTTTGTTCGTAACTGTACCAACAAAATATTCTATTATACCATTCATTTCAGATGTCAGCCCAATGTATGGCGCGGTCGCTTTTACGTAACCTTTTAATTTGGTCAGGTTATAAGAGAATGTTGTTACATTCTTGTTTTACATATAACTTTTATAATATTCGTGATTGATAGCTGAAATTTACAGGCTTGTTTTTTGATGATATACTTAAATTTGTTAGAGTTTGCCACGTTTCCTTCTTTTATAGGAACTGCGTATTCGATGACTTAAATATATCATTTAAAATTAATAATATTTACTTATATCTTCATATTGCTTAAAGTTACTAATTCCAAATTTACAGTCATTATAAATGTAAACCATGGCTATATGTTACAGCTTTTTATTTGATTGTAAGTATACTGGTTTCCTAGCAAAACAGTTTTTTCTGATTTTTAAAACCATTTTATTACATCGGTGTTCATCAAACAATTTGAAAACCAATGATTAAACAAATTTAAGCAAAAGAAGGTCTATCGATGGTATTTTTTTCAAACTTCTGCGTTCAGCCATTTTCAAGTTCTAGACCAGACCGAAATATTGCCCCAGCGAAATTGTCAAAAACTTAAGAACCACAGCTCACACAAATTTTGCTGTTTGCTAACATTTAATACGGAACAAAAGCTATGTATTCATGTATTTCGTTTGGGCCTGAAACGCTTAAAAATTTTTTTTTTTGCTGGGGTAACGTTTGAAACGTTACTCCAGCAAAAAGTGTTTTTGTCGAATAACTTTTAAACTACTACATGCACAAATTTTGCTATTTGTAACAAATTACACCTTAGAACACACTAATTTTCTGTTATACTCTCATCTCTCTAAGGCCCAATTTTTTTTGCTTTTTTGCTGGGGTAACGCACGCGTGTAAAATCCATTTCAAAGATTCAGAAATGATTTGTGATAGAGAGAATAATAGGCCTCTATTTAAACATCATTCAATTTAGATATATTTTTAAATTTACGATCAAGTTTACTCAGAAAACCACTATCATTTTTAATGAGCATTAGTGTTAATCAGCCCAGAAATAGAGATGCAATTATCAATTAGAAGGAAGGAGGGAAAAGTAAACTTAGAATGCTTAATACCTTATCTGACAGACGGCAAAATAAAAAAGAAATAGATTGCGATCTAATTCGATTCTCGCGCTTTCGCAGTTTACCGTTTTTTTTCAAATTCACTTCAATTCAAGCGTTTAATTTTAAAACGGGTAATTTATATGAATATTATCATTTATTTACTTTATTGCACCAGCAGCTATTGATTTCTTAGACTGTTGACAAACAAATATTTAAACTATGTACTAACCACACATTCCAGTGTTCTGTGAGTTAAATGATTTCCATGACATATGGCTCCAATATTTTCCACTGAAATATTTGGTGATTGCCAACTGCCATCAATCGGAGTCGGCATGATTTCAGAGGCATTAATGATAGGTGGATCAAATTTGAAGCTACTGCAGTCATTAATACTTATGTCCCCAGGTGGATGAAAGGCACTGCAGTTAAATTTAGCTTTAAAATATCTACACCAAACATTATTGTGAAAATTATAGTTCACTTTTTTTTTATATTATAGGGGTCCATTGAGCAGACGGATCACTTGATTGTGTTTCACGTGTTACTCTGATGTATAAAATTGTATTCATACGAACTTAAATTAACTTTTTCAGCCTTTGGAATTTTCATAAATCCTCTCTCAATGCTCACCTACCCTCCTCAGAATCAGTAGTTATTACTGTGTCAGTCAGTCAGTATCGGAACTGTTTTATTTATTTATTTATTTAATGTCTTTATGTATATACAAAAATAAACAAAAAAGTAAAGGAAATAACTGTGTTACATTCTATGTACAACAATAGGCGGTCTTATCGCTCATGGCGATCTCTTATAGACAACCTTGCAACCTTTATTACCCAATGTTTCTTTAACAGTAATAAGTTTATTAAGTTTAGTAATTAGTCATTAATCAATTAGTTCATTAACTAGTAGTATCAATAATTTGAAGCCACTGTTTTCCCAAATATTAATCTTACTTTGTTTTATGATCATACATTCTACAAATAATTGTAACTGTCGACAGACGGGTTACCTGGTGACAAGTTTCTGCTCTCTGTTCCCCTCTCCCCTAGAGAAAATGACGTGGACAAAGGGTTTAACCTTTAACTACCGACGTGGATTTTTTGTCACGCTAGTACCGACGTGGGGCCTGAGAGGCCGCAAGTATAACATTGAATAGTGTGGAAAATATGTAAACTAAGTATCAAATTATAGTTTGTATTGTTAATTTGGGATGTTAAAGCTAAAAAAAAGATCATCAACTTTACTTAACTTAGTAGTTATATACCTTAACTCCTTTGGCTATGTTTTTTAACTAAAATATGACTACCAGACAAAATTTTGATTTCAAAAAAAAATTCACAACTTAGTAACTACAAAAAGTACTTTTCCTTATTTTTTTTTTTTTTTTTTTTTTTTTTTATTTAAAAAAAGACAACTCCCGCATTAGGAATATAAATTCCTGTGTCGCGGGGGACTTTACAAACATACATGAAACGGACACAAAGAACACCCAGACTCAGAACAACAAATTGGAAATCACACAAAGTGTTGTCCTACGTGGGATTTGAACCCACGACACTTGGCGTAGTAGGAAGCGGCGTGGCGACCGCTTAAGCCACTAGGCCAACCGTGCAGTCAAATTTAAATCTACTAGAAAAATAATAAATAGCATTTAGAAAGCTTCAAATAAAAAAAATGTCCAAGAACAAAGTTACACACAATCAGGGCATGTTTGCTTAGCGCACTGTGATATATGGATTATCTATATAGCTATAGGTGAACAAGATGCACATATTTTTCTTGTTTTTTCTTCATTGACTTAACCTTGAACTGTATCTGGCATATCAGAACCGAGTATTCTTGCCAAGCTCATACGCAGCTATCGAGACAAATGTAGGTTGGCTGCCCTTCTCTGCGTAATCGTATGCTCCAATACTAATCGTTATAAATACACTATCAGTATTTGTTTCATATGCATATCATATAATATAACATATAATAATATAATATAACATATAATATAAAATAACACATTGACTAAACTTATGACAAAAATTATATAATATACTATACATACAATATACCAAAAAAAACTAAAAAAAAAAAAAAAAAATTTGGAAAGACGTGAATTATTTAAAGATAAACAGAGTTTACCTTTTAACGTCCCAGCTACATCAATTTTCTTTTGAGATTTCTCTAACAAGGCACTTTACGTTGCCCGTATCGTAAACAAAAAAGTCACGTAACTACCGACGTTGGGCCTGTGAGGCCGCGTCGGAATTTCAAGTTGAAATAACTTACTAAAATTATGTTCGCCGGCACTTCTACCACATTCAATGGCGTCGGTGCAACTAAACTCGCAGCTACTGAAGAGTACAGAGGTCTCCTACACGGGGAAGGGATAAATCTAACAAATTGTCAACCTGCCGCGGCCTCACAGGCCCCACGTCGGTAGTTAAAGGTTAATACTCTGGTGACCTCACTCACTCGATAAAATGTATCGGAAAATTAACAATAAATGATTTTCTGTGAAGTCGATCCAGCCGAACTTGTTTCATTTTTATTTATGAGACTGCCAAAGAGACTTTACTCTGTCTTAAGAGCGCGCATAAACCTAAAAAAATATCAGATTTCACCCGCGCGCTGCACACCCCCCGCTCTCGTATCGGCAAGAAGATAGGTATCGTAGGTATGTTACTACGTACGTCACCGCGCGTTTCCGTAGCTACCGTATTGTTTTGTCAAGTACGATCGAGCACAATACACCCAAAATAATCAGATAAAAATTAGCTAAGTGCGAGTCAGTTTAGTCAGTCAGATTTTGATAGATAAAATGGTGGTAAATAAATCGAAAATGTAGGTACCTAATATAATGATGTATTTTCATAATATAATGTCACACAGGAGGGTCATTTTGTGAAAAAACACTCTCCAAAAAAGATGAGGATTACTTGTGTTTGTAAATATAAATTCAATAATAAAAAAACTATTTTAAATCTGTAGGTACTTTGTAATGATTTTCTTTTATGAATTTTACTCAAAGTAATACAAAGACACAAATTTTATACAGTTTATATTTTAGAAAAATAATAATTACATAAAAGATACTTTTATGTACTCGTAAGTGCATCAATATTCTGCAAATGACAATATTTTTTGTGGTGCATTAGAATGACCAACGGTAGAGAAATCTGGTGAAAAGGTTTTGTTTTCCTCTGACAACGAGGCTGAGATTGGATTTTTTCTAATTCGGATGATTACATAGTTTGTTCAGAGGTTCCAGCTTGAGAAAAGTTCTTGTCTGAAGCAGTAACTAAATCTGAAGAATGGATTTCCACTAATTCGGAAGTTAGATTCGACCTTTTTGGGGGTCCAGCTTCAGTCAGTAGTTTGTGTTGACGTTTTTTGCTAACTAATGGTTGTCTCAGTGACATAGTTCTGGTCTGACGTGGGTCAATCAAGTCAGGCAATATATGTTCCATGTAAAATTTTGTTAATTTACCAACCATTTTATATTTCCAAAAGTCATCATCGCGCAAGATTTTTTCTACAGTTAACTTTTGGTTATCAGCCGACCACACTGTGAAAAGAAATATTTTGCTATTGGTTATATGAAGTTAACCAAGAATCAGTTTTGTTAATGACCATTGTGTTGTCTTGTATGTTCCAAAATTCACAATAAATTTCTGCGAAGTTCTAACCATTCGCTACTATCTCTTTGTAAGATAGTAGCTCTTTCGATCTGTGATCGTTCAGTCTCAGTCTTTTCCAAATTTTTTAGAAAACTACGTTTCGCCATCCCATACACATCTTCTGCCATATCAGGCTTTTGGCAGGTGTCTGTTCCATTATTTAAGTCTTCGATTACAGGCATTGACGGTTTTTTGGAAAAACGTACTTTAAAATTTTGTCGCAACTTATTTTTACAAATTCTTTTATCTTCAAAAGATTTTGTTTTTGATTTCGGGCTTTTGCCTAAAAGCGATTTTTGTACATTATACTTACTTAATTAATATACTTTTTGCATTGTATGCCACTACAGCAGTCGCACCTGAATTGATATGTTCGTCGTTGTATTAAATTTGTTCGTTTGCCCCCCACAAATTTTGCAATTATGCTATTGAATTGCTCTACAGCATTGCTGTCGCAATCATTAATTAGACTACGTGAATGTGTAGCGATTATACCCACAATATGTTGGATTTTAGCCCAGAATGTTGAGGTTTTTACTTTTGCAACAAGATTTTCACTTTTTTTCTCACTGCTGCAATAGTACTCTTGACATTCGTCGTGAAGACCAAATGAATGGTTATATAAATTAGAAATATCAGTATGTAACTTATTGATTCGTACTCCTAGTTCATCATCATCAAATTTATGTTTTTTTATAGCCGAATAAATAACTTTTCTGATATCAAGTATTCTTTGAGTAGTGAGCATTTTCCTCAAATTGATGAGTATTTAGTATATTTGCTGACGACAGCTAACTTACACATGTTTCAGAGAATGTGGTTTCGACATTCTATTTTTTCTACTGTTATCTGGCCGGTAGCGACAATTGTGTTACCGCGGTCGCAATCTTCTGCGTGGACGTAATCTCGCAGAAGGAGGCGGCGGAGAGGGCCCGGGAGGACGACCTCCACTTGGACCCGGGCGGCGGAGGCGCGCCTACCTGCGCCTCATGCCGCCCTGAGTGTGGCCGCGGATGGGCAGGAGGGGTTCCCCGTCCATCCGTTGTAGTGGCCAGCTGCGAGGGGGCGACGTCCAAACGGAAAATATAAAACCGAGACGGTGCCCGCAACAGCGCGGGCTGGCACCGGGAGGGGTCCAGAAGGAGGTAACACCCTGGCCCCCTCACTAAGCACAGGCGCAGAGAGGTCACACCGTGTGGTTTTAGTCGGTTCGAGTCCGACACACCACCCCGCCGTAAACCCCAGGCGGGGTGACGGTCCGCAGGGATTTCCACACGTTAAAAAAAAAAAAAGTCTATTCATTCTTTGTAGTACGAAAATCTTGAGGGTTAATTTACTTTTTTTTTTTAAATAGACCTTCACTGTTGTTTAAAATTGTTTACCTTACGACCAACGTCCTAAGGTAAACAACTACAATAAACTTACAAAGTTGATGAGTGATTTCCGCTTAGCGAATCGTCTGGATTGCATTCATCACCTTATGTGTTGTTACGAACTAAAGCGGCTCTGAAATACAAAATCTATATATATAAAACAAAGTCGGGTTAATGATAAGCAAAACGATAAGCGCTCAAAACTCGAGAACAGCTCGGCTAATTTGGCTGAATCTTTTTTTGTTGCTTATAATAAATTATTATCAGAAGAGGGTTCTTATGGAAAGAAAAAATAAGAAAATTGTGCAGAACAACATCGACAATAACGCATGCGGAGCCGCGGGTAAAAGCTAGTTACAAATAAAATTGTACGGTAAAATATAAGTTTATTAATATACTGGCATCAACATGCGAGTGGTCAAAAACATCGATTTGTTTTGCTTATACTACCCACACGCCGACATCCAGCGCATCTACATTGTAGATGTGAGATCATTACTACTCATCAATCAAACACAAATATAAGAAAAGTAAAGTAATAGACCTTCGACAATTAGTCATGAGTTGAATTTTTAACTTCTTTAATTCTCTTTTAAAGCGTTTTGTTTTATATTTTTTATTTGCAATGATTGACAAAGTATTTTCTTGAACCGGAGCACAGAAGCACAGTCTTCTCGTCTCAATGGAGCGACCGCGACTGATTGATGAAACAAAACATGCCCGTTACCTCGGGTCAAGTGCGATAGAAAGGGAGCGTTCTGCACGAAATAAGAATGTAGTAAGCGCCGAATCAATTTTATTGTAATTACTCGTAAATTGTACATTATTTTTTTTAAATACTAATACAGTCCCTTGGTAATATATTTTTATACAATATATTAAAATATTGACTCAGTAATATACATATTTATGATAATAAATTGATTTTAGTGGAAAATTAGACGTAACTTTGTGATTATTTTCTATCGATAAAATATTATAATTTTATGTTTTCACTCAGACCATCCCCTTTCACATATAATCTAATATATATAAATATAAAAAACAGATCATTTGTGGCTTACTTTCGGGTGTAAAAATCAAATCTAAGATCGGCAATTTATCTTTATACCCCCTCTTAAGGAAAGAAAATGAGTTGAATACGAAAGTAGTGGTCATCACTTTACTCTTTGCGAATGCAGACAATGCAATATGTCACTCACCAACGAAACACGACGAACTCATGCTGACATTTTAGGTTGGCCATCTATGAGAGTACCAGAGTAGAGAGTACCAGTCCATCTTGGTTGAGCCCGCCCGTTCATGCTGAAATTATGGTGGCTCGCACCGTCAAACTTCTTATACTTCTTACCATAGTTTATATCTTGTAATAGTTGACAGACTTTATCATTTTAACATTTAATTTATAGCACATAAATTTAATAAAAAGGATTCACCCTTTCAAAATTTTTGTAATGGAATCTGTCTACTTCCTTTTTCATATCATTAAAAGTATAACATTTCCTTCAACTATAAATTCTCTGACGTTAGATGAACGTAAAATATTCAGTGTACCCTCCCCTGGCCTTACCACGGTCCCTTCTCTGCCCTCTTTCAGTACTTGTGGTTTTTTATGGTCCCTCAAGCGCAACCCACGGTTTCGTCTAAAAACTAAGCCTTTGTCCGATCCCTCTATGTAAAATTAAATTTCGGAATAGATTAATAAACTTTGCTGGAATTTTTTCGGCAAGTTTCGACAGTAATTAATGTTTTTGAGAGATGCTGTGAGACTTTATGCAAAACCTACTATTATTTATCAAGATACTGGTTTTTTTGTCAATAAGGATGGTGTAAAGGAGAAGATAGATAGATCGTAAATTCATATATTATCAGCATTACATCTTGTGGGCACCTCAATAAATTGTTGATTGGTTGTCTGTAAGAGATTGCCTTTGAGCGATAAGGCCGCCATTTGTACATACTAGCTTGAAGACATTGTTGCAATTGATCTGGCGTACAATAAAGCGAAATTATTAGCATAAATTGTAAACACAGTAATTAATAGCTATAAGGGTTCTTTGCACAGTTGCCAAAGGACCAGCAAACTGATTTGAGTGATTGATTTTCTTGTTTGATATTCTAGCTATTTGTTAAATTGTTACAACTTATTTCAAAAATAAAAATCAAATACTTCATAACATCTTTAACGTTGGTGTTAAATTTTATACATTCCTCATTGCTTGAATGCAAGCAAGATTTAAATAAAAGAGGTAAATATTTTTATCACCGTACATGCACTTTACATTGAATACTAAAAATGTAAAAAGTTATCGTACTTAAAATCGAGACACGCCATCCAATTATCCCAACTCAAATAAAATGAAAACGTTTTATCTTTTGAATTTGTTATTTTCTTTGACAAAACACTTGTCTTTAAGATATGCATTCAACCGAAATTACAATAGCCATATGATCCTTTAAGCTCGGATTGGGGGTCCAAAATAAATAGGCATCGGGGTCTTGAGCTAAAAAAATGTGCTGTAATACATCAAGAGAACATTGCGCCGATTGGATGCGCTCCGATAAAAGAATAGAGTTGAGAAGATTTCATCTGCATCGATATCGATATTTTCCAGTGCATGATATTTTGAAGAACAAGAAAGTTATTTTATCAGTAAATAATATTTTTCGTGTTTTTGTTTTTGCTAGCAGCATGCTGTAACACCAACATCTTCTTTCTTTTATCGCCTAATAATATACGTTCGGGGAATGTTTGTTTTATTAGTTTTACACCACAAGAACGCCTCATTCTGATCATATTGAATTTATTTATTTATTATTCCTGCAAATACATTGCATAATTGTATTTGTAGAGTTCAGTGTATCAGGTACAATAAAAACGAGTGATAAAGATTATTTGGATCTATTTACTTATAAATATTTAATGCACTATACGATATTTTCACTCACTTCAATGCTCATCGGCCTACGAATGAACTTGGACAAAACCAAGATCATGTTCAATCAACATATACTACCGGAACCGATTGTAATACACGGTACCGCTTCGCTGAACAACTTCAATAGTGAAGTTGTTCAAAAATATGTCTGCCTTGGGCAGATATTGCAGTTGGGTAGGAATAACCTCAAGGTGAATAGAAAAATTCAGCTGGGTTGGGCAACGTTAGAAACGTTACGTCGAGTCTTCTTGTCGTCAATCACACAGTGCCTAAAAACAAAAGTTTTTAATCAGTGCGTCCTACCTGTCATGACATACGGAGCCGAGACATGGAAACGTACGGTCTATAAGCTCAAAGTTTCTCAGCGTGATAAGAAAATGGCTTGGCGTTTCTCTGAGGGATCGTATCAGGAATGAAGTAATCCGGCAGAGAACTAAAGTCATTGACATAGCCCACCGGATTAGCAAGCTGAAGTGGCAGTGGGCTGGCCATATTAGCTGCAGAACTTAAGACCATTGGGGTAGAAAAGCTCTGGAGTTGAAATTGCGACTCGGCAAACGTAGTGTAGGTCGCCCACAGGCCAGGTGGAGTGATGATTTGCGCAAGATGGCTGGCAGGAGCTGGATGCGAGAAGCCCAAAATCGATCAATGTGGTGTGCAATGGGAGATGTCTATGTACAGCAGTGGACTGATGATGATGATGATATACAATATTACAGATAGGGAAACACATATATTTGTGCAACGATAAATATAAGAGTAATTAAAATTTGGTTTTAATGACTCTGTGAACAAATTTTATAGTGATAAAAATATTAAAATATGTAGTTTATCTCCAAATACACTTTAGGAGACGAAATTTAATTACAATTTGCCGTAGTTCTGACAAAATACATTAAAATATTTTTATATTATATTAGTCAACCGACATCAACCATTACGCAGTAACATAAAAACCTACTAACAAATTCTGTATTTCCCCAATTTATTCCCAAATTAATATTAAAATAAGATATAATTATAATAACCCAGCTTATTATACGTAATCTTTACATGTTGTCTGTTATCAACTTACGAAGTCACAAAAAACTTATACGTTTCAAAACTTTAGCTTTTCGTGTATAATTATATTAGTAACTAAAATGGAACAATTATAATTTCTTACTTTTATATACTCCATCTCACACTAATTTTTGTATACACTAAGTTGTTCTAAATTTATGAAAAATAATTGTTTGAATTAAATTTTTAATACCTGTGGTACGTAGTTGATTACTTAAATATTCATCTGCAACTGCAAATAATCTTCGTGTTAATGCTCGTTAATGAAATGTATATTACAATATTAGTTATAAACTAAAACAATGAACCTAAAACTAAAAACCTGAATAAAATATAATATTATAACTAAAATATATCATTAAAAGGAGTCCCTTTAGGCATGGTTCCAAAGATACTGGCAGCGTTCCCCCTTTGAATAGCTTGACTAATTCTTTGTCCGAGATAGCTGCCAGCTCTTCGGTCTCCTGTGATGTCGATTAAATGTGTACTACTGTGTTTACATGTGTATCTATATACAGTAACTCTTAAATAGTATTACTCTGTAGTACTCAACTATTATCGATAGTACTTTAGCGCATCACTATTACAAACAGAGGAGCCGGCTAATTTTATTGGCTGGATTTAGAAATCTACGATAATATACAGATACGGGTATTTGAGTAGCATTCTTTTTGCATAGGATTTTGTTGTCCCGTTGAATGGACAAAGGGCTGTGTTATTGAGTGTTTGCGCTTCTTCGTGATTTAGATTATATTCGATAATATTGTGTATTTGTTTGGTAAAAAATTTTGTTTTAGATAAAATTTATTTAAGACATGTGTGGTTGTCTTTTAACATATTTTTCAATTTGGATAACGAGTGTTGTATAGTATAGTAGTAGCGTATTTCACTGCTGTGCTTGAGGTCTTGGGTTTGATTCCCGGGTTGGACCAAGTATTTGTGTGATCCGCAAATATTTGTTTCTTAGTTAGGGTGTTTTCTATGAATAAAATGTATGTATTTACATAAAAAATGATTTTGTATTTATATCAGTTGTCTAGTACCAATAATGCAAGCCCTGCTTAGTTTGGGAATAGATGTCGTTGTGTGTAAGATGTATTTGTTCATTTTGTGCTAGATGGATTTATTAATAATTTAAAGTTAAGTACTTCCAAATTAAAACTACTTTACTGATGACATAAACCACAATCTAATCCCAAATAAGGCAAAGCATTTGCCATAGTATGAGGTACTAAGAAACGTAACGATATATAATTCTTAATACACGAATATTTTAGTTAATTTACATTTCATAAAACAATTATCTTAGGACGAGAATCGTGTCCTACCTTTTGCTTGGCAGTCAGGGTCACTAGCCGCTAGTGTCATTAATGTCTATGTTAATATAATAAACAAGTTAATGGTCAAACAACCCTCAAATCACGACCTTTTCAGCGTACAACACATTGCAACCAAAACTGATTATCTAGTTATTTATTATTATTTATTTACGTAAACACAGCACGTAGATAAAATTTATATTTGTACGTGATACAATTATGTAGATTAAAGTACAAACGTGAGGGTCTCTCCATACTTTAATCGGATAGAACTTAGTATTTTGACAGCCCTATTGTTGCAAACATTACTGGGTACAAATTATTGTGAGTTTAAAAATTGTATTTTAAGATTTTTATCATTTATATCCGACAGACACGCGGGAAAAGTCGTACTTGTATTAATACAATGATATATTTTATAGCCTCGAAGTAGATTAAAAAATGGAACTAACTTCTGATTTTATTGTCTCTTTCTAATTAGTAAAAACACTTTATGATATTTACATCTGTTATATATTTTATACTATATCTGAAGAGTTTGCGCTAATCTCAAGAAGTACTTATACGATGTGAATAATTCTTTCAGTGTTAGAAAACCATGTGAAGGAAGGATAGAGGTTATATAATAGTACAGTATCAATAAAAAAGTTTCGAAATTAAGAAGGTTAAGAAATGGGCAAATATTTTTTCATTTCTATCTTTTCATAGAAATTATAAAAAAAAAGAATTATAGAGATATAATTCTTTTTTTTTATAATTTCTATGTACTATCTTTTTTAGTAGGTAGTCTCAGTCAAAGTTGGTCAGTGTATCATTACATTAACTATTATATTTGCGTTTATAACTGTAGGCTATAGATAATTCGTAGTAGACATATTGGTGAATATTTCATTGAGGTTATACTGGGGTTCGTCCCGAGGGCAGAAAGGTCAACTGGTGTCCTTATCCTATTTCTAAAGGTCATTTGTCAAACGTAGCGAACAAGGAGTTACGAAACGTTTACGAATGTGATTTAATTGTTTTGTTTAATCTGTAAATTAGAGACTTAATTCTAATTGCGCTCCGAGTGGCCTTAGGTGATTTGAAACAATCACCGAGGGTAAGCAAAGAGGGCGCGGTCAGACCTGGATGGGTGACCGTTTTTGGCATGGTATGTTATAAGCGTTTCCGTGATTCGGATAGCAGTCGTGGAGTTTAGTTCGAGGCGTTCAGGCTATTTAAAAACATCCAACAGCAAGATCACGTAGCCACAACGTGCCTTGCCAGTCCCCAAGTTGCACTCAGCAAGTGTGGGGACGAATGGCCTTAACCCTGTTCTGAGTGGAGACTCGACCCTAGCACTGGGACCATAACGGTTGCTGATGATATATTTCATAAATATTTAATCAGGAAGCCAATCTTTCGTTGATGCAATACCATTAAAGTAGGAAATTGAATACATAGAAAAATAATTTTATATTTGATTCATTGAAACACTCAAAATACCCATCAAAACAGAAGATTGATACTTCTCTGCATAATTATGATGAATATCTGCGTAGGACCTTCTCATTTGTTGTATTTTATGTTTATACATCTCACTATATTACAGAAAAATACATTCTTATGTGATAGTACCTTTATTGAGATGATTAACAGGCTAACGAGCTCCTGGAAAACTATGATAACTTCCACCTACAGAGATTATTCTCTGTACATGGAAGTTGTTGCCTCGTATACCATTACAAAAGCCTACCCCGTTAGAAGAATTTCAAATTCTGTATCTATTAGTATGAATATAACGTAGCAACATCAAAAATTAAATAATACTTCACTTGGTTGGAGGGCTTTTGTTTTTATATATCCAGGTATATCTAGCAACAGTTAATAGCTGTGACACATACTTAAAATCATACCATAACCGTGTGGTGACGAACTAAAACTACGGAGTGTCACTTCCACTATTCGTTCTATGGGTGTCGAATGGGAGTAACCTACGTGGTATAACATTACTGTACTGTGTCAGGCCACGCACAGGAAAGGGTTCCTCAGTCATCCATAATGGTACGTGGATTAGAAATCGTATCCAATGGATAATTGTTATGTTTACGTATTAATGCGTTAATTTTGTTTGCCGTTTTTCAAGTAAGCGCATTGTAAAAGTTAAGCCTCTATAACTCCTGAACTAACAAAGTCATCTAATCCGTTATAGTTTTCCTTTAAAGTTAATTATATGGACCACCAACACGAATTTTTCGAGATTTTTTGAGCCAACCGTTTAGCTTTTAGAGGGGGGGACGCCCCGTTTTTACAAAAAATTGGCCTTAAAAGTGGAATATCTCGGATAAGTAAATCAAAAAATCGTCTTAGAAACCCTTCATCGTTTTTAAAATACCTATCTACTGATACCCCACATTATGGGGTAGCCGCGAGAAAAAAAAACATCCCCACTTTACGTGTAGGTGAGGGACCCCAAATAAAAATATTATTTTATAATATATATAGCACTTTGTCGACGTAATTACAATACATATTCATGCAAAGTTTCATCTTTCTAGCACTTACCCTTTGAACGGTAAGTCGACGACGGACGGACGGACTAACGGACGGACGGACAGACGGACATGACGAATCTATAAGGGTTCGAAGTCATGAACTTCGGAACCCTAAAAAATGAAAAATACCTTCTACTAACCCGTCTGACCAAAGAGGGGCCTATACCCAGAAATGGACTGCGAAAGGCTGTTGATGCTAATACCTACACATATCTGTGATATAGGTAGTACTAAGAAGACTAAAGCCAGAGTTATGAAGGCACGGTCTTGAAGTTTTTGAATCGATGTTCGTAACTCCGTGATGATGAAGTGCTTCCATGTCTCGTAGGTTTAGTTTAAATTTTAACCAAATGATATTTATGTCCAACCCTACGAATGTTATATTGAAGTTTATTTATTCTAAATTGAGGGATGATTTTAAAAGTCCCAAGGGCAGTTCGATAATATAAATATTTTTTATTGGTCTAGTTTATATATTCAAAATGTTTTTGTCAATATTGAAGCGAATACGAATTTTATAATATATTTTGGTGGTGTGTTGGTTGGTGTGTTTGCAATGACATTTTCTTTTACCAGTTACATACATATACATACACTCGGTTCCAAAAATAACGGGTCAGTAATAACGGGTCAGTCACATAAACCCGAATATCTCCCGAACTACGTATGCCATCCTAATGAAACGAAGACTGTTCAATTGAGAATTTAATTATACAGATAAAAAATAAAATAAAACTTAGTTACACCCACAATATTAATCTTAAATTAAAAAAAAACTAACTTTCTTCATTTAATACTTTGTATTGCCTCCACGTGATGAAGCCTCCAGTGATGAAAAACAGCAAATAAACAATCATAAAAAAAATGTAATCTTAAGAAAAATATGACTACTTTAGTTTTTTTTTAATTTAAGATTAATATTGTGGGTGAAACTAAGTTTTATTTTATTTTTTATCTGTATAATTAAATTCTCAATTGAACAGTCTTCGTTTCATTAGGATGGCATACGTAGTTCGGGAGATATTCGGGTTTATGTGACTGACCCGTTATTTTTGGAACCGGCTATAGATTAATTGTTCAGCTGATTTACAATAACTTCTTCAATAATGACAATAAGTTGTATCTTGTCGTTCTTGTATCATCCATCGACACATTGTTTTCATAAAGATTCAAATGTATTGTTCTAGACATTTTTCGACTATCTGAACGCCTGCAGTTCCGAATGATTCAACATTGCAATAGAAGCTTCTTCATTTCACGGATTTACTTCACTGTAATTGTTTTAAACTTTCATGGTCCGTAACATTAAAATAGAAAACTCACTTACTAAAAGGTACATGGTAGCAATCCCGCAAATTTATATTTTAATATTACACGCATATTCCTCTGGAATCAATCTGTTAATGAAAACTGCTTAAACTTTGTTTCTTTCAAAATCTAGTTTTATGTAAAAAGTTGCAGTAACACGGTAATTAGCAGATAATGTTCGTGCTAAACTGATAATCGAAGCTTACTATGTGACCTTTTTTCCGCGTCACTCAACTTTTCATCTCTAAACATCATCATTATAAGTGATGACTTGTGCAAAAACGTTTTGGATATTAAAGTAGCAAATATGTCTTACAGTTACACCGTTTTGTAACTTTTTCAAATATCTTAACATTCTATTAAATGTCTTTGTAATTTAAACAATAAAATCACGACTGTCTGATTCCAAAATAGGCAGCGATAGTAGGTAGACCTGGGTAGGGAAGACAGGCATATATTGGTAACCAGGTTGCTGAATATACATATACCATACATCTTCCTAGTCTTTAATATTCCCAAGATTATTTGGAATCGGCAACTAGTTCAACACGTTGTGGCGACTTCTACATACAGCGCAAGCAAATAACCTGCAACAGCGCCATCTACCGAAGAAACATGGAACTACGAAGAAAACACGTAACGATCTATACGGAGTAACTACTAATCCTTAATCGCGAAAGAGAAATTTTCGCGTCGATTAGCATATATACAACATCCCAACATCAACTGTTGAGCAGTGGCCCACCAGGCACGATCACCTCGCCTGGTCGGAGGATCCTCCCTTTGTGTTGGAGTTACAAGACACCCGTTCCTCTACACTCGTTTTACCTGAATATCAGGTTTTCCACGGAGGCACTGGCATTGGACTTGGGCAACCCTGAGGGCGAACTGCGAAGATTAGCGAGATCCGACGGCTTAACTTGGTCTCTGGGACACGGGCGTGAATTAACGCCATTTTCTATACTTCTGACTGCATTATCTACTATAAGAATTATTGGGTATTATGGACTATACTCTACCTGATGGAAAGCATGAATAGAATCCAGGATTAGGGGCCGCCACCTTCATTTTGAGTGCTTAGAACGCAGCATGGTGATACACACCAGTGAGATGTTTCTGCCTCATTGCATCTGCATCAACTGCAATCATTCAGAAGAAGATGATTGGGCTTCAGTTCTCATACTAACCAACGAAAGACAGCACGAATGCTGTCATTTTAGGTTGTTCTTCTGTGTGAAGGTTGTTCAATATATAAACTATACAATAGCTTCCTTTGAGCTCGATAGATGGCGTTGTGCTGACTTTTTGTATCGCGATGTTAAGAGACTACGGGCTATTGTATAAATACCAGCTAAGTAAATAAAATGTATCCTCGCTTGGGCGTGTTTCATTTGCAACCGCGTTCCTAAAGGCGATTTTTAGGGATTACGATCCAAGGTAGTACAGCCTCGGTCGAGTCAGTCAATTCGTGCTGAAATCAGCAAGACTCTACTAACCTATAAACACCTAAAATTTTTGTATTTAGTATACAAAAATCAATTCAATATATAATCTGACACCATTCTTAACACACAACACACAACAAAATCAGCATAACATGTTTTACGTGTCATGTTGTTCAACGATATTTTATTCAACCGTGATTTGTAGGTAAAATGATTTGTATAAAACCTTTTATACTCCAAATAAAATCTCTATCTACTCTTATAGATCTTATAACTGGTGTGTAAATATCAACCCTGAAATAGAATACTAAACCTTCACTTGCTCGGTAAATTTTTGCGGTAACCTATTCACGATGACCTTCGTTAAAATGATGTAGTTTACTTCGACGATTAGGGTTCCAATGTTTCGTAGCTATTTTAAATGAAAACCAACAGTCGGAACCATTTTTCAATGCAGAATTTCTATTTATTATGTCTATAGTGTATACAATTATTAAATAATGATATTATCTCGAAATGTTTTAAACCGCCTGCTCACCAAATTACTGACCAAACTAATGCAGCCAACTGCTGGATATAGGCCTTTCCTATTGTTTGCTACTTCTATTGATTTCGAGTTGCCCGCATTGCTAATGTTTTTTTTTCAATAAATCCTTCCAGACATGAAAAAAAAAAATTGTGATCATTTCAGAATTTCATTAACATCAATTTCGAAGTAAGAAACCCGAAAAAGCAATTACTAATTGCACGAACGAAGCCACGGAATTAGATAGTATTAAAAAAACATGCTTTTTAAATTAAATATACAAAAATTACTTACATACTCCCTTATGTGCGCATACTTCAAAAACATTATAGGCTACGAGCACTACTCAAAGGGCCAAAGGTATCCTTTGAACTTCTCGAACGTAGAAGTTAATTATGAAACTGGATAACTCAATTTTCTTTACATACAAGTATCGCAAAAGATCCTCTTACGGAATTCTAAAACTCTTGTTGTGAACTATTTGTAAAGCTCTCATGTGTTTGGATATACAGGAATGAACCATGATCAAAGCGAATAAAGATAAGCTAAATTATATTTTAAATTAGTTTAAAATTGAATTATGTAGTCTCATGGCCTCAACTGCTATCTGATTCAATAATTATCCTTCTACAATCTCTTATAATCTGAAATTGCTTAGAAGTTATAGTATTGGTTTTGTATTTCTAATCAGTTTTAGATTAAATAGCAAATATTTCAAGATGTCTTCTCCTTTGAATGTTGTTATCTGAATTAAATAAAACAGTCTATATTTTGCTTCTGATTTTATCTACCTTTTTAATTCATTTAAAAATAGGTTAAGAATTTATGTTTTGTGTGAGATTATCTAGTGAGCAGGAGAGCAGAAAATCAAAAGGGAATTATTATTTATAATTTGTCACACTTTTATTTATTTCTAATGATATTTCTTAATAGCTAAACACACACCTACAATATACTTATAGTAGGTATATTGTAAGTGCGTAATGTTGTAGTTATTTATAAATAGGTAGGTTAATAAATAAATATTTCGGACATCATACACACAACGTCATCCAATCCCAAACTAAGCTCATCTTGTATTATGGGTACTAGACAACTGATATAAATACATAAACATACTTTAATACTGTAAATATACATACATATTTTACACAGATATTATAGGCGTGCAATTGGAAAGACCTATGTCCAGCAGTGGACTGCGATAGGCTGATGATGATGATGATACATAGAAAACACCCAGATTCCGAAACAAATATTTGCCGATCACACAAACATTTGTTGACCGACCCAGGAATTGAAACAGCAAAATATGAGAGTTTAATACGCTATGTGTATGTGATTAAGAAGGAATGTTACAAAGTTACCTACTTCAGTTACTTTTCACTCCTAGCTTATGTAAAATTAGAAAGAAAACTCTTGAAATTGAAGCACCATAGGTGTAAACTTCTTCTATAGTGTAATTTTTCGCATAAAAACCTTTTCGGTGTAATACATACCCAGAGGTATCTATTGACGGGAACGATGAAAAATCACCGGTTTGCAAACGCTTTCATTAGCTTCACAAGAAACTGGATAAAATATGATACCTTGATCTTAAAGGATTAATGTTCTAAGTGCAAATATTAAGGATGAATTTATGACAGGCAAAAAGTCTCTAATATTTGATGTTTACTTTCTTAAGAGCTGATCATATATTGAACTTGCAAAAGTCAAAAAACTTGCTTGTTGTTAAATACATTTACGACTTAAACTTTAAGTTTAAGCTCAGGTTTTTCAGTTAGTAATTAGCTTAATTTTAATGGAGTCTCGGCGGAGTCTCTCACTATTTGGAGCCGGCGCGATTTGCGATTGCACCATGGCGTATTCTGGGATTAAGTCGGTCACAGGATTCAAGTGATGGCCTACTGTTTGGAGAATTAAGCATGGTAGAGTTGGGATTTGTGAACTAGTTGCATTATCAAGCATTTTTATAAAATTCAGATCAGTCTATTTCGGACTGTTTTGAATGATAGAGTGAGGTGGTACCGCATTAGTAGTCGTTTGGCATCAGCCATTGACCTATCTACTCCTTTACCATATCGACGAGTAAATAAGATTGAAGTGTTTGTAATTCAAAAGTAATAATAATAAATGTTTATATTAAATAAAAAAAATATTAAACCAAGGAAATAGTGAACAATATCTGATTCAAAATCTACAAAATCAACGGTGTAGTACCGCGGTGTAGCTTCCTTTATATGATATTTTCATCATCATCATCATATTCATATAAAATTGAATAAATATTTTAAAACATAGCCTATGAATACGAATACAATGTAACTATCTTCCAGAAATAGTCATATAACGAAATATTTAAACATTAATAATGTTTTATTGCTTAATATGCTGGTCTATTTTCATCAATACATGAATATGCAAAACACACAAAGGTCTGCATTGGCTGTATGCTCAACAATATTCACATTGATTCTCACAGCCAACATATTTGTCGTTTCGAAAATGCAATTTGTATCAGATTAATGCCAGTCTATTGTACAAAGGATGGGAAAATTAATATAACGAATTCATTTCTGTTGTTTGTTAAGCTTGTGAAAATAAGCTTGCGTGGAAAGTATAACTGAGGTACTACACTAGTTTATACACATACACACACACACACTTATAGAGACTACTCTATAACGATATAGTAGATCAAAAAAAATAATCGAAAGTTGCCATTTCAAGATTCCAGTTGCAAAATTAGAACGTTATCTCCTGTCCTGCATTGAGCATTCAAATTGATCTTCTTTCAAATTATATAGACACTAAGAACAAACAGATTCAAAGCAACAATTTCTGGATCAAAGTGTTGTCCCTTGCTGGAATCGAACCAGTCACCACTCAGTGTAGTGAAAGCGGCGGATTGACTGCTCGAGTTATTACGGAACTTGTTCAGTTAACTTTTTATAATTTTAAGAGTCTTTAAAAAATATTTTCGAAATGTATATAGCTATTTATTACTTAAGTGCTAAATTTATGTAATATGTACATAATTATGAGTAAATATGTATGATGATTTGAGAATTATATGGGCATTTTCACTAACGTTCTTTAAATTTAAGGTGCCACTTATAGAGAGGTAACTATTCATTATATTATTTTCAATTTGAACGACCTTTAGACGTGAGTGTATAGATATCTCACAAAACTTGTGGACTACCTCCTTTATTGGGCTCCTTGTAAGGGTACGGCTTAAGTATAGTGAGTTGTTATGGCTATAGGGGCTCCGAGTCATTAACCACAAAATCGTAACTTCATTATTCATCTGAACAGTCCAAATCGTTGTGCAGTCAAAAAAAAGTTTCATATACTTTTTCTTTCAAATTAATGATAAATTTTAAACTCATATTCTTTTGCCATTTGTGTATATTTCTGGTGATAATCGAATATACCCCACACTCGATACTAAATTATTGAGTCGAGCGCGCGACGGCCAGTCATAAATAACAACTTAACGGTCTCGATGTGCTGAGACACCGATTGTTCTAATCGATTCGTGTTTTAGATTATTGCACGTTTGTTTCGTAACCTAATAAATAAGTACATTGTAATTGCAAGTATGGAAACAAGGTTTAATAAACTTTGTAAAGATAATTTTAAGATACAAGAAGGAAGGAATAACCTGGTCTCTTTTTGGTCCTTAGAATAACAAACCTGGGGTTTTCCAAACCCTTTGGGGGCCCAAATTCCTCTCAGAATAAGAGGAACCCCGAGGCCAGAACGTTAATTTTATCGGTAAAAAGTCTACACCGTTTCTCTAGAATAAAAATTTTCTATTTTCATATGTATGACTTTAGTACAAAGAAGTTTGCATTTAGGCTATCAATGGCAATTCTTTTGGATATAATAATATCATCTTAGGCAGAATCACTACCGTATTACAATATTGTTAAGGATAAAAATACTTTTCTAAAAAGACAACTCCCGCATTAGGAATATAAATCCTGTATTGCGAGGGACTTTACAAACATAAATGAAACGGACACAAAGAACACCCAGACTCAGAATATCAATTTTTGAATCACATAAAGTGAGTCAACACCCATGGAATTTGATCCCACGACACTTGGGGCAGTAGAAAGTGGCGTGGCTACACTTAAACCAACCCTGCAGTTAGGCCAACCCTGCAGTTCTGTAAAATACAAACACTACCAGAACGTACAATGTAGATTGTTAACAAACTGCCTAGTTTTATTTTCAGAATACAAATAACACATGTTAGAATATTTTACTATATATGAGTAACAGAGATTCAAATTAATCACTGCAACACGGAGACATTAAATTATTTACCAATGTTAGTGGTGATACACGTTGGGTCTAAACAGATAGGTTAGTAAGTCATGGTGACATACAGATGAGGCTGCTAGAGCTGGAGGAAAGGTGGTCGAGAAATGGAAGGAATAGTTTTTTTGTATTTTTCTTATTCTACCCTTATAATTTCATTGAAAATCATAAGCTATTATTATATTTAATGTATACATACATAGTTTGTTTGTAAAGGATGTACGAGTTCGAAATTTTTTTTTATTAAGTATTTTATACAAAAATTTTGCTGTTCTCAGCATATATATTTTTTGTACACACACACACACACACATATTTCATATAAAAAATATCAAAATTTACATTATTAGATTCAGAGTTTCATTCTATCTATTAATAATATCGATAATCATTTTTTATTGTACGCGATACGCGACTAAGTATGTATAGTATGTATTACTTAAGTATGTATGTGTATGTCTATATGTATGTTTTATATTTTAGTATATTTGAAAAAATATGTAAAGTTATATATATATATATATATATATATATATATATATATATATATATATATATATATATATATATATATTACATTTATGTAAAATGTCTGTATTTTGGTTGTATTATATGTCATAATAAAATCGTTATGTTTCAAAGAAAACTTATCTTTGCGTCTACCGCATCTTATTTTTACATCACCTGAACGTAGACTGCCTCATTGCATTAAGTCCGCCTTTGTACAACAAGTGCAAAAATTTTTAAATAAATAAATAAAAGTGGTTTCCTTCCATTGTTAAGGAAATGAATTAAACAAATGAAACACCTATTCTGTTAAAAGGAAATATCATGTTTTTAGAGATAGCCCAGCTAGCCTTCGCAAAAAGCGTCTTCAATCCAACATACTAAGAAATCAAATCTTATAAAAGCAAAAAAGAAAATAAATATCTCTACGCAACATGGAACTATTTCTAACTATACCTATTTTGTGGCGACATTACAAAGGCTATAGAAACACCAGAAAACCAAAACACGTACATTTATTTTTTTATCCACCATAAAATTTTGTAAAATTGTTGCGAACTATGCGAGGTTTCTGTATAGCAGTCACGCGTGCAAACGTGGTCTGAATGAACACTGTTGATAATAGAAAGGAAGCATTCCAAAGAATTTTACTCGTCATTAGGCTTACAAAATCTTAAAGTGAATATTTGTAAATAAAAGGACTGTGGTTCTAACTGTCTTGTCACTACTACTGCGACAAGATAAAAAGGTTATTTTATCCACTAGTGATGGACGCCCATCAGACGGCTACTCAAAAAATCCGGCGCGTGCTAATACTAAATATGATACGAGTAGGTGGTCAATAGAGGTCATATTACAAAGCAAATTACATTCCTTACTGTTTACTATATAATGTAATGTACAATGTAAATATTTATGCTATCTCATGTGTACCGTACATGACAAATAGATGCCGAAGTAGCAAATTTAATGTTAATAGCAATAATTAATAATATTGGTATCACCAGTTGTGTCCTACTTTTTTTTTTTTTTAAAAAGACAACTCCCGCATTAGTAATATAAATTCCTGTGTCGCGGGGGACTTTACAAACATACATGAAACGGACACAAAGAACACCCTGACTCAGAACAACAAATTGTGAGTGTTATCCTACGTGGGATTTGAACCCACGACACTTGGCGTAGTAGGAAGCGGCGTGGCGACCGCTTAAGCCACTAGGCCAACCTGGCCCTACTATGTAACATAAATAAGCCATGTATAATCACGTGGTGACGAACACTCCGTGGAATAAGAATACGGAATGTAATAACTCTTATTAATCCCATGGATATCGTAAGAGTCGGTAAGACGCGACTAGGAGACCAAATTACGCAGAAAAACTAAAAGAAGGAACATGTGAAACCCATCCAATACCAAACCGACTGGCCAGCATGGTACATGTCTAGCAAATATGATATTCATTCTCAGTTAAAAGAAAAAAACATGTCAATGTAAATTCAAGTAGCTTATTCATCTTTCTAGTGTTCTAACTATAACAAAACTGGTCATGCCACAACCGTTCTAGTGTTGCGAATGTCCACGTACTCTATGGGATATTTTCAGTGACAATCTTATTGTTGCAGAGTACAATGCTAGTATCGGCTTTCCCACAATACGTATTGTTCACATTGTCGGCGATAGACTTGATAATGCACCATTCAAAGCCTCTGTTTTGAGTGAAAAGCATCACTATAAAAATTTGAGGTGGATTGAAGAATACTTAGTCCATTAATTAATATATACATACATGAACTGTTCACAAATATTTTACTGATAGGAATACATTTATTTAAATGGAAAATAGTGCTAAAAAGGTACAACTTGTTATTATTATTTTCTAAATATACTAGTAATAAGTTATCACATGAATCAATAAAAATTTTAAATAGTGTTAACATTCCCAGTCAAATCTAAGAAGTTAAAAATATATAAAAAAGATGAATGAGTTAAAGTTACTAATAATATAAACAAGTATGGAATTAAAGAGACCAATGACTGTATTACTTTAATATGGCTCACTTAGAAACAGTTAGATAGTAGTATTTAGCAATATTTTCGTTTTCACAAACCCTTAGAGGACGTATGAGCGCTTAGATTTATGTTAAAATTTAATTTATAATTATATAACAATTCTTAATAAGGAGACGGCTTACATGGTGGAGACGGGCGGTAGGATCCTGGGTTGAGAATTTTATTCATTCAGATTTTGATGTTAGTTTTTATCTGAATACATATTAAAATTTATACACATTATGGTTACGCTTTGCCACAATTGGATACGATACGACTGCAACATACGTAATAAATTACAAGCCTATCTGTGTGCCAAATTTTATATAATTCTGCGGTAAAAACGTGGTTGGGCACCAAAATACTTAAAAGAATAAAAAAAACTGTGGAACCACTAAAAATATGTATAGCCTCTTTCATTCGAGCTATTAATATAAATCTTTTGACACTTATTCATTAAAATTATTTTACTCATGATGACACTATGGTGGAATATACAAACAAATAGCAGAGCCACCCTGATTTCAGCACAAATGACTGCTGACAACTCAACCGGGTCAGTATTAACCTCACAGAGAAATCATCATCAACAACCCATAATGTCCCACTGCTGGGCTCAGGTCTCCTCTCAAGAGAGGGTTAAGGCCATACGTCCCCACGCTGGCCGAGTGCGGGTTGGGGACTGGCAAGACACGTTGTGGCTGCGTAATCTTGCTGTTGGATGTTTTTAAGCCGCCGGAAGGCCTCCAACTAAGCTTCACGACTGCTATCTTATGATAACAACCGGGACCGACTGCTTAACGTGACCTCCGAATCACGGAAACGCTCATTACATATAATGCCACAAACGGTCACCCATCTAGGTCCGACCGTGCCGTCGTTGCTTACCCTTGGTGATTGTTTCCAATCACCTAAGGCCACTCGGCTATGAGCGCTTCACACAGAAAACCAAACTAAAAATGACAGCATTTGTGCTGTCCTATTTCGTTGATGAGTGTGAGACCGGAGCCCCTAGGTAATTGGATCTCACTAGGCTGCCATAGTGAGGGTCACCATGCTGCCTTATGCACTTGTTTTTCTTCTATGCTTGACGTTTGTGTAAAGTATTGTCAGATGAAAGAAATATGAATGAATTGTTTAAATCGACCTTTATAGTAATTTGAAGTGAAATAAAATTAGTATGTATTAATACTTTTTCTGTCGCAAGTATTCATCGCTTATAATTGAACATTAGAAGACGATCTGAATCACTTGTCATTCACATAATTTATTATAAATACTATTTTCTAATCGATTATTTACTAAAATCACGTCATTACGTGGCAACATACATGCATAGTCGCGTCACTCCAGGATATAACAAGTTAAAATACTATTAAATATCTGTTTTCACCTATCGAGTATCCGTTTGAGATTGATGTATTTATGCTTTTAATGAAATAAATTAATAATGATAGTGTCCATCAAATGGTTGTTGGTTCTGGGCGAATCACGTATGGAAACAGAACAATGTTCTTTATACGAGTATAAACAAAATAATCTTTTAAAATTCTGTTACTGCAATGAAGTTACTATTAAATCTTTTATATATTATATAATGTTCGTGTCACGTTGAACGATGAATGTCTAATTAAAGTCTATTACCCGTCAAATTAAACACATTCCTATTCAGTCTAAGTCAGGAATTACTGTACCGTCATCTAAGTTTAAACAATTTATTAACATTTAAATATTTAATTAATTTAAACTTAATTATCCTATCACGATAATGTTTAGTAATTCTATTTGACTCAACATCTACGTAACTATTTTGACTGAGTTTAATTAAATGTTAGGAATCATTTTATTTTGTACGTCTATTTCGTTGCGAGGTGAATTTATAATTTAGCGTAACAAATTTCTTGTAAAATATATTCTAGGCACATGTAAATTGCTAAGACTGAAGTCTTTGATGAATATGTTATTACAATGGTGCCCACCACTCTTGGATTCTGCTCATGGCTTCTACCAGGTAAAGTAGTCACTTTAACAGTCTATATAAGAAAAATCATAAGTATCACGTATTTTGTATCAAATTATTTTACTTTTGCTTTTAAAAAAATACGATAACGCCCGCAAACAACAAGCAACGTACATAAAGAACAGTCAACTCTAACACAACTATTCATGAATTACATAAAGTGTTATCCCATGTGCAGTTCGAACCTATAACACTGAGCACAGTAGAAAGCGGCGTGGTAGCTGCCTAAGCCACTACCCCATCCGTGAAGTCTTTCAGTTAAAAGACATGGTTGTTGGTAGGTAGTTAGTGATACTCACTCTCTTAAGCCAGAGGTAGTTCATTATTTAAATATTTACCGTATAACAAAGCTGATGTTAAAGTTTTAGATTTTATTATCCACTAGCTTTCGCCCGCGGCTCCGTCCCGTGTATGTCGGTTATCGCGGTAAAAAGTAGCCTATGTCCTTTCCCAAGTTCAGTTCCATCTTCATACCAAATTTCATCAAAATCGGTTCAGTGGTTTAGGCGTAAAAGCGTAACAGACAGACAGAGTTACTTTCGCATTTATAATATTACTAGCTTCCACCCGCGGCTCCGCCCGCGCGTATGTCGGTTATCGCGGTAAAAAGTAGCCTATGTCCTTTTCCAAGTTCAGTTCTATTGTCATACCAAATTTCTTCAAAATCGGTTCAGTGGTTTAGGCGTGAAAGCGTAACAGACAGACAGACAGACAGAGTTACTTTCGCATTTATAATATTAGGGATAATAATTAGTAGGGAAAGATAAACTCCTGAATCTTGGAATTCCCTAATAGCTTTCACTTCAAACTAAGTTAGAAGAATGATTACATTCTCAGGGATAACTGGTGCCAGGAAGATAGCCTACGATGATCAAAAAAGTTTAAACCGCTAAAGGATGTTTAATAATCAAGGAAAACAGAACAAGAAAACTCATCGCATCAATCCTAAATAAATTCAGAGATAACATATTAGAATTAGGGGCAAACGATCCTTCAATCCCCAAGCATTTCTAATAAAGACGTAGGCGTGCATAAAGATGAAAATTGCTTGCGTTAAAATCTAATCGTATCATCAAACAGAACGACGAGGCTGATTCGAGCTCAGGCGAAATAACACTTTAGAGCGCATAAGCTTGTCCATTACCACATTTTATAGGGTTATGCACCGCAGAGAATAATGCACACTAATGTGACGCTAGGGGCTTGTGAATAGTAGG
Organism: Phragmatobia fuliginosa; assembly: GCA_932526445.1. NCBI lineage: Eukaryota > Metazoa > Arthropoda > Insecta > Lepidoptera > Erebidae > Phragmatobia > Phragmatobia fuliginosa. The sequence goes on along the minus strand of OW052081.1, from coordinate 6,336,491 downwards.
GTTAGCTGTTTTACTAGGCAAAATACTTTTATCAGGTTGTTGCCTAGTAGTAATTGCTAACAGTTCGTTGATTGTAATGAATAAAGCTTTTATAAGCTGTAGTATTTGTTTGGTTGAATGTACTCATCTCGAGAATTCCTGGTTTGCATTGAATAATAATTCAGGGATGCATAGATATTGCAAAAATCTTGAAAAACGTAGATCAGTTTAAAAAGAAGCTTTAAATAAAACCAACTTCCAAAATAATTTTAATGTCAATAATAATGTAAGTCTATGGTCTTTTTGGGACAGTTTATATTACTTAGTGGAAGATTTGCTGCCCCTTATCAAAAACGGCCTTTTTACGATTTAGGGACAAACAGGATTCCATTAAACCTTGTAATGGTTCATCCATTTAGATTGGAACTACATATACATTTTTGGACTGTAATATCATAAGCAATACTGATTAATAATAATGGCCGACACAATCGTTCATACTATTTATACATTAATTTTAATTATACCTTTTTCAAAAGAAGGCAAGTAAAAAATTATGTGAAAAAAATAACATTTCGAAAATGATTTGACAACCCTAAATCAACTGTTGTATCGAACGAACTGTAAGCTCCGAGAAGCGTGTATTACTACCCTTATACGCAATCCAATTAAGCCTAGGCTACACTATGCAAATACTAGCGTCACTTTCACTGGAGGAGGTCGACAGCTCGATTTTGATTGGAACGTGAAGCATTGTAAACTTGGGTTAAGATGCTATAGCCTCCCTCGAGTACTATAAATATATTTCATAACAAGAATTCACGTAGTAAAGTTATGATATATTATTGTTTGAGATGATGCAGTGAACACTTACATTCTACGAGTACTTTAATTAGACTCTCTATTTGGAAACCTCTAATGTATAATAATAATTCTATTCTAACACAATCACAGAATATTTTCTACTTTTAAACTAAGTAGGGTTTACTACAGTCTACTGCAGTACTAGACGTGGACTAGACCACCAAGATGGAAATTCACCATTGTTTTAAATAGACAATTTCTGCCTTTTACGAACATACATGAAACGGACACAAAGAACACCCAAACTCAGAAAAACAATTTGTGGATTACATAAAGTTTAGTCACTTGAATAATGGATTTGAACCCACGGCACTTAGTGCAGTTGAATGTGGCCTTGCAACAGTTTAAACTACTGGGCCAACCTTCCATTGATCGATAAGTTTAATTTCGCTCAGCGTGCAATGCTGCATGTATTTGCAGTTGGTAGAATTCGTAATAAAAGAATCGATAGTAAATCGCAAATCATCGAATGGTTCATAGCGAATGAATGGAGACTACTCAAGACCTCAAGGCGCTCTTTGGGTGGAAGGCTTCATTCGATCTTAAATCGATACCACCTATATAATAATAATCCGTACTTATAAATGTAAAATTAACTCTCTCTATCTATCTATTATGTTACTACTACTAAAGTTATAAATATATATTACATAAATACCTTTGATTCTTAAAGAAGGATATAGGACTAATTGTCGCAATAACTGACAACTTATGTTTATTAAACAATACTTATGTTTTTTTAGTAATTACCCAACATGTTCAAATGAAATATTATTTTATTATAGGCACTAAAGTTTGACTTGAGTGATAAACGTGACGTCAAATGTAAATATTTTGTTGCAATGGAATTTTGTAATTTTATTGTTACATTTCACCCAATGTGTGGGGTACCGTAGGAAATCAGTGTTCCGATACCCAGAGTTGAAGTAGTCCTTCCATAAGTTATTGTAAGAAATAAGAAAACTTATAAAAGAAACTATAAGCCCGACTACGTAAATAAGTCTTAATAAAATTTATATGGCTTATATGACCTGGGTCTTTATTACGAATCTATTGACAATTTATACATTAAAATTGGTTCAGTTGTTTAGACACATATAAATACACATATAATGCCATAGTATTACTATTTCTTTTGGCTTTGTCGGATAAAACCACATCTGGTAACCAACATCAAAATAGTTCGAATATTACACGTGTAATAACTATAAACAGTTAACAATCCCCTGTTGTACAATGGTGGTATGAAATTGCCGAGACAGGGTATTTTCAGTACCAACACTCAGTAGGTATTGTCAAGGAAAGTTTTACTTTAAGGGCCACCGCAGACTAGCTACTTTTAGCATCGGCGATCGGCGATTTGGCGACTGCATCGATGCTGCATCGCGTTTTAGCGACTTCCTGCGTTCGATCGCGGTATCGGAAACGCGCGTTTTAGTGACTGCTCAGATGCAAAATCGATGCTACTGGCGTCCGAATGTGTGCGGAGAGTAGCGTTCAGCTGCTGTGTCGTGCTTCTAAAAAGCGACTCGATCGCCGCGTATGGCGTTTTTAAGTGTGCGGTGCAGAGCGTTCGGTCGCCGTATTTAGCTTCAATAAGCGACTAGTTGCCGATCGCCGATGCTAAAAGTAGCTAGTCTGCGGTGGCCTTAACGTATGTACGTAAAACAAGTGACATGGTTACGTTATCAAGTATACATCGCTGTACAAACGCTGGAAGTGGTCCGCGTACAAACCTCTTTTGAATGAATTGACTTCCTTATTGGCATAGTGGTAGTGTAATACGACTGCTGTACATGAGGTCTGGGGTTTAATTCCCAGGTCTACCAAATGTCTGTATCGCTAATCGTCAACAATCCATAACGTACCACGCTGGCTAAGTGTTTCCTCATTTCTTCTTAGAAAGGTGGTCTTACCTAGGAGGTATCAATTAGTGCCAAACTTTAGAAAACCATGAATAAGTCGAGTCACGCAGTAGAAAAAAAAATACAAATAGAACATTATTTCACAAATAAGCAAAACAATGGTTCACTAAAAACAGCAAGGGTACTAGTTTTACATAATCCTCACAATTTTTTTTTTATGTTTGGTTTTAAAAGTGCCTCAATTGTTGATTATATTACTTAAAACTATTAGTGTCAGGGTAAATATAAAACACACACACACACACACATAACAAAAGAAAAGCAATGACACATCTAGTGTCTTCAAATCCATGATTCCCATTATAAAGGGCTAATTAAAATTTAGAGTCGGCACGTGAAGGCGCAACATGTTTAATCCATTCTTTGTGTGGCTGGCTTATGTTGGTAAAAACCAACATTAGAGGACGTTTTCTATACCTCCACACTTTAATGTGAACCTCACTTGACCGTTTCGTTGAAGTGCGAGTTTTATCATTATTGCCGCTACAGAAAATGTATGGGTACGATAAAAATGATTTAGGTTAACTTTACTTAGGTTGTTTGAAAACCGCACTTGTATTTTTTAAACTAACATTGTAGAGAGATAAAGTTTGTAAGCTTGTGACATTGCAGGGGGTGCATCTCTTAGGGCCACCGCACACTAGCTACTTTTAGCATCGGCGATCGGCAACTAGTCGCTTTTTAGAAGCTAAATACGGCGACCGAACGCTTCACACCGCACACTTAAAAACGCCAAGCGCGGCGATCGAGTCGCTTTTTAGAAGCGCGATAGCAGGTGAACGCTATTCTCCGCACACATTCGGATGCCGGTAGCAGCGACTTGGCATCTGAGCAGTCGCTAAAACGCGCGTTTCCGATACCACGATCGAACGCAGGAAGTCGCTAAAACGCGATGCAGCATTGATACAGTCGCCAAATCGCCGATCGCCGATGCTAAAAGTAGCTAGTCTGCGGTGGCCCTTATATTGAACTTATTTAAAAAAAATGCTTTTGCTAATAGAAAGTCACATTATTTCTGAGTGTCAAGGACTATGAGGAAAAATCCCCCATATTATACCCTATATTATATACAGGTAAAGATAATGTAATATATAATTTTGTAGCTAAAAGTGATGATGAAATACTTATTCAGTCATTACAGTTTTTCCATTCAACTATAGCATTTTCCCATAACATTCCGTTGCTGGGCTCGGGTCTCCTCTCAGGAGAGGATTAAGTACGACCACGCTGGCCGAGTGCGTGTTGGGGGCTGTCAAGACAACGTTGTGGCTACGAAGTCTTGCCGTTAGATGTTTTTAAGCGGTTTGAGGGCCTCCAAATATATTTCACAATTGTTTCTTTATAATAACAACCGTCAACAACTGCATAACGTGCCCTCCAAATCTCGAAAACGCTAATTTTATCATGCCACATATTTTACTTTTTACTTCCTTTGATTGTCGGTGAGTCTGTTTCTTCCGGCTAATCTCTTGCGATTTACAAAATTAACAGAGAGTAAGTCAGCTAGTAGGCTATATTATTATATTGATACGAAAGATGATTACCGCGATATCTGACGAAAGCACTGGCGGAGCTAGTTACCAGATGCTAGATGCTAGTTACAAATTGTAAAACCGAATAAAATACATTTAAATGGGTAATTACGACAGAAATGTGCCTATGTGCTTATATGGGTCACCTTTTAGTCACTGGGATACAAAGGGATTGATTGAACGATAGAAAAGGCTACCAATTGATTCAGCATTTTAGCTGACAGACAGACAATTACTTTCGAATGTATAATATTAGTATAGAAGTATGGATTACTTAGTACAAAACTTTTGTAACAAGTAATCCCATAAGTCGTAAACAAATCGTATTCAAAACAATTTATCAAAAGTAAATCTAGATTTTCAGCATGAAATTAACACGAAAACAATCAAAGTAATAAGTGAAAATTCTGTTATAAATGATCATAGTAAACATTGAGAAGCCCTTATAATTAATGAACTGACAATCCTTTCTATATTGAACCTGAATGAAGTTAAGATACACACAGATAAAAAAATTGAAAAGCAAAATTTAAATGCTCAGTCTATTGAAATAAAACTGCTTCGTTGGTTTTAGTGGATAGCGTATGTGACTGCTAATCAAGAGGTCTCGGGTTCAAATCCCACCAATTGTTTCTGTGTCCTCCTTTGGTAAATAGACGTGACGTTATGTTTGTATCAACTGAAACATTTGACTACATTAAAATTGGTTAAAGTACTTAGTGAGTGGGCTATTGTATAAACGTTCACTTGGTATCTATTGAGTTTGTAGGGAAATTATTGTTTAAGTAATAATTTGACAAAGGTTTTCTTGTCGTGTCTTGAAAAATTTTGGGGAATTATTGTTTTGCAATTGAAGGGAAACACAACAATATATTTGTATCCGCAAACCTAATATTTTAGACGATAGCAATCAAATCCTTACTAATACTAAAAATGAAAAATTAAATCTGTCTCACTGTACGGATTTTACGTCAGCATAACTTTTGAACCGGTTTAAATATAATTTGGTACACAGATAGTCCGTGTGGTGACGGATTAAGAATACAGAGTGTCACTACTCCTATTCATCCCGCGGGTGTCGTAAAAGGCGACAAAGGGATAAACTACGCAAGACAACATCGATGCAAAGAGAAGGGAAATTTGAAACCAACCCGTCTGGCCAGCGTGGTATAGTAGGCCAAACCCTCCTTTCTAAGAAGAGGCAGTTTAGAATCTGAGAAATGACATAGGCTACTTTTTAGCGGGATAACCAACATACACATGCGAAAATTTGTGATTTACAAAATGTTGCAGAAACCGTCTGATACCTATAGGTTATTGTACTGTATTAATAAAAAATGACTCAACGTCAAAAACTGCCAGCTTTGTGTTGGTCAAATTAATTTTCCACGTGTCATAGAAATAGAGCTAGCCACTTTATCCGGATTGATTTACTCAGCCTTCTAATTATCTGCAAAGAGATTGAAAGTAATTCAGCGAAACAACATCTTGTCTTAGGGTAAGCGGTAACAGATTGGATAAAATTTATCCCATGGTTGTCTTGGTTTGTTTATTGATTACGGTTGGAGATTGGCAATAAAATATAGATAAAACATTAAGTTGTATCGGAGGGTAGACAAAGATGTAGTAAATAAATCGTGTATAGTGATAATAATTATAAGATATGAAACGATTCAATATTTTTTTCAGAAATTTCTCTAAATTACCGTTAAAATTAAATTTCATTAATCAATAGACTTCATAAAGCAATACGTTCTAAGGCATTAAATGACTTTGTTTTTAAGGTTCCGTAGTTCATGACTTGGAACCCTTATCGGCGCGTAATGTCGGTTCGTCCGTCCGTCCTCGACCTATTGCCTAAACGGTTGGTTTTACAAAGATCAAACTATGCATGAATGTGTATTGTAATTACGTCGAAAATATTTTTATACCTCCTCTACATGTAAAGTGGGGATGTTTTTTTTCTCGCGTCTACCCCATTATGTGGGGTACTGTTAAATATGTATTTTAAAATCACTGAAAAGTTGCTAAGAAGTTTTTAGGGTTCCGAAGTTTATAACTCTATACAACGTCCGTCCGTAATCGACTTACCTACCATCCTAACGGTAAGTGCTAGAAAGATGAAACTTTGCATGAATATATGTTGCAGTTACGTCGACAAAGTGCTACAATAAAATAATGAAAAATATTTTTATTTGGGGTACCTCCTCTACACGTAAAGTGGGGATGATATTTTTTTTTCTCGCGACTACCCCATCGTGTGGAGAATCATTTGACAGATCTTTTAAAAACAATAAAGAGTTTCTAAGACAATTTTTTGATTTATGTATGCGTTTGCGAGAAATTCCACTTTAGAGGGCACTTTTTTGTAAAAAAAAAACAGGGCGTCCCCCCTACCCTTAAACGGCTGGATTATAAACAATTGGGAAAATTCTTGATGGTGGTCCTTATAATGAACTTTAAAGGATAACTATAACGGATTAGATGACTTTGTTAGTTCAGGAGTTATAGAGGCTTAACTTGTAAAATGCGTTGTATGTATGTAAATGGAAAACGTCATACAAAATTAGCGCATTAATATGTAAACGTAACAATTATCTATTGGATACGATTTCAAATCCACGTACCATTATGGGTGACTGAGGAACCCTTTCTTGTGCGTGGCCTGACACGCACTGGCCGATTTTTATTTTTTTATGTATCCATTTGCGATTTTTTTAATTTAAAGGATCTTTTTTTTTAAATATTGGGCGTCCCCCTTTCTAAAAGCTAAACGACTTTGTCAAAAAATCTGGAAAAATCCATGATAGTAGCGCATATATTGAACTCTCAAGGAAGACTAGCGGTTTTGATTGTAAAATGCACTCACTTGACTTCGTATCAAAATAAAGAAATACGATTTTAAATCTACCTACTTTAATGGGTGACTACGGAAATCTATTCTGTGCATGACCTGACACGCACTTGGCCATTTTTTATATTCTTAAAACCATCAGATTCATCTGATTGTTATATAGAAGATAGAGAGAGAGAGAGAGAGAGAGAGAAAAAAAAAATGGTCTAGTGGTCGCAGTAGTGGTGGTAGCAGTCACCACTACTGCGCCAAGTTTCATTTCAATTCCCACGTGGGACAACACTTTGTATCCGTTTCATGTATATTTGTAAAGTCCCCCGCGACACAGGATGTATATTCCTAATGTGGGAGTTATCTCTTTAAAGAAACAAAAAATAACAATGGCAGTTCGACGTGTATTTAGTGTTTAAATTAAAGGTTTTATTTCACCGAGTGTGAGAATTTGCCAAATGTTATGCTCGAAACTATTATGCCTAAAATTGCATTAGAGTTGCTGCAGACTATTTTCTTGATTTTTAGGTATCCAGATAGGAGAGATTACTTAGGTAGAGAGATGACAATACATATCTTTTGTTGGACCATCCACTCATTGACACTATTACTTGAAATTTTCTTTAAGAATATCATGAAATGTTTGATAGATTTATATTTCCTATCGACACTTGCAATGCACGTAAAACGAATTCAAAACTTAGAAAAGTATTGAAGCTTTTTCTCGTTTAACTTTCTTACCTTCGGGGCATGCTCGGTCATCTTTTATGTATTTGAAATAAGTGCCATCTGTTACAGGAACTAACTGCATCGTTACATAATGTCTTCCACGTGAGAATCTCGCTAATATCTCACCCGCTAGTTATATTTTCTTCCTTTATTTATTTCTTTATCGTTTGGCGATGCATTTGTGTAATCGTATTTGCGTTATTGGAAAAGTATTACAGCTATAGAAAAATGTGTCGTGAGGAACCTTATACATATACAAGAAACATACACGGAACGCCCCGATGCAGTATATTGTTATACAGCATTTATTTATTTATTTACAACTTTATTGTACACCAAAAAAGTATCAAATTTTATATACAGATTTTAATATTAAAAGAACATAACATCAATACACTCGCAGTAACTGCATTTTTAATGCAGTGGCGATTCACACTATAACGGGCGAGTGTACAAAAAACTTTGTCGTTACAATCTTTTATTTAACTTGTATTTATGTATGTTCTAGGTATTACAATAGGCGGTCTTATCGCTCACGGCGATTTCTTACAGACAACCTTTGGACGGATATTGAAGAATTCGATTTGAGGTAGATACATATAATCTATGTAATTAATAGAAAATAAAAACATTACATGTATCTACAGTAACAATTCTAATAATATAAATACTTACAAAAACATACATATACACATACACGTAACATTTATATATACATACATACATAAACATATACAAATACATACACATATACACATACATACACATTATACAAACATATCACACGCAAATGTCACAAACATGCATATTGCGTATCACACACCAGCAACGATCAACCAGTAACCTCTATAATGTCAGTAGCATACAGTAGTTTTTGTATGAAACATTCTTGATTTTATATTCTTACTTAAGATGTATTAATAAAAATGCCAGTATACCAAATCAATTTTATATAAATTGATGTTGTATCCTGACATTTTTGTAAATGACATTGTGTAAAATATGAATAAGGAATAAACAACAGCCGATATAAAAGTTGATGAGATAACTACCAACTGCACGATACATAGATACGAGGTGTTAGTCGAAAATTGTTTTGAGAACTGTGGGAGTTTATTACAATACATTTTGCTAGTATAAAATATGTTCTGTACTGCAGTGAAATATTTTGTGATAAAATGGGTAACTTTAGAACATAATTTTAAGTATTGTGACTGATATTTTGAGAACACTTTTGTTTATGTATACTGTATATATGTATGGATTTCGTATGAATAGATATATCGTATTACTCATTTATTTTTCATTAATTGTAGTGCACCTTCTCAATCATCTCCGCACCACCGGTCTATAGACTGGTAGAGAATGCCTGTGTTATTAAGTCCGCTTACTTACAGTGCATAAAGTTGTAAATAAAAAATAAAAAAAAAAGTTAAACAACTCAACTCTTGTATAAGGCTTGAGTTGACAACTAGGGTTTATCATATCTCCTTTAATACACTCAAGCTACTTCTAGTAATACGCCCCGGCAAGGCCTTACTCATTATTTACTAAATCATTTAATATTAATACTACTCCCGAGCCTTACTCCCAAGTTTATTTTGGTCGGCTACTAGTTCAACCGGTTTTACCTGAATTTCAGTTTTTCCACGGAGCGACTATCATCGGACCTCCGCAACCCTAAGGGAGAACGGAAATTCGAAGATTGAACTAGTTGTCAGTCTATTTGAGGGCACTGACTTCCCAATAACTATTACCATAGATGTTCATGACAACCGGGACCGATGGCTTTTACGTGCTCTCCGAGGCACGGGCGTGCCATACTTCCAAACTCCGGGCTGCTATTAGGAATTTCCTAAGAAAAACCCAAAAATACTTTTTGGCCCGACCCGGGATTTGAACCCGAGATCTCTTGAGTAGCATACACCAACCACTAGACCAACGAGGCAGTATAATAATTAATAAATAATAACTTTTACGAACATCCCACAACGTCATCCAGTCCCAAACTAAGCAGAGCTATTATATTTATATATAATAATTATACATATACGTATTATACATAGACAACACCCACCTCCGAACCAACTATTTGCGGATTAAACAAATATTTGATCCGACCCGGGAATCGAACCCGAGACCTGAAGCACAGCAGTCGCATACGCTACCACTGTGCCTGCGCCTATTTTATGTTTATTTGGTTGTTATCATAAGATAGTAGTCGTGAAGCTTAGTTGGAGGCCTTCGGGCGGCTTAAAAACATCCAACAGCAAGATTACGTAGCCACAACGTGTCTTGCCTGTCCCCAACCCGCACTCGGCCAACGTGGGGACGTATGGCCTTAACCCTCTCATGAGAGGAGACCAGCAGTGGGACGTTATGGGTTGTTGATGAAACAGTATATTTTATGGTGCTTAGAGAGACATGTAATATTATTGCAGCTTAGAATATAAATTTATTTAAATTAAGCCTTCCTGTGCAATGACAAGGAAAATTGCCCGTACCAAAATACCATAGAATAAAAAATGTATAAAGTATTCATATTTAAACCTTTTATCGTCATATCTTTGAAAAATTGCACCTATTTTATCATTCCGAGCGGCATAATGAATTGAAAGGGGAAGCTCTTAGGGGCTGCTACCCTAAAGGTGATGGATTATATGTCAGTTTGATTAAGTGTCCCATAGAAACCTAGGTGAATAACAAATATAATTAAGTCGGTCACTCGAATATTATAAAAGCACAAAACAGCATAGTAACCTACTGTGATAAGTATGTAAATTTGAGTTTTAATTGGTCATAAAATAGATGTTTGCTATAGTAACTTTTATAGCTTTACATAATTAAATGGTGTTAATTAGCAAACATTTTATCAACTGGCCATACTATTGAAGAATAAAATAACTTATGTTGTCTAACTAAATAAAAAAAACTTACTGATAAATCCAAATATCCTAAGCCATTGCTTGAATTTGATTTGAAGACACAAAGTTTGATACTATTTTTTTAGAACCTTTTTTTTTAATAAGATAGTTCCCATTTAGGAATATATATCTTGTGTCTCGGGGACTTTACAACAACAAACATACAATAAATGGACACAAAGGACACCCAGACTCAAAGTAACAATTTGTGAATCACACAGAGTATTATTCCACGTAGGATTTGATCCCACAACACTTGACGCAGTAGACATCGGCGTGGGGATATTTCCTTGAATTTCCTGATATTTCAATTTCAACAATTCTAGTCAATTGCTAACTGGCTATTTGTTACACACCCTTAGTCACACACCCTTCGTCATTGACAATAAAGTCTTGACGGACGGAAAAAAAAAATCAAGAGCTTTTATTTCATCATGTACTCTCAGATACAGTGTTAAGTTTCTGTGTCTGTATATTTGTTAGTTCCCTCGATTTCCTTGGGATCCTATCATCAGATCCCGATATGGTGATGAAGGGACCACCTGTAAGCTATGCCGAATCGAATGCAGAAAGAAGTTTTGAAATCGGTTCGTAAACAACGAACGACGAATTGAGAACCTCCTCCTTTTTTTTGAAGTCGGTTAATAAATGAATTTGAAATTGTATGAAATTAATGATGAATTAGTTGCGAAGACATGTCGCCGCTATGGCAGTCCTCTATCGCCTTTACCATGGGGAGTGTTCTGAAGAGCTCTTCCAACTCATCCCACCCTCTCCCTTCCTCTACAGAACAACACCATCTGGCCAGGGAAGTCACCCCTTCAGAGTGGAAGACATACGGTCCAGAACTTAGCAGTTCGGGTCTTCCTTCTTGTGCCGAGCAGTTAAAATCTGGAACTCACTGCCAGCTCATATTTTTCCTTCATGCTATGATCCCGGCGTGAAAAAGCATCTCACTAAGCCGCCATAATGTCGTTCGCCATATTGCTTACATTTGCAGTATGTCGACCCCCACTTGTGGATTTTCAGGCATAGTAAAGTCACCTTGGCAGGCGTTACACAAATAATTTTAACAAAAAGGAACCGACTTCAATGAAAAACTATTCCGAGTACCCAAATCGCGACAATTGTGCCTATAATATTTGAGGAGTTCCCTCGATTTCCTTGGGATCCCATCATCAGATCCCGACATGGTGACGATGGGACCACTTGTAAGCTACGTCCATTCCAATGCAAAAATAATTTATGAAATCGGTTCATAAACGACGAATATATCGCTGAACATACATAAAAAAAAAAATTGATTCCGACAAATTGAGAACCTCCTAATTTTTTTTGAAGTAGGTTAAAAAGAAAAAAATGAATGTGAAATTATATACGGTGAAATTGTATTGGTATATATTTGGTATTTTCATCAAAAATTAATTTTAAAAGGCTGACTTTGACGGAACATTCACTGGCCAATAGTTGATGATATAAGGAGAAAATAAGCCATCGCTTATTTTGTGTATATTTATTAACATGATACTGTTTATTAGAAATTATATATATATATTTTTAATTAAACTACAAAAATAAACTTTCTCATTATAATATAACACGCATGAGAAACGGAACTTCAGTTTTTTTTAAGTCTGTTAAAATTACAATTACCTAATGTCTTTATTTGTCTTCCTAAAGTTTAATTTATAACTTAACATAATATATTTAAAATAATAGGTATATAATTAAAGTAATACGTTCATGTAAATTTATACAAAAAAAGTCGTGTGGCACTCGGAGACTGCTGCGGTAAATCTATTGTATATCTTTTTTTATCAACTTATACAATTATAATTATTTATTTGTTTTTTTATTTATGCAGTTTTTTTTCTTTGATATTACTTTAAGTTGACGAAACAATATACACTGTTTTTTAACCAACCATACATTCTAATAATATTATTGCCAAACAATATTATCATCCTATTAACCGAAAGACAATGACAATTATACAGAGAACATAATAGTAATATGAGCATATCTATGGAATAAAAAAAACACTAAGATGGTAATGGAGGACGCGGACGTTATGTATTGTGTAAAGTAAATAACAATTATATATTTTGTAATTAGTTTTTTTACAATAGCATTATAGAAAGACAAGGAAGAAGAATCTAGAATGTCTGTGTTGTCAAGGAAACGGATAATGGCCGGCATGCGCTAATCTGCCTATAGAGCACGGAGCCGCCACATCCTTGTCGCACTGCAGTTACAATCATATTCTCTATCCTTTTTTTTAGGGTGTTAGGTTTTTTCGTTACGGAATTTCTTGATTCAGTCGCCGCGCTCAAAGCCCGCGCTAAAAGCTATACAATAGCTTAATACGCAATGATACTAAAATTAGAGAAAACAGTATAAAATCATTATGTTGTAAGAAAAATGAGCGTTCTGACAATAATTTTAGAGTAACATTTTATGGGTCCTTAAAAATCGATGCTCCAGCATTAGGTTTTTGTAATAACAATCTAAGTAATGGTGTAATACAATTATGGTACCAATTCAACTCGTAAAGATGTAACGGTCGGTATTTTAGAACTGAATTCTTTCTATTTGCTTTTTCAAATTGCATTTGGAATGGATTTAGAATGAGATATTTTTGTAAGGAAAAACGAAATGGATCTCCAATAACGTCATATGGAGCATATGATTCTTAAATGTAATTGGATAGGCTTTGTATAAAATTGACTTGGAAGGTAACGTTAAGGTTAATAAAGTGAACCATTAAGTAGTAAAGTAACCAGTAAGTACATATTTTGTACTAAAGTAACAGGGAAAAGACTGCAGCATATGAATGAGAGGGATTTTTTTTCATTTGATGTGCCTCGACCACTAGTGGTTGACCATTTCACTCCTTTCTGACATTTGTCAGATGATATAATTATAAGCTGCCGATCCTTGTCTATTTTCTTAAGTTTCTTAAATAGAGTAGATTTTGACCTACTGTATCACGCTAGTCGGACGTGTTGGCGTAAAGATTGTTGCAAATTTTAATTCTCTTTGCTTTTCCTAAATAGTTCGTTCCCTTAGTCGACTTTAACGATACCCACGAGAGTAATAGGGCCGTCACTACATGGAGAGATATAATTTTTTGTAATAAATCGAAACACTTTTAACTGCCTGAAATTTTCCTTTAAACAAAGCCAGAAGTAGTTTAGGGGATAATATAGTTTTAAGTTCTACTACATCGTTCGTCCTTCGCTTTTGAAATTGGAACTACTTGACGTTAACTATGTTTTCCGGTACCTACTTATTACTTTGGTGTAAGTGTAAGGTCCTGGGCTCATTACACGTGTAAGCGCTGGTTCCCACTACGCTGGACCGGCAAATCTGACGGAAACCGGACACCGGACAGAGTGTTCACATTACACCGGAGCCTCGGACAGTCAAGTACTCAGCTCAGTTAAATTTGGACTTGTGCACACAATGGACGACGAAATTGTTGTTGTGGTGGTATCTTAATAGAAGGCAAAATAAAAGAAAACATTGGGTACATCCTATTTTACGAGAAAGATTTTCACTTGGAACCTTTGAAACATTAATAGATGAACTTAGAAGTGATGAATCAAAGTTCTTCAATTATTTTCGAATGACACTTGACAGCAACCACTATTGACGATGAAAATGTGAGCCGAATGACGTGAGGACTGAGGAGAGCACGGGCGGCGCGAGGGTAGCACAGGTGTTGCAAGCGGGGGAAGATACCGGATCAAACTCGTTCACATTGCTCCGGTCCGGTGTTTTTACCGTACGATCGTAGTGACAAAACGCACGGTATAAATGCCGGACTCGGCAAAAATGCCGGACCTGGGATAATGTGAATAACTTCATATAACTTGTACAGCCACTAGCCCTTCCGGCAATTTTACCGGCCCGGCAAATCTGCCTGTCAGGCGTAGTGGGAACCAGCGCTTAGGTTTCTGTGTCGTCATAAGAACCAATGCAAGGTTACAATTTTAATTCAAATCATCGTATAAAAATATTTTCCCATGGTTAAACCATTTTTTTGTGTCCTAAATATGTTTATACTGACTGACCAGTGTTTAAAGTCCAAGGTTGTTTTCTTTTCAAAAATTCTTAATTCTCACGGGGTTAGTACTGTGGACTATAATTTTATCTCAAACTGAATAAATCAGACAGTTTTGTAGCGGAAGCTCTATGACCAGCTGTGAACTAACGGAAGTTAGTTCACTGCTGGTCATAGAGCTCT
Organism: Phragmatobia fuliginosa; assembly: GCA_932526445.1. Classification (NCBI taxonomy): domain Eukaryota; kingdom Metazoa; phylum Arthropoda; class Insecta; order Lepidoptera; family Erebidae; genus Phragmatobia; species Phragmatobia fuliginosa. The sequence goes on along the minus strand of OW052081.1, from coordinate 6,321,444 downwards.
CCCTGAAAAGGTTTTTGTTTTTCCGGAAGACGGTTCCCATTTCATCTCATCTACATTTTTTTTATCATTAAATTCATTTCGACGAAGACTTGAAGACTAGAAGACTTTGTAATTGAAGACTTTAACTACTTGTCACTGGCAGAAATAGCTGCTATTCGGCTGGTTGCCATTTCACCAAAAGAAGAAGAAGACCTCTCCCTAGAAAGTAGATTTTCATCTACTGTATCATATTGACCAAACAGATTGAAATTTTCTCGGCTTTGTTTCAAATTTTCCCTTTCTTTGCAGCAATATTTTTTTCGCAATATACAATACATACATTCTTATTAACCATTCACAGTTCTTATTTAAATAATCAAAATATTGACACACTGTTTCCATAATCCATCAGTACACAATTTATTAGTTATTATTAGTACACTTTCAGTTTTCGAATAACTTGAAGCCAATCCTACGGACTACACGTACTTGAAACAAATCATAAAAACAGTAATAAAGAGTTAAAAAACAGAGGTAGACACAATGACAAAACAGTTCACAGAGACAGCGTCACTATTATAAATCACAGCGCAGACGTGCCGTAACAGGGTGTCTACGGATACCTACGATACGTGAAATATTGTTGTCAAGTCCATTTTGTGCATCGGCACAAAACTTTTATGTGTTACTTTAAATTTATTAACTCCAAGTTTGGAGTCGACTTTTAAAAACGTCGTTTGACGTGCGAGAATGTATTTACTTCTAAAATAATTTGAGATAGAAAATAATTATAAAAAACTAGTTGACCCAGCGAACTTCGTACCGCCCAACTTTAAAATTCCAGAACTCAAGTTCTGGAATTTTAAAGTTGGACCCGGTAGATGGCGCTGCGATCAATCGCAGCGTCATCTACCGGGTCCAATTGCGAATCTAAACCATTCCCAGATCCCCTTGAACACACACAAAAAATTTCATCAAAATCGGTGCAGTCGTTTGAGAGAAGTTCAGTGACATACACACTCACACAAGAATTATATATATAAAGAATAAAATTCGTTATTTTTATTTCATTTGTTACTAGTATTTGCCAGTAGTTCTGCTCGCGTATATATAGGTTATCGTGATTTTAAGAATTGAATTAAAAATCAAAGTAACTCCATGTCAAGTTTTATTATAAATAAATGTAACAAATAGTAAGAGTTACCTTGAATTTATAATATTAGGTGTAGATAAATATCCAAAAGTATCATTGTTTCCGCGAAAGTTACCGCGGACGTTTATGAACGGAACGCAAACGTCAAACTGACAAGAGCGACGTTTGACGTGTGAAAGTTGACTTGAGAACACGCATCAGCCCCACCATTACCATCAGCTCGCATCCGGAAGTACACAACCCTACTTCTCCCCTAACCTCAACCGTCGCTGTAATGTTTGCGCCGTCAAGGCGTCGCCATTACAATCATTAAAATTTGATAGTAAGAGATGGCTTATCTAAACCTAAGCATACACAAGTGCAAGTGTGTGTCCTGAGTTCATTTAGTAGGAAGTTCGATGTATTATTAAAAAAACATACGTAATCATAGTCCATTTTGATCAGATCCTGAAGTAACATTGACCCTAAGATATTCATCTTTTAAGTTAATAGAAACAATAGAAACTTCTTAGTTTTTATTACCCATTTAAGATAACAGTTGAATTTTCACAGAATGAAAACAATAGTCATAAAAATCTGATAAAGTTAAATATTGTTTTTTGAAGGTTTTTTTAAGTTTCTATTTCTGATGCCGCTTTAACAACAAATATTTAAAATACCTTAATAATTAATATTTTGTTTCTACACAAAAAACGTATTTTTTGTTTTTATAGATGATGATAAGGAACCTTCGTGCTCGATTTCATCTCGTACTTGGCCGGTTTTATAATTTAGTTTAAAACTCTATTTTTTCCTTACATCCGATCAAAAGAATCTCACAGTTTGATTAACATTTTCTGAAAATCAGTAATATTATTATCTCTATCAAAAAAAATGCAATCCAACGTGTCTCTAAAGCCAAAACCGAAAAAAAAAATAAGAGGATAACGCCCTCACTTCCCTTGAACAGATTCTTCATGCGCTGTTCTGAGGGTCCTCGAGTGTAAGTACCTACCTCATTGTTCTATGACATAATAGGGAGCCATTTTATGTAGCAGTCATGTCGGGGCGTTTTTGCCACGTAATACACTTTTTATGGTTAGTTCCTTTCATAATGCTCATGAATGATGTATTATGGTTTGGCTATTATATTGAGAAGGTTTTTGGTAATAAAATGTGTAATATTTCAGTAACTTCTTGTCCTTTTATTTATTAGACTGTTTAATGGTTGTATGCTTCTAATTAATGAAGTTACGAGGTCTTATGGTAACATTTTGATCAATTGTCGCCAGAGATTTAGGAATTATAATTTTGTAGTTAAAAAATGTTAACGTATTTATTGAATAGATGCGAAATCTATTCAATTACTAAATTAATACAATTGAGTCATTAAATATTTTGATGTATAGTTATATTTCTTATCTCATACACACAGCTCAAGCATGCAAAACCAGTTGTGCCCCAGGGTTGTTGTAGTACCTTTACATCAATAATTGCGTGTAACGACGCGGGGCGCAGCTAGTTTAAAATCAAAAAAACCGAAGTGATATTTTATGCCCTTGGACTGGCTTATTTCACTCTGCCTGTAAAAGTCCCGTCAAAATCAGCGACGTACCAGGGCATGGCTGGAAAAACAGACATTTGACAGACGATCGTTACGTAAAAGGTAGTACAGCCATGCTGGTTTCATCACGAATGGTCCGGCTCGACAAGGGCAGTACTATCCTCACACAGAAGACCATCCTAATAATGACAGCATTCTTGTGGTCGTATTTCGTTGGTGAGTGTGAGACCGGAGGCTCAATCATTCTGCATCATTCTCCCGGTCATCGGAGGCCGAGAAAATGATGCGGAATAATCTAACCACTTACAATTCTTACCCCCACAATGAGCATGGTGGCCCCTACTCCTGGATTCTACTCATGCTTCCCATCATGCAGAGTCAGCCATCAGCACTTTGGTAGGCTAAATTATAAAAAAAACGAACAAAATTTTAAAATTGACTTTTTCATGTAAATAGCATTTGCCTACTTGCACATGCATATAATGCAAGTAGTTTTTAAAATAAGTACAAACTGATACTTGAATTTGATTTGTTTGCATAAATGTTTAGTTCGACATTGAAGTTAGTAACATTATTAAATCTTGAGTCTTATGTTAATCTTTTAAGTGTACGTCATTAATTAAATAAATAAATATTACGGTCATCTTACACACAACATCATCTAGTCCCAAACTAAGCAGAGCTTGTGTTATGGATACTAAACATACATAAACATACTTTATTTAATACATACATATTATACATAGAAACCACCCAACCTCCAAAACAAATATTTATGGATCACACAAATATTTATTTGGTCCGACCCGGGAATCGAACCCGAGACCTCTTGATCAGCAGCCGCATACGCTAACCACTAGACCAACTTTGATTACATTACCGTTTACGATTTTATTACCCGATGTGTTGAATTTGTAATGTTTAACATTATAATTAGAACTCTGGTATTCTATATGATTTTGCTCATCAAAGTTAAGATTCACAATTTTTTAAATTAGGTGCAATTTCATTTAGAAAAATGTTAAATATTCAACCACCACGCAACCCAATTCACAAAGTTGTTCAATTAAGTGGTAGCAGACGTGCAAAAATAACTTGAACTTTTCAAATGATCTACAGAAATACTCTCAAGGTTGTTACTAGAATGTAGGTTCCCACTTTTATCTGACGGTCATTTTGTCCCACCTGATCATAAAAAATAATTGAATGACACAGAAATGCCGGTAATATCATAACCTGCTATAAAGGTTGGAGTTAGATTCAGAATCGGGTCCACAGTTTCAATTAGATTTGGTGGCAACTAATTCAGTTTTGGGATAGAATGTGTTAGTGTGCTTGTATTATTTTAGAAGTTTGAAAATCTCAAACCAAATATCAATCTAATAGTTTCATATTCTTATTAATTGTATTTAGGATCCAAGAGAAGAAAAATAAATTGCAAAAGAAGTACCCAATGGGAAGTAGCTATCGATGGCCAATGACACTCGCACTTCAAGAGTCACAAAGGCGACTTTGATTCCCCCTTCGCTAGAATTCGTACTGTTATGTATTAACTCAGTCTGTTAAGAGATTTCAATCTCCTTTTTTTTCTATTTTTTTAACGCGGGGAGCTTTTCGCACTATACTCTCCGTGGGGAAACCAAAGAGCGTGTATGGGACTTCCAAATTCGGCGGCCTACCTCAGTAGTCAGGAGCTTTCAAACTTCTAACAGCGTTTTATTGTGAGATATAGTGGTATCACTCTAATCGAGTCTGTTTGTTTATGCTAAAGCATGATTCTTACTTTTAATTCTCGTGCTTTTTGCTAAAAGCCTTTGTTCATGAGTGGACAGCAACAAGCTGAAGAAAGTATAGTTCAGCATCAGTAAAATATACTCTATTCTTAATGTAACATGTTTTAAATATAAACGTATATTGTAACACTCATACAAAATTTTGTACGTATATTGTAATACTCTTACAAAATACGTGAATTAACTGAGCCTGCAATTCTTTGAAATTCAATTTATTTTTTAAATGCAATATCACAGAATACATAATAGTACCAGTACAGAAGCTTCACTCCGAAAAGTAAATTAAAGAAATAGGGACCCTTGGTGTCATTACATTAAGTTCAATTCAGATTGCACAGCGCCGAAGCACCTACGATTATATTTACCTACAATTGCTATCTCTTTCTATCTTGTAACTTTTATCTGTTCTAACGATAATAGGGTCGTCTTCTTTTAAAAATAATTTAAACATAATTAATTTCTTTTTTCTATTACTTTAGTGAACAAATTACTTTTCAAATAAAACTAACGTTGTTTGTAACACTTATAATTTATTCGCGAATACCTCCATACGTTTTCGATACTGTTGCGAGAAGTGAGACAGCCTGATGTTGACTAACGTCGTACTATAACTACTCTGGGTACTTTTTTCAATAAATTACGGTTTAAATAATCGGAACGACATACGTAGGACGCAAAAATAGTAGTTCGGAAGGCAATACCTAAAGACTTAATATTAGTTCAAACTTTATTTTTAATATTGTTATTTTATATTTTTGTACATCACAGATGAAGTTATTTTTAGCCCTCTTGGGCGTTTCTTCATCAAGTAATTCTTCTCTGTGGATTGCTGTTAGCCATTTTTGTCGTCTGAAACATAGCGTAGTCTAGTTTATAATCAGATTAAGGTAATAAAATATTAATTTTCTTTAATTACACTGCCGGCCAAAAGTTTGAGACCGTTTAATCAAAGAATTAAAATTAACTATTAGAACTCAAAAAAAATAACCGATAGGAATCAAGCTCTATAAACAGCAAATAAATGACGAATTCATTAATAAAATACAATGAAATATTCATAAAATATATCTTTAGGTGATTTATATTTCATGGTAAAAATACCCATAATATTCTAAACAGAGTCTAACGTAAACTCTCGTTTTTGAATCAAATATTTCGATAATCTTACTATCAGGTCAGTGTGAAATAAAAACAAAATAATTATTAATGAGCAGGTCATAAAATTATAAAAATGTCCCTTCCACCTGGCACGCGCACACTACTTCTTGATGTTTTAAAACAATAATAATATAATAATAATATGCGTTTATATTAATAGAATATAAATTTATGCGGATTCGTTTTCATTATCGGTACTTTTTAATATATTTATTGACTAGCTGAGCCCCGCGGTGTTACCCCCGGTTATTGTTTTACCCACGGGCAACGCCGCGGGGCGAAGCTAGCCAAAAAAAAGTACCCTAAGTTACTCCTTATATCATCAGCTACCTGCCACTGAAAGTCCCGTCGAAATGGTCTAGCCGTTACAGAGAGTACCCGGAACAAACAGACGTACACAAAAATTTAAAAAAAAAATATTTTGGCATATGTACCTTGTATACATACATATGCATTTAGTGAAAACCGGTTATTTTAGTATTACAAATAGACACTCCAATTTTATTTATTTCTATAGATAATCTCTTGGTCTGTCTATTTAAAGAAATGTCACTATAGCTCTCAGACTAACAAAAAAATATAGTTTTAAAAAACTAAACAAACACGCTTTTAAACTAAAAAGTAGACAATATTTTTTAATGTAACAAAGCGTGAGACGACGTTATTGAAATATTTTAAGAAAGCACCCCAAGCTTTGTTACATTATAAATTATTTTCTACTTTTTAGTTTAAAAGCGAGTTTGTTTAGTTTTTTAAAACTATATTTTTTTGTAGACTAAAAAATACAATTTAAAAAAAAACTTTTTTTTTTTGAATAAGTGTATTGTCATCGGTCCTCGATAAGTCTACAAAGTTTGAAAGAAATCCTGCCGTTTAATGTGGGTCAAAATCGCGCCCAAAGGAGTCGATTACAAACATACAAACAAACATACAAGTGAAGCTAATATAAAGCGTGTAAAAATATCAATCGTTAACCTACTTGACCACGTTATTATAGGTACTTTTTTGTTTAAACTTTTGTTTTAATATAAATATAAATGGTGTATGTTACACGAGAGGGAGTGAGTGCAAATTCTTTCAAAAGTGTAGTCTTTCTCCACAGTACAAAATAAAATAATAAAACACAAACTACCGTCATTACGCTTGTTATGGTTTTAATACAACAAAATGACTTACCTTTCAATATCGTCAGGAATTTAAAAAAATGATAATTCTGATTCCTTGTTTTGCCTTTTATTCAAACATCCGTAAACAGAGCAATATCTTTTATATGGATTAGAATATCGAGGTTTGTGATTAGTTGCCATTGTGGGCATCGAAAGTATAAACAAAAATTTATATAATGCGCGAGAGCGACGACGCGGTGACAACCCTGGCCTGCGCGGCAGGCAGGCGGCCGACTATACCTAAAGTGCGGAGTGACACCCCCCTGGCAATATTGAAGTTATAAACTACTGCACGACTTTGCAAAATATCATGAAATGTTAAGAAGTAGAGAACTATTGCACAAGTTGGTAAGTTTCCGATAATAATAGTGGAATTAACTTTTATCGCACGAACTCAAAGTTCAGGCGTATTTAAAGACTTACATAAACAGGGTAGGTAACATAGGAGATGGCGTAGTTTATGGCAAATAGCGATGTTTAAATATATTAATAACAATAATATAAATATTACAGACATATTAAACACAACGCCATTTAGTCCCAAACTAAGCAGCGCTTGTATTATGGGTAGGTACTAAACAACTGATATAAATACATAAACACACCTTTTTTTGTAAAAACGTATATATACATACAAAAGTCTAAAACAAATATTTGCGAATCACACAAATAGTTGGTCCTACCCGGGAATTGAACCCGAGACCTCAACACAGCAGCACAGCAGTCGCAGGCGTTCCTACTGAGCCACCAAGGCAGTTATATTTATTTCACAAAATACTAGCAGAGTCGCAGACCCATGATATTTTGTTTGCGAGTCTTTTATCATACCTCTGTGGAACAAAGCTTGATTTTAACTATCCCTAGATACACCAGAAAAACACACAAAGAAATCTTGAAACTCAGTCTCGGTTAGATAGTTCCAGAGTTAATTGTGAGCAACAAAGTGTCACAAGAATAATAATAATAAATTACTTTATTGTACACCAGATCAATTACAACAATATCTTATATTATTGGCTCCTACACACAGTGCCGCCGCGCCGGCATTATAAGTGTTATACTCTGTACATACTTATACGGAATATTTTGACTAAGAATTATTTTACATAACAGATTATATCCCTAATTATGTCTATGTTTTTAGGAAACGGTTTAAATTCAAAGTGACTTACAATCACGTGTTTTTTTAATTTAACTAACACACTAATAAATATACGAGTCTAAGTAGTTACAACTCACTTTAACATTAAAAATACTTTAACATTTAAAAATTTCACAAATCATATATTTTGTCAGTTGTCAGATGTCAACGTTCCAGATGAACTGAAACCACTAAAAATATAAAATAAAACTGTACAATATGTCAGAAATATCACATCATCTTTTAAACTAGTTTAAATCCTTCAAATCTTAGTTTACGATATATCTGTCTTTTCATCTCGGATGTAATCAGTGTGCCAATCTTTGTAGCCAACAATCGTTACAAAATCGCTGTTTTATAAGAGACGTGATATTATTTACGTATATTTTATAATTAAATAAAGTTATTTGAGGTCCTAATTTAATAATAAAATACCCCGATACAGTTCGCCAAGTAATAAAATTAATCAAGTACACATTCATTCTCGATTTTACACTTTGTTACTTATACCATAATAAAATATTGTAGTAGGCGCAAACACGCAATTGGCTACGCTACAGTCCACAATTACTAACGGTACAAGGAAAGTCACTTCGCCAAATTTCCTTTTGCTGACATTCTCCTCAATTAGCCAGTTTTAATGGCGAAATATGGACAGCAAAGGCCGGACTTTTGCTCAGTTTTGTTGACACATTTTTGTGGCTAAATAAACACAAGGTTGAAACGTTTATGTGGTTTGTAGTCAAATGTCAGGTGTTGCTTTGGAGTGTTTAGGGAATAAAGCTCAAAAAGTATTGTGTATTTTTATTACTGAAAAAATATATCATAGTTTACAAGAAAAAAATGTTTTATTCCTATGATCATTCACACAGCAATAGTCTTTGAAAGTACACTGATAGACTGTATTTTTTTAATTATGAAAAATGCCTCCCTAAAGACACTGTCGGATGGAATGTATGAGTAGAATCCAAGACCAAGCAAGATGACCACTACGGTCACCTTTCTCATTGTGAATGCAGACAATGCACAGAGACCTACTCTATTGCGGTTTATTAACATGTTTCTGCATCGTCGGACCTCAGGTCTTGCACTCGCCAATGAAACACGACAGCACGAATTTTGTTATTTTAGATTTTTAGAGTGAATGGAATGGAATGGAATGAAGAGTACTTCGGCGTGTCAAGAAATCCCGAGAAATCATGAAAAACCTCTAGAGACAAAAGTAGCCTTCCTGGGAAATGTATTATAACATGAGCGTTACCGTCTTCTCCAGACTATAATGATGGGAAAGATTGAGGGGAAAAGACGCGTCGTAAGAAGGAAAATGAATTGGCTTCGAAACTTCAAACCATGGATCGGTATCGCCAACGTAGAGGAACTGTTTCATCTGACTAGGGACAAGAAGAGGTATGTGAAGCTAACGGCCAACCCTCAGTAGTAGAGAAGCACTGCAAGAAGAAGAAGATTAGTCTTCTATGAGGAGGAGAGTATTCCCTGGTCGAAAGGGAAGAACTTTTCTTTCGAAAGGAGGTTTTTGCCTGATATATTTAATTCTATACTTTTTCTTTTTCGTGCGGGTACTTGAACACTTGCGGACTTTTGCATTCTTTGGGTAATACTCGTTGTTGACATTTTCTGTAACTTTATACGATTATAATATATGACATAACTTTTGGAGGAACAACTTATAGGCATTTGTTAATAATGGTTATTGTTGATCTGGGTATATTCATTACTGGTATTATATTCTTTTTTATTGGAGTATCATTATCGACAGTCTTGCCGTAGGGCGTTTTATCGAGTCAAATATCAAATAGTGAAAGTAATACATTATTATAATCAATGCAAAGAGAAGGAAAACTTGAAACCGACCCTATACCAACCCGTCTGGCCAGCGTGGTATAGTAGGCCAACACCTCCTTTTCAAGAAGAGGCCTATGTCCAGCAGTGGGCTGTTAAAGGCTGTTGATGAATATATATATATTTTTTTTCTAGCTGGAAGTTTTCCAATATTTGTAAATTAAAATAAATAAATAAAATACATCACAAATATTATGTGTTAGAAACGAGGTAATCCGGCAGAGAACTAAAGTGATCAACATAGCCCACAGGATTAGCAAGCTGAAGTGGCAATGGGCTGGCCATATTAGCCGCAGGACCGACAACCGTTGGGGTAAACGTGTTCTTGAGTGGAGACCGCGTCTCGGCAAACGTAGTGTAAGACGTCCACAGGCCAGGTGGAGTGATGATTTGCGCAAGACGGCTGGCAGGAGCTGGATGCGAGTCGCCGAGGATCGAACTGAGTGGCGTGCAATTGGAGAGGCCTATGTCCAGCAGTGGACTGCGATAGGCTGATGATGATGATGATGATGACAAATATTATGGTGATTACATATTATAGAAATAAACAAATATTTAACTGGCATCTCTTTATTTGTTCTCTACTACATTCTACATTACATTCACAGGAATAACACCATGAAGATATGAAAACATTGTGTGACTTTCGCAATACATACACAGAGTAATTGCAGCAACAAAAAATATTACATAAAATTTTATCTTTTCTTAATATGTAATTTACATGTATAATGGTTATTTATTTCCTCGGTTAGATTGTTTATAGTTCTGAGTAGAGCTTGTACCGGTTTTGCACAATCTTTACTCTTTCTAATCACTTGAAATTAGTTCATCTAAAGAAATACCCGACAGGTATTTATTAACTTCCATTTCCAATACTGGTATATACTTTTCTAAAATTTGGGCACGAAATAGTATTTCAAATTTCTTAATATCTTTATTGAAGTATTCGATGAATAGAGCAACTGGAAAACAGAAAAGTAAGCGGTAGTACGAAAATCTGTAGATAAAAATTCATTTAGGGTTTAAGTATGATTACCATAATAGTATGTAGTTGTCAGTTAACAAAGCAATGAAAAAATAGAAATTATTATACAGTAAATGGCATGTAAGTCTGACAAAAATATTTATAAAAGAGTTAAATGTCTGGTCTTGAACCCACCCTGTCAAAACGATATTAGGTCTCGTCGCCAATGTAAAAAGACATCACAATGTCCAATCAGATTTTTTTTTTAAAAGCCGACTAAATAAAAACTTAAAAAAAAATAGCCTATGTCATTTTCACGAAACTATTGTGTCAATAGATTCGTATTATCGTATTAAACGTTAAAACCAGTTTCAGTAATTTCGGCTCCACAGTGTACGATAATTAAAAATATGCATAGGTACGAACAAACAAAATAGTACTCTTTTGGTTTCTTTGGTGTAGAGTAATTTAAAAATTAGCTACTTCTGAGAATGTCTCATTGTCAATGTAAATCAAATCAATTTCAGCTGATTCAAAAGACAGGGTTATTTATTGAACACAACTTGAATGAACACTCAGTGTAATAAGGCCTAAATTTCATTTATTATTATTTTGTTAGTGTTTTGTGTTGAAATAATTAATAGATTCTGGATGAAAACTTACCTTTGTCTTTATTACCACTAATCAAATGTTTTTGTTCAATTACCAGTTTTCCTTTAAGATCAGTATCTATATTATTATTTTTGATAGCAATACGAGTTTTCTGATCTTTTTCAGAAATGAATTTGTTGTAGCTTCCTTTGAATTTCAAAATGTAATTTTCTGGAACAATTAATTAATTTTACTTGACTGCAGTCAAACACAAAAGTCGTATTATATTCATCAAATAAAATTTCAATCCAGTTTTCGAACGAAACAATGTTTTTGCTAAAAATTGTAAACAATATTTTTATTTACTAACCTATTTTTGTTGTAGCTACACCTTTTCCATTAAGCGTTGTAGTACCCAAAGTGCCTTGTACTCCGTAGTGATAATCTAAAGCTAACTCAGGGCATTGTAAATGTATTTCATAAACCGTTTTTTCTAAATCAAATCTGATGAAAAAAAATGATTCTTGTAATTCATTGATATTTCTGTTACAAAATTTGTTGGTTTACTAAAAGCCGCTGCATACGTGATGGGATATTACCTCGGACGGGACGTGGACGGGACGGGGACGTGGTTGCCACATTATAAACGGAGACGTGATGTAAATGCATACGCACCGTGACTGTGACTCGGATCTAACATGCTAGTGTTCTGAACAAGGAAAGATGGATTTTTCATTACAAGAATTAGCTTTAATCCAATTCGTGTAATGAAACATCGTCGGCGACGATGTTTAGCTCGTCCCCTGCGTGCCACGTTCCCGTCCCGTCCATGTCTCCGTGAAGTATGAATTTCCTTATACATTTTGTATGAAACGGTGTTTGCAAAACTTCCCGTCCCGTCCCGTCCGTGTAAAAACCTGTCACGTAGGCAGCGGCCTTTAAAGTAAATTTTTGCCGCTTGAATCAGGAAAACACCGCTTTTTGCTTCGGTAGAACCTTCACAAGGTATATTGACCTAAAGATGATCTGATAATAGTCAAAAGCTGTTGGATGCAAGCATAACAATAGCGGTTGTTGGATGAAACAAAAGTTTTCATGAATGTTGAGATTTTTTTTTAAATGAGTATTTTGCATAAAAGAAAATTGCGTTAACAGAAAATGATCAAAGTTTAATATATTATATTACTTACTTCGCAAATGCAACTTCACACTTATTTAATCCAGATAGAGTGGGATTTGTCATTTCATATGTGAAGCCTTCGATCTTTCCGGTAATGTGGTCCACATGTAATGGATCGACAGTGTTCGTATCGATGAGAGACTTAAAAACATTTTTTGCTCCTTTTAGTAGACATTCTTCATTATGTAAATCACATGGTTGTTTTCCTTAAATTAGAATTAATACTTTCGTCATTGTTACTCATATTTATTAAGCACGCTTTCGCCCGCGTATATGTAGGTTATGTACTTTCTCAGGCTTTTGAGTATCTGGGTAGAAAGTTTCATCGAAATCGGTGCAGTACTTTTTTAGTTTGACGCGAATAGACAAACAGACAGACGCGGCGGAGGATTTTATAACAGGGAGTCATCAACAAATTATCGCTTGTCTTCAATTTAGAGTGTTTCGATTGTACCTGATCTGATGGTTGGCAATTTTGGTTGTGGAAGACCATGCTATTTTGCACTTTTTTGCAAAACCATACGGGGGCGGTGATACGCTGTCCAATAGGGATGTAAGATTGTATTTTCATATATTATATACATAAATTTTCATTCTACTCACCCAAAACTGCATGTAGCAGAACTAATGACAAAACTGACCACAGAATTTGAATCATAATTACTTGAGGTCTACCACGCCACTATTCAGTATAACGTTTATTCATCTTATTTATACTTTATTTTATCTTTTAAGTGTATCTCACATCAATTTAATTTATTGTTTACGCAACGTACCTCTGTATAACAACCGGATAATTAGGCGTAATTTTTTTTTCATGTTATTTACGCGTATTTTAATGTTAATTTCAAGGTTCCACTTCAAATTTAATTTAAAAAAAAAATGATGATGATGATCACAAATCATTCAGAACATGACTAAAGAGGAACCAAAAGATTTACGAGATATTTCAATTTCAAATAGATACCTGAATAAAAATAAATAAATATTTTCTTACATCTGAAACACAACGCCATCTAGTCCCTAAAATAAGCAGAACTTGTATTATGGGTAATTACATAGCGCTACTCTATGAGGACCGCTGACGCCGCAATTACACAATGCCCTGCGCATATTGTTTCAACTAAATTAAAGAGCTGATTCATGTCCGGCGTTCATCGATTCCATATATTGTAAATTAGTATATAACACGTAATTTATTTTGTAAGAGTAATTATTCCATATTCCTACTTCGAAGTGGAATGATTATTCATTAGGGTTAATTTTGTAGTTTTATTTTATTAATTAAATTAGTTGTAAAATCATTTCGGTTTTTTTTTCAATCTTTCTGCTGCCGCAAACGTAATTGGCGCAGTCGGTAGGATATCCGCGGAAGATATCGTGACTATCTCACATCAATACTTACGTCGCGAGTCACCGGGTGACTTTCAAGCACCGTTTCGGATATTCTGAATCTACGGACCTGCTGCAGACCAGAAGGAGAATCCAGAAATCGATTTACGAAGGAAACCAGAAATGTATTATATGTAAGTACGCTCACAATTCTCGTGTTGCACCCCCTTAAATCTTAAACCTCAAGATTTACCATCCCAGAGCCTCTAGTTCACGGGAGCCTAAATTACACCAGGCCCGCAAACGTGTAGTTGATAGTAATAGAGATATTAAATTAGAAAGTTTAGACTTAGACATTATGACTGACCCAGACACTATCTATAAGGCCCTCCGCCTTGTCCCGGAATTCGACGGGAACCCAAACATCCTTACCCGCTTTATTAAAATATGTGACTCGTTAGCCGCTCAGTACCTAAGTGTAGCACCTGGACAGGAATTTAGTAACCTATGTTTATTAAACGGCATACTGAACAAAATTACAGGAACTGCTGCCTGTACCATAAACGCCAACGGAATACCTGAAAGTTGGTCTGGTATTCGAACTGCCTTAATTAACAACTTTTCAGATCAACGTGACGAAACCGCCCTATTCAACGACCTTTCTTTAGCCACACAGGGTAACAGAACACCCCAAGAATTCTATAACCATTGTCAGACATTGTTTAGCACACTCATGACTTACGTGACCTTACACGAGACTATACCGACTACTATTGAAGCTAAACGCGACTTATATAAGAAAGTGACTATGCAGGCATTCGTTCGAGGGTTAAAAGAACCTTTATGATCCCGTATACGCTGCATGCGCCCACCAACTATCGAAAAGGCACTGGAGTTCGTTCAAGAAGAACTTAACATTATATACTTACAACAACGCGAACCCCCAAAAGCTCAAACCCTTCATAGAGTCACTCCTCCACCAATACCACCTCCACCGCACCGTTCACAAAACTTCCCCACACCTATACCTAACTGGCCATCCCCAATGGGTCAACGTCCCATAGGACCCGCACCACAACCATTCAGATTCCCTGCACCACATCCTATACATCACCACCAACGGATGCCTACGAACACACAAAGGATGTTCAGCGCTCCACCTCCTAATTACAATCCCCGTAGCAATATCTTTAGGCTACCACCCAGAAATAACGCACCTCAAGGCCCCCAGCCTATGAGTGGTGTTCAACGCTATACCCCTAGACCTTTACCTCCAACAAACGCCCCAGCATTCCATGACTGGAGTAGATCCGGAAACCCTCCGCCATCCAACTACCTTAAGTCAAAAGAGATGAATATGAATGAGTGCGCGACCTACGACGACTCTTACTATAACTATTATTACGAACCAGAGTATAATTATGACGCTGAGAATACTAATACCGACTCAGATTATACCTCGGACCTTACCTATGACATGACTCAGTATGATATGCCTACAGACAACCCCGCGTTAGAGGAGCCCCAACCACAGGTAGCCATTGCTAACCAGGCTCATCAGGATTTTCGGGAGGGTCTGACCTCACTAAAACCAAAATAGAACTTAACATTCAGACACAGAGACAACTGCCGTACATACAGATCAGAGAGCCCCCTTTAAAACTTCTAATTGACACTGGTGCTAACCAATCATTTATAAGCCCCGAAGCTGTACAAAACTACTTTTCCGAGTATCCCCTTAATTTTGATCCATTCGAAGTAACTAATATTCACGCGACAACTAGAAATGACTACTCCATTACCTTGCCATCGTTTTTAGAATTTAATGACCCAAACAGTATGAAATTATTCATTTACCGCTTTCATGATTACTTTGACGGACTTATAGGTTTAGACTTATTAAATAACTGGGAAGCCCGAATAGACTTAAAAGAAAACCAACTGATTACTCGTTCGGCGATTAACCCTATTAAGATGTACAACTCGTGTAACGTAAATCTGTATGAAGACATTATACCAGCACAAACTTCAAAAGTTATTCGTATTCCCATTGACACCCCATATGGTGACGTTTTCATTCCCGAACAAATTCTTTGCAATTGTATAGTTCACGAATGAGTTACCTCCGTTAATAATAACCGTGGATACCTAGAGATTGAAAATCCTACACAAAATGACATTATATTTTCACTTAGTCGCCCCGCCCATGCAGAATTATTTAATACCGAGTGCACAAGTAGCCATCAGCCTTCAGCTCGCGTTCAGGACGTAATATCACGCCTAAGAACTGACCACCTTAGTCCAGAAGAAAAGGCTAATCTCATAGCTCTTTGCTCACGTTATTCTGACGTCTTCTATATTGAGGGCGAAAGACTAACTTTTACTAATAAAGTAAAGCACCGAATAAGTACAACTGACGAAGTCCCAGTGCACGCTAAAAACTACCGGTACCCATTCGTGCATCGTCAGGATGTCAGAGACCAGATAGAGAAAATGTTAGACCAGGGTATTATAAGACCTTCCGAATCCGCCTGGAGCTAACCTATTTGGGTAGTGCCAAAGAAAATGGACGCCTCGGGAAAACAAAAATGGCGTCTCGTGGTTGACTTTCGCAAGTTAAATGAAAAAACGTTAGACGACAAATACCCTATCCCTAATATCAATGACGTTCTTGACAAGTTAGGAAAGTGCCAATATTTTACAACCCTTGATTTTTCAAGTGGTTTTTACCAAGTAGAGATGGACCCCAATGACGTAGAAAAGACCGCATTCATTGTTGAACATGGCCATTTCGAGTTTCTTAGAATGCCCATGGGTCTTAAGAACTCCCCTTCCACGTTCCAACGTGTGATGGACAATGTCCTCCGAGGACTTCAAAACGAGATATGCTTAGTCTACTTAGACGATATGACTTAGACAATGGTCTTTAGTACATCCCTTCAGAAGCATATGACTAACCTCGAAAAGGTATTTCAGAGACTCCAATTTCAAAATCCAAATGGACAAATCGGAATTCCTTAAGCTCGATACAGCCTACCTCGGTCATGTCATCACTAGAGACGACATAAAGCCTAATCCTGACAAAATATCCGCCATTAAAATATTTCCCATGCCCAAAACACCTAAAGAAATCAAACAATGTTTAGGCCTTCTCGGGTATTACCGAAAATTCATCCCAGACTTTGCCCGAATCACCAAACCACTCACACAATGCCTAAAAAAGGGACGTAAAATAACTTTTGACCCTGAATACGTACAGTGCTTCGAAAAATGCAAGGCGCTACTGACGAATGACCCCATCTTGCAATATCCAGACTTTACCAAAGAATTCAACTTGACTACTGACGCTTCCAATGTAGCCATTGGTGCTATTTTATCCCAGGGCCCTATAAATTCTGACAAACCCGTTTGTTACGCATCTCGCACTTTGAACGAAAGTGAGATGAACTATAGCACTATTGAAAAAGAATTACTAGCTATAGTATGGGCTACAAAATATTTCAGAACATACCTTTTCGGACGAAAATTCAAAATTCTAACTGACCATAAACCACTACAATGGATGATGAACATGTGTTTCGATTGTACCTGATCTGATGGTTGGCAATTTTGGTTGTGGAAGACCATGCTATTTTGCACTTTTTTGCAAAACCATACGGGGGCGGTGATACGCTGTCCAATAGGGATGTAGGATTGTATTTTCATATATTATATACATAAATTTTCATTCTACTCACCCAAAACTGCATGTAGCAGAACTAATGACAAAACTGACCACAGAATTTGAATCATAATTACTTGAGGTCTACCACGCCACTATTCAGTATAACGTTTATTCATCTTATTTATACTTTATTTTATCTTTTAAGTGTATCTCACATCAATTTAATTTATTGTTTACGCAACGTACCTCTGTATAACAACCGGATAATTAGGCGTAATTTTTTTTTCATGTTATTTACGCGTATTTTAATGTTAATTTCAAGGTTCCACTTCAAATTTAATTTAAAAAAAAAATGATGATGATGATCACAAATCATTCAGAACATGACTAAAGAGGAACCAAAAGATTTACGAGATATTTCAATTTCAAATAGATACCTGAATAAAAATAAATAAATATTTTCTTACATCTGAAACACAACGCCATCTAGTCCCTAAAATAAGCAGAACTTGTATTATGGGTAATTACATAGCGCTACTCTATGAGGACCGCTGACGCCGCAATTACACAATGCCCTGCGCATATTGTTTCAACTAAATTAAAGAGCTGATTCATGTCCGGCGTTCATCGATTCCATATATTGTAAATTAGTATATAACACGTAATTTATTTTGTAAGAGTAATTATTCCATATTCCTACTTCGAAGTGGAATGATTATTCATTAGGGTTAATTTTGTAGTTTTATTTTATTAATTAAATTAGTTGTAAAATCATTTCGGTTTTTTTTTCAATCTTTCTGCTGCCGCAAACGTAATTGGCGCAGTCGGTAGGATATCCGCGGAAGATATCGTGACTATCTCACATCAATACTTACGTCGCGAGTCACCGGGTGACTTTCAAGCACCGTTTCGGATATTCTGAATCTACGGACCTGCTGCAGACCAGAAGGAGAATCCAGAAATCGATTTACGAAGGAAACCAGAAATGTATTATATGTAAGTACGCTCACAATTCTCGTGTTGCACCCCCTTAAATCTTAAACCTCAAGATTTACCATCCCAGAGCCTCTAGTTCACGGGAGCCTAAATTACACCAGGCCCGCAAACGTGTAGTTGATAGTAATAGAGATATTAAATTAGAAAGTTTAGACTTAGACATTATGACTGACCCAGACACTATCTATAAGGCCCTCCGCCTTGTCCCGGAATTCGACGGGAACCCAAACATCCTTACCCGCTTTATTAAAATATGTGACTCGTTAGCCGCTCAGTACCTAAGTGTAGCACCTGGACAGGAATTTAGTAACCTATGTTTATTAAACGGCATACTGAACAAAATTACAGGAACTGCTGCCTGTACCATAAACGCCAACGGAATACCTGAAAGTTGGTCTGGTATTCGAACTGCCTTAATTAACAACTTTTCAGATCAACGTGACGAAACCGCCCTATTCAACGACCTTTCTTTAGCCACACAGGGTAACAGAACACCCCAAGAATTCTATAACCATTGTCAGACATTGTTTAGCACACTCATGACTTACGTGACCTTACACGAGACTATACCGACTACTATTGAAGCTAAACGCGACTTATATAAGAAAGTGACTATGCAGGCATTCGTTCGAGGGTTAAAAGAACCTTTATGATCCCGTATACGCTGCATGCGCCCACCAACTATCGAAAAGGCACTGGAGTTCGTTCAAGAAGAACTTAACATTATATACTTACAACAACGCGAACCCCCAAAAGCTCAAACCCTTCATAGAGTCACTCCTCCACCAATACCACCTCCACCGCACCGTTCACAAAACTTCCCCACACCTATACCTAACTGGCCATCCCCAATGGGTCAACGTCCCATAGGACCCGCACCACAACCATTCAGATTCCCTGCACCACATCCTATACATCACCACCAACGGATGCCTACGAACACACAAAGGATGTTCAGCGCTCCACCTCCTAATTACAATCCCCGTAGCAATATCTTTAGGCTACCACCCAGAAATAACGCACCTCAAGGCCCCCAGCCTATGAGTGGTGTTCAACGCTATACCCCTAGACCTTTACCTCCAACAAACGCCCCAGCATTCCATGACTGGAGTAGATCCGGAAACCCTCCGCCATCCAACTACCTTAAGTCAAAAGAGATGAATATGAATGAGTGCGCGACCTACGACGACTCTTACTATAACTATTATTACGAACCAGAGTATAATTATGACGCTGAGAATACTAATACCGACTCAGATTATACCTCGGACCTTACCTATGACATGACTCAGTATGATATGCCTACAGACAACCCCGCGTTAGAGGAGCCCCAACCACAGGTAGCCATTGCTAACCAGGCTCATCAGGATTTTCGGGAGGGTCTGACCTCACTAAAACCAAAATAGAACTTAACATTCAGACACAGAGACAACTGCCGTACATACAGATCAGAGAGCCCCCTTTAAAACTTCTAATTGACACTGGTGCTAACCAATCATTTATAAGCCCCGAAGCTGTACAAAACTACTTTTCCGAGTATCCCCTTAATTTTGATCCATTCGAAGTAACTAATATTCACGCGACAACTAGAAATGACTACTCCATTACCTTGCCATCGTTTTTAGAATTTAATGACCCAAACAGTATGAAATTATTCATTTACCGCTTTCATGATTACTTTGACGGACTTATAGGTTTAGACTTATTAAATAACTGGGAAGCCCGAATAGACTTAAAAGAAAACCAACTGATTACTCGTTCGGCGATTAACCCTATTAAGATGTACAACTCGTGTAACGTAAATCTGTATGAAGACATTATACCAGCACAAACTTCAAAAGTTATTCGTATTCCCATTGACACCCCATATGGTGACGTTTTCATTCCCGAACAAATTCTTTGCAATTGTATAGTTCACGAATGAGTTACCTCCGTTAATAATAACCGTGGATACCTAGAGATTGAAAATCCTACACAAAATGACATTATATTTTCACTTAGTCGCCCCGCCCATGCAGAATTATTTAATACCGAGTGCACAAGTAGCCATCAGCCTTCAGCTCGCGTTCAGGACGTAATATCACGCCTAAGAACTGACCACCTTAGTCCAGAAGAAAAGGCTAATCTCATAGCTCTTTGCTCACGTTATTCTGACGTCTTCTATATTGAGGGCGAAAGACTAACTTTTACTAATAAAGTAAAGCACCGAATAAGTACAACTGACGAAGTCCCAGTGCACGCTAAAAACTACCGGTACCCATTCGTGCATCGTCAGGATGTCAGAGACCAGATAGAGAAAATGTTAGACCAGGGTATTATAAGACCTTCCGAATCCGCCTGGAGCTAACCTATTTGGGTAGTGCCAAAGAAAATGGACGCCTCGGGAAAACAAAAATGGCGTCTCGTGGTTGACTTTCGCAAGTTAAATGAAAAAACGTTAGACGACAAATACCCTATCCCTAATATCAATGACGTTCTTGACAAGTTAGGAAAGTGCCAATATTTTACAACCCTTGATTTTTCAAGTGGTTTTTACCAAGTAGAGATGGACCCCAATGACGTAGAAAAGACCGCATTCATTGTTGAACATGGCCATTTCGAGTTTCTTAGAATGCCCATGGGTCTTAAGAACTCCCCTTCCACGTTCCAACGTGTGATGGACAATGTCCTCCGAGGACTTCAAAACGAGATATGCTTAGTCTACTTAGACGATATGACTTAGACAATGGTCTTTAGTACATCCCTTCAGAAGCATATGACTAACCTCGAAAAGGTATTTCAGAGACTCCAATTTCAAAATCCAAATGGACAAATCGGAATTCCTTAAGCTCGATACAGCCTACCTCGGTCATGTCATCACTAGAGACGACATAAAGCCTAATCCTGACAAAATATCCGCCATTAAAATATTTCCCATGCCCAAAACACCTAAAGAAATCAAACAATGTTTAGGCCTTCTCGGGTATTACCGAAAATTCATCCCAGACTTTGCCCGAATCACCAAACCACTCACACAATGCCTAAAAAAGGGACGTAAAATAACTTTTGACCCTGAATACGTACAGTGCTTCGAAAAATGCAAGGCGCTACTGACGAATGACCCCATCTTGCAATATCCAGACTTTACCAAAGAATTCAACTTGACTACTGACGCTTCCAATGTAGCCATTGGTGCTATTTTATCCCAGGGCCCTATAAATTCTGACAAACCCGTTTGTTACGCATCTCGCACTTTGAACGAAAGTGAGATGAACTATAGCACTATTGAAAAAGAATTACTAGCTATAGTATGGGCTACAAAATATTTCAGAACATACCTTTTCGGACGAAAATTCAAAATTCTAACTGACCATAAACCACTACAATGGATGATGAACATGTGTTTCGATTGTACCTGATCTGATGGTTGGCAATTTTGGTTGTGGAAGACCATGCTATTTTGCACTTTTTTGCAAAACCATACGGGGGCGGTGATACGCTGTCCAATAGGGATGTAGGATTGTATTTTCATATATTATATACATAAATTTTCATTCTACTCACCCAAAACTGCATGTAGCAGAACTAATGACAAAACTGACCACAGAATTTGAATCATAATTACTTGAGGTCTACCACGCCACTATTCAGTATAACGTTTATTCATCTTATTTATACTTTATTTTATCTTTTAAGTGTATCTCACATCAATTTAATTTATTGTTTACGCAACGTACCTCTGTATAACAACCGGATAATTAGGCGTAATTTTTTTTTCATGTTATTTACGCGTATTTTAATGTTAATTTCAAGGTTCCACTTCAAATTTAATTTAAAAAAAAAATGATGATGATGATCACAAATCATTCAGAACATGACTAAAGAGGAACCAAAAGATTTACGAGATATTTCAATTTCAAATAGATACCTGAATAAAAATAAATAAATATTTTCTTACATCTGAAACACAACGCCATCTAGTCCCTAAAATAAGCAGAACTTGTATTATGGGTAATTACATAGCGCTACTCTATGAGGACCGCTGACGCCGCAATTACACAATGCCCTGCGCATATTGTTTCAACTAAATTAAAGAGCTGATTCATGTCCGGCGTTCATCGATTCCATATATTGTAAATTAGTATATAACACGTAATTTATTTTGTAAGAGTAATTATTCCATATTCCTACTTCGAAGTGGAATGATTATTCATTAGGGTTAATTTTGTAGTTTTATTTTATTAATTAAATTAGTTGTAAAATCATTTCGGTTTTTTTTTCAATCTTTCTGCTGCCGCAAACGTAATTGGCGCAGTCGGTAGGATATCCGCGGAAGATATCGTGACTATCTCACATCAATACTTACGTCGCGAGTCACCGGGTGACTTTCAAGCACCGTTTCGGATATTCTGAATCTACGGACCTGCTGCAGACCAGAAGGAGAATCCAGAAATCGATTTACGAAGGAAACCAGAAATGTATTATATGTAAGTACGCTCACAATTCTCGTGTTGCACCCCCTTAAATCTTAAACCTCAAGATTTACCATCCCAGAGCCTCTAGTTCACGGGAGCCTAAATTACACCAGGCCCGCAAACGTGTAGTTGATAGTAATAGAGATATTAAATTAGAAAGTTTAGACTTAGACATTATGACTGACCCAGACACTATCTATAAGGCCCTCCGCCTTGTCCCGGAATTCGACGGGAACCCAAACATCCTTACCCGCTTTATTAAAATATGTGACTCGTTAGCCGCTCAGTACCTAAGTGTAGCACCTGGACAGGAATTTAGTAACCTATGTTTATTAAACGGCATACTGAACAAAATTACAGGAACTGCTGCCTGTACCATAAACGCCAACGGAATACCTGAAAGTTGGTCTGGTATTCGAACTGCCTTAATTAACAACTTTTCAGATCAACGTGACGAAACCGCCCTATTCAACGACCTTTCTTTAGCCACACAGGGTAACAGAACACCCCAAGAATTCTATAACCATTGTCAGACATTGTTTAGCACACTCATGACTTACGTGACCTTACACGAGACTATACCGACTACTATTGAAGCTAAACGCGACTTATATAAGAAAGTGACTATGCAGGCATTCGTTCGAGGGTTAAAAGAACCTTTATGATCCCGTATACGCTGCATGCGCCCACCAACTATCGAAAAGGCACTGGAGTTCGTTCAAGAAGAACTTAACATTATATACTTACAACAACGCGAACCCCCAAAAGCTCAAACCCTTCATAGAGTCACTCCTCCACCAATACCACCTCCACCGCACCGTTCACAAAACTTCCCCACACCTATACCTAACTGGCCATCCCCAATGGGTCAACGTCCCATAGGACCCGCACCACAACCATTCAGATTCCCTGCACCACATCCTATACATCACCACCAACGGATGCCTACGAACACACAAAGGATGTTCAGCGCTCCACCTCCTAATTACAATCCCCGTAGCAATATCTTTAGGCTACCACCCAGAAATAACGCACCTCAAGGCCCCCAGCCTATGAGTGGTGTTCAACGCTATACCCCTAGACCTTTACCTCCAACAAACGCCCCAGCATTCCATGACTGGAGTAGATCCGGAAACCCTCCGCCATCCAACTACCTTAAGTCAAAAGAGATGAATATGAATGAGTGCGCGACCTACGACGACTCTTACTATAACTATTATTACGAACCAGAGTATAATTATGACGCTGAGAATACTAATACCGACTCAGATTATACCTCGGACCTTACCTATGACATGACTCAGTATGATATGCCTACAGACAACCCCGCGTTAGAGGAGCCCCAACCACAGGTAGCCATTGCTAACCAGGCTCATCAGGATTTTCGGGAGGGTCTGACCTCACTAAAACCAAAATAGAACTTAACATTCAGACACAGAGACAACTGCCGTACATACAGATCAGAGAGCCCCCTTTAAAACTTCTAATTGACACTGGTGCTAACCAATCATTTATAAGCCCCGAAGCTGTACAAAACTACTTTTCCGAGTATCCCCTTAATTTTGATCCATTCGAAGTAACTAATATTCACGCGACAACTAGAAATGACTACTCCATTACCTTGCCATCGTTTTTAGAATTTAATGACCCAAACAGTATGAAATTATTCATTTACCGCTTTCATGATTACTTTGACGGACTTATAGGTTTAGACTTATTAAATAACTGGGAAGCCCGAATAGACTTAAAAGAAAACCAACTGATTACTCGTTCGGCGATTAACCCTATTAAGATGTACAACTCGTGTAACGTAAATCTGTATGAAGACATTATACCAGCACAAACTTCAAAAGTTATTCGTATTCCCATTGACACCCCATATGGTGACGTTTTCATTCCCGAACAAATTCTTTGCAATTGTATAGTTCACGAATGAGTTACCTCCGTTAATAATAACCGTGGATACCTAGAGATTGAAAATCCTACACAAAATGACATTATATTTTCACTTAGTCGCCCCGCCCATGCAGAATTATTTAATACCGAGTGCACAAGTAGCCATCAGCCTTCAGCTCGCGTTCAGGACGTAATATCACGCCTAAGAACTGACCACCTTAGTCCAGAAGAAAAGGCTAATCTCATAGCTCTTTGCTCACGTTATTCTGACGTCTTCTATATTGAGGGCGAAAGACTAACTTTTACTAATAAAGTAAAGCACCGAATAAGTACAACTGACGAAGTCCCAGTGCACGCTAAAAACTACCGGTACCCATTCGTGCATCGTCAGGATGTCAGAGACCAGATAGAGAAAATGTTAGACCAGGGTATTATAAGACCTTCCGAATCCGCCTGGAGCTAACCTATTTGGGTAGTGCCAAAGAAAATGGACGCCTCGGGAAAACAAAAATGGCGTCTCGTGGTTGACTTTCGCAAGTTAAATGAAAAAACGTTAGACGACAAATACCCTATCCCTAATATCAATGACGTTCTTGACAAGTTAGGAAAGTGCCAATATTTTACAACCCTTGATTTTTCAAGTGGTTTTTACCAAGTAGAGATGGACCCCAATGACGTAGAAAAGACCGCATTCATTGTTGAACATGGCCATTTCGAGTTTCTTAGAATGCCCATGGGTCTTAAGAACTCCCCTTCCACGTTCCAACGTGTGATGGACAATGTCCTCCGAGGACTTCAAAACGAGATATGCTTAGTCTACTTAGACGATATGACTTAGACAATGGTCTTTAGTACATCCCTTCAGAAGCATATGACTAACCTCGAAAAGGTATTTCAGAGACTCCAATTTCAAAATCCAAATGGACAAATCGGAATTCCTTAAGCTCGATACAGCCTACCTCGGTCATGTCATCACTAGAGACGACATAAAGCCTAATCCTGACAAAATATCCGCCATTAAAATATTTCCCATGCCCAAAACACCTAAAGAAATCAAACAATGTTTAGGCCTTCTCGGGTATTACCGAAAATTCATCCCAGACTTTGCCCGAATCACCAAACCACTCACACAATGCCTAAAAAAGGGACGTAAAATAACTTTTGACCCTGAATACGTACAGTGCTTCGAAAAATGCAAGGCGCTACTGACGAATGACCCCATCTTGCAATATCCAGACTTTACCAAAGAATTCAACTTGACTACTGACGCTTCCAATGTAGCCATTGGTGCTATTTTATCCCAGGGCCCTATAAATTCTGACAAACCCGTTTGTTACGCATCTCGCACTTTGAACGAAAGTGAGATGAACTATAGCACTATTGAAAAAGAATTACTAGCTATAGTATGGGCTACAAAATATTTCAGAACATACCTTTTCGGACGAAAATTCAAAATTCTAACTGACCATAAACCACTACAATGGATGATGAACATGAAAGAACCGAATTCACGACTGACAAGATAGAGACTCAGACTAAGCGAATACGATTTTTCGGTTATTTATAAAAAAGGAAAGTCCAGTACTAATGCTGACGCTCTTTCCAGAATAGAAATCAACACCAAAGAAATGTCCCTGATTGAGGAAATTGACGAACTAAACTCCTTATTGGGTAACCCATCCGAGTCAATCCTTAGACCTAACTCTTCTACTGAAACCGTACATACAAGCGTTGAGAATCCAATCCTAGAAATACCCTTAACAGACGAATCTTTGAATAAATTCCACAGACAACTATATCTGACTATTGTAGATGACGTTAAGAAACGACCTAAAATGACTAAACCATTCGACACCCATACCAGAGTAGACATCCAACTATCTGAATCTAATTTAGAAGAGGACTTAATAATAGCAATTAAAGAATACGTTAGCCCAAAAGTAAAAACAGCAATTTTAATCAATCCCCCATTAGCCATTATTCTGTTAGACCTATACTACAAGACAAATTTAAAAGTTCATCCATGAATCTTGTAGTAGCCAAATCCGAAGTTGAAAATGTAAAGGAATACCTTTGACAACAGGAAATCATACGACACTATCATGAGGGTAAAACTAACCATCGTGGCATTAATGAGTGTCACTTAGCTTTGTCCCGTAAATACTATTGGTGAAAAATGAAGGATCAAATCACTAAATTCATAAATGAGTGTACCATCTGTGGTCAAGCTAAATATGATAGGAACCCGTTAAGACCCTAATTTAATGTAGTACCACCAGCCACTAAGCCATTCGAGATCATTCACATGGACCTACTGACTATACAAGGTGATAAGTATGTGACATTCGTAGACGTATTCACCAAGTATGGCCAAGCTTATTACCTACGAGACGGAACAGCTGTAAGCATCCTACAAGCTCTCTTGCAGTATTGTATACACCATGGCGTACCTATGACCATCATTACAGACAACGGGACTGAATTCACAAACCAACTATTTATGGAATTTACAAGACTCTATAAAATCAACCATCACCGGATCCTAGCTCACTCTCCCAACGATAACGGCAATATCGAACGGTTCCATTCAACACTATTAGAACACCTTAGACTACTTCAATTACAGTACAAAGACGAACCAATAGTTAACCTAGTACCCTATGCCAGTTTTACGAGATGTCGACCATTTGACTTATTAACTGGACACTTTGACCAAAGAGATTGCAATGACATTGACCTTACACAGCATTTACTTCAATAATATACCCAAGCCCATAGAGATAAAATGAAAATAGTAGGTATATGACATTATTAACTCAACATCACTTGCTAACCGGAACGCGTTAATCGAAAGAAGGAATGAGACTCGAGAACCCGAAGCTTGAAATCTTGAAATCATGAAATCTTGAAATCTTTATTAAAAATCCCCTTGCCACTCGACAGAAGACAGCCCCACGATTACACAAGACACCGTATTAGCAGACCTACCAATTCATATTTACACCTCAAAGAAACGCGGTCCCATAGCCAAATCTAGACTCAAACGCGTACCTAAGACAGCAAATTTGTTACAGGACAACTCTCCCAATGACGCTACTTCAAATTAATACAACGCTAGAAACAATTTCACAAATTATTACTTTAAGGGAAGACAATTTAATAAAATATGCTCAGTTTGCTCAGCTTTTAGAAGTAATCGGAGAGAATGTTTAGCTTTGAAAATAGTTTAGCTTTTGCGCGTGCCGCTAGCACGCATCATTCTATGATAGACATAGAAGTATTAGAGTCAATGGTTAAGAAACTTAGAAGTATTTATGCCCAAGAGCAAATATTAGATTTAAAACTTAGAGAATATTATGATATTATAAAAACAGGATCGTATTATATAGATAGTCAAGTAGTATTCATTTTTAAGTTTCCAATTTTCTCTCAGTCTACTTATGACTTATATAAGTTAGCTGTTGTACCTAATAAGCATTTACAGGCTCT
Source organism: Phragmatobia fuliginosa (assembly GCA_932526445.1). NCBI lineage: Eukaryota > Metazoa > Arthropoda > Insecta > Lepidoptera > Erebidae > Phragmatobia > Phragmatobia fuliginosa. Next base: position 6,293,082 of record OW052081.1, on the reverse strand, counting down.
TATCCTAACCTTTCCTTTCCTTGCAACAAACGAGATGTCGTATGTGTACATAGAGGCTGAAAAATAGTCCCGAAACCACCGAGTTCCTTGAGCCTCTGCAGTTACGGAGAGACATCGCCTCTATGGCGGTCCTTTATCGCCTTTACCATGGAGAGTGTTCTGAAGAGCTCTTCCAACTGATCCCTCCCTCTCCCTTCCTTTACAGGACAACACGTGCTGGACTCAGAAGTCACCGCTTTAAAGTGGAAGAAATACGCACCAGAACAAAACAGTTCGGCTCTTCTTTCCTATGCCGAGCAGTCAAAGACTGGAACTCACTACCAGCTCACGTGTTTCCTTCCCACTATGATCCCGGGTCCTTTAAGCGGGGCGTGAAAAAGCATCTCACTAAGCCGCCATAGTGTGGGCCGCCATACATTATTGTCTGCATTCGCGGTACGGTACGGTACGGTAAGGGTAGATTAAACAATCTTACATGATTTTATGTTTGAAAATAAGGAACTTCGACACAAACTTTCATCCCCTATTTCAAACCCTTCTAACTTTATTTTCGCGATAAAAAGTAGTCTATGTCCTTTCCCAAGTTCAGTTCTATCTTCATTTCATCAAACAGAAAACACCCCAATTTTTTGAAAAATGTAGATATTTTGACGGGTGAATTTTCGATATTATGTCAAAATAGGGTGAAAAAATAAATATTTCAAATCAAATAAATTACAGTGTATTCGGGACATAAAAAGGTAAGTTTTCACTAAACTTCGTTTAAAAATAATTTAATTTGTAAAAGTTAAAAATAAAAAACCAAAAACTTGGATTTTTTAATTTTTCACATACAATTTGAGGCTATGTGAAAAAAAGTGTTAAAAAATAATCGGCCAAGTGCGTGTCAGGCCACTCACAGAAAAGGGTTCCTCAATCATCCATAAATGGTACGTGCATTAGAAATTGTATCCAATTGATAATTGTTATGTTTACGTAGTAATACGTTAATTTTGTATGACGTTTTCCAAGTAAGCACATTGTAGAAGTTAAGCCTTTACAACTCCTGAACTAACAAAGTCATCTAATTCGTTGTAGTTTTCGTTTAAAGTTCATTATATGGACCACTATCACGAATTTTTCCAGATTTTTTGAGCCAGCCGTTTAGTTTTTAGAGGGGGGGACGCCCTGTTTAGACAAAAAAGTAGCCTTTCAAGTAGAATTTTTCGCAAACAGATACCTAAATCAAAAATCGCAACAGAAACCCTTTAATGTTTTTAAAAGATCTATCTAATAATATCCCACATGACGGGGTAGCCGCGAGAAAAAAAAAAACATAAGAGGGGATGTTTTTTTTACCCCAAATAAAAATATTTTTCATAATTTTATTGCAGCACTTTGTCGACGTAATTACAATACATATTCATGCAAAGTTTCATCTTTCTAGAACATTACGTTTGGACGGTAAATCGAGGACGGACGGACGGATGGACGGACGGACGTACATACGGACATGACGAATCTATAAGGGTTCGAAGTCATAAACTTCGGAACTCAAAAAAAGACACCTCTGTGGTTTGTTTCAGCGTTTCTTCCCAGAGTGAGTCGTAGGAAATGCCGGCGCCTTCTAGCTATAAAGTCCGTCTTGTAAAAATGTTTGAAAAGATTTACTTGCAGAAATAAATATCATTTATCATTTAATCTAGCTGGAAGTTTACCAATATTGTAAAAAAAAACACAAATTTAATATGTAAAATATGGTGAAAACATATTATAGAAATAAAAAAATATTTAATTGGCATCTCTTTATTTGTTCTCTACTACATTCTACATTACATTCACAGGAATAACAACATGAAGATATGAAAACATTGTGTGACTTTCGCAATAGATACACAGTGTATTTGCAGCACTGTTATAAAAGAGATTAAAAAAAAAATACGTAAATTTTTATCTTTTGATAATCATGTAATTTACATGTATATAGGTTATTTATTTCCTTGGTTATATTGTTTATAGTTCTGAATAGAGCTTGTACCAGTTTTCCACAATCTTTACTCTTTCTAATCACTTGAAATCAGTTCATCTAAAGAAATACCCGACAGGTATTTATTAACTTCTATTTCCAATGCTAGTATATACTTTTTTAAAATTTGGGTACGAAATAATGTTTCAGTTTTCTTATAATTTTCATTGAAGTATTCGATGAATACAGCAACTGGAAAACAGGAAAGTAAACGGTAGTATGAAAATCTGTAGATTAATTTAGGGTTTAAGTATGATTCATCATCATCAACAGCCTTCAACAGTCCACTGCTGGACATAGGCCTCTCCTAAGAGAGGAGGTTTTAGCCTACTATACCACGGTGGCCAAACGGGTTGGTATAGGGTTGGTTTCAAGTTTTCCTTTTCTTTGCATTGATGTTGTCTTGCGTAGTTTATCCCTTAGTCGCCTTTTACGATACCCGCGGGATGAATAAGTGTGATTATCATAATAGTATGTAGTTGTCAGTTAACACAGTAAATGGCATGTAAGTCTGACAAAGATATTTAAAAAAGAGTTAAATGTCTGGTCTTGAACCCTCCCTGTCCAAACGATATAAGGGCTCGTCGCCAACATCACAATATTCAAATTTTTTTTTTTTTAAACCCGACTAATTTAAAACTTAAAAAAAGCTTATGTCATTTTCACGAATGTATTGTGCCAATAGATTCGTAATAAACGCTAAAACCAGTTTCAGCAATTTAGGCTCCATAGTGTGCAATAATTTATTTTGGATTCTGCTCATGCTTTCCATCAGGCAGGGTAGAGTCACTTTGGATGGCTTATTTAAAAAAAAAAAAAACACATACGAACAAACATAACTGCCAAAATTTTACCCTTTTGGTTTCTTTGGTGGTCTTTTGGGTAAGTTCGTATCATCAGATGTTCAATGTAAATCAAATCAATTTCAGCTGATTCAAAAGACAGGGTTATTTATTAAACACAGCATGAATGAACACTCAGATGTATAATGCCTAAATTTCATTTATTACTACTTTGTTTGTCTTTTCTGTTGAAATAATTAATAGATTCTGGGTGAAAACTTACCGTTGTCTTTATTACCACTAATCAAACGTTTATGTTCAATTGCCAGTTTTCCTTTAAGATCAGTATCCATAATATTATTTTTAATAGCAATACGAGTTTTCTGATCTTTTTCAGAAATGAATTTGTTGTAGCTTCCTTTGAATTTCAAAATATAATTTTCTGGAACAAGTAATTTATTTTACTTGACTGCAGTCAACAAAAAAATTGTATTATATGCATCAAATGAAAATTAAATACGCTTTTCAAATAGAACAATGTTTTTGCTAGAAATTGTTAACAATGTTTTTATTTACTAACCTATTTTTGTTGTAGCTACACCTTTTCCATTAAGATTTGTAGTACCCAAAGTTCCTTGTACTCCGTAGTGATAATCTAAAGCTAACTCAGGGCACTGTAAATGTATTTCATATGCCGTTTTTCCTACATCAAATCTGCAAAATAGGTAAAGAAAAAACTGATGATTGTAGTACGTTGATATTATTTCTGTTACAAAATTTATTTGTTTACTTAAAGTAACTTTTGGCCGTTTGGATCAGGAAAACACCGTTTTGTGCTTCGGTGGAACCATCACAAGGTAGACTGACCTAAATATGATCTGATAACCTAGCGAAAATAGTAGATGCAAGCATAACAATAGCGGTTGCTGGATGAAACCAAAATTTTCATTAATGTTGAGGTTTTTTTTAATATTAGTATTTTACATGAAAAAAAATGTTAACAGAAAATGATCAAGGTATAATACATTATATTACTTACTTCGCCAATGCAATTGCACACTTTTTTAATCCAGATAGAGTGGGATTTGTCATTTCATATGTGAAGCCTTCGACCTTTCCGGTAATGTAGTCCACATGTAATGGATCGACAGTGTTCGTAATGATGAGAGATTTAAAAACATTTTTTGCTCCTTTTATTAGACATTCTTCATTATTTAAATCACATGGTTGTTTTCCTTAAATTATAATTAATACTTTCGTTATTGATATTGTAAAGCACGCTTTCGCCCGCATCTATGTAGGTTACCGTGGTAAAAATAAGCTTATGTACTTTCTTAGGTTTTAGAGTATCTGAGTACAAAATTTCAATGAAATCGGTGCAGTTCTTTTTGAGTTTGACGCGAACAGACAGACAGACAGACGCGGCGGAGGACTTTATAATAGGTAGTAATCAACAAATTATCGCTTGTCTTTACTTTAGAGTATTTTGATTTTACCTGATCTGATGGATCTCATTCTTTTTAGGAAGTGACACATTGCAATTTTGGTTGTGGAAGACCATGCTATGGTTCACTATTTTGCAAAACCATGAGGGGCGGTGATACGCAGCCCAATAGGGATGTAGCATTATATTTCATATATATTATATACATGAATTTTCATTCTACTCACCTAAAACTGCATGTAGCAGAACTAATGACAAAAGTGACCGCAGAATTATAATCATAATTTCTTGAGGTCTACAGCAGCACTATTCAGTGCAACGTTTATTCATCCTATTTATACTTAAATTTATCTTTTGTATTTATCTCACATCAATTTAATCTATTATACATAGCATATTTTTATGTTAATTTCAAGTTTCCACTTCAAATGTAATTAAAATAATAATTATGCATGTATTTCGAGCTAAAAATGTTTAAAGTTGTAACAAAACATTCAGAACATGATATGAAATAAACCAAAAGATATACGCCATGTTTCAATTTCAAAGAAATACCTGAATAAAACTAATAAATAAATATTTTGGACATCTGATACACAACGCCATCTGGTCCCCAAACAAAGCAGAGTTTGTATAATAAACATACTTTTATTATGTAAAAACATACATTTTATAAACAGAAAACGCGCAAACTCTGAAACAAATATTTGCAGATCTTACAAATATTAACTTCAAGTTTGGAGTCGGTTTTTATAAAAAACATACCTTTTTAGGGTTCCGTAGCCAAATGGCAAAAAACGGAACCCTTATAGATTCGTCAAGTCTGTCTGTCTGTCTGTCTGTCTGTCCGTCCGTATGTCACAGATAATTATTTCCGAAACTATAAGAGCTATACTGTTGAAATTTGGTCAGTCGATGTATTCTGTAAACCGCATTAAGATTTTCACATGAAAATAGAAAAAAAACAATACATTTTGTGGATACCCATACTTGGAACTGAAACTCAAATTTTTTTTTTCATCAAACCTATACGTGTGGGGTATCTATGGATAGGTGTTCAAAAATGATGTTGAGGTTTCTAATATCATTTTTTTCTAAACTGAATAGTTTGCGCGAGAGACACTTCCAAAGTGGAAAAATGTGTGTCCCCCCCCCCCTCTAACTACTAAAATAAGAGAGTGATAAAACTAAAAAAAATATATGTTGTACATTACCATGCAAACTACCAGCGAAAATTGGTTTGAACGAGATCTAGTGAGTAGTTTTTTTTTAATACGTCATAAATCGTAACACTCAATTTACCTTTCATCCAATCAATACACTAGTATAAAAACATCGATGAAAGTTACAACGAACTACAAGAACTTTTATATGATGTTACTTGCTGATACGGAACCCTTCATGGGCGAGTCCGACTCGCACTTGGCCGCTTTTTTTTTATTGTTGACGGGGTGTAAAAATTCCTTCGGATCTCCGGCTCCGGGGACTGAGGAACCAGGAGTATGTGGTAAATCCACTACAAAACACCCCGACGGCCGGTCTCAGGTGCCCTGCTCTGAGGAGGACCCGGACCATGTTATTTCAAGTCCTCCTCAGGATCGGCGCCGCGCCTATCCAGGCTCTATCCTAGAGGAAGCCACAGAGGCTTCCTCCTGCCTATTGGCCAATAATTATATATTTTTGGGCCTGATCACATTTTGTGACCAGGCCACCATCCAACCTCCCGCCGAAGCAACTTAGTTTGCTGCCCGAGGTCCCCTTTCTCTGGCAGCTTGCAGCCTCGCCGTCGATCGGCCCTCTCCCGATCCCGTTCAGCGGTCTCTTTCTAGAGCATTACAGCTTCACAGAAGGAGACCACTGCGCCCCAGCCCTCCTCACCCGCCAGCATGGCAGCAATTATTGATGGCGGGGACAGGTCTCGTCCGATTTGGCCGAGATGCGAACGAGGGGCAGTCTTCCAGCGTATGCAAGGCGGAGTCCCTGTCGGCTGCGCAATGATAAATGATAAGATGATAAATGATATTTATTTCTGTAAGTAAATCTTTTCAGACATTTTACAAGTCGGACTTATAGCTAGAAGGCGCCGGCATTTCCTACGACTCACTCTGGGAAGAAACGCCGAAACAAACCACAGAGGTATCTTTTTTTTTTTAAGTCCGTGTACAATATTAAAGAGAATTATGTGAGAGCAGTATAGGGTCTGGGTTGGCCTTTTGAAGAAAGGACCATAGTTTTGAGTCGACCTGTACATACAGACGGCATACGGGCCCCAGCCATCGTGTAGCCTAACCGATGTAGTCAGGATCCACAACACGGAACACGACACTGCCGCCAGCAGGACACTTGAGTAGGCCGTGGAAACACTCAAAACCACCAGAAAATTACTAAAATATAAACTAACATTACAAGCCTACACTATACTCACATTTACAAAGTTACACAAAAAAAATACTATATAATTCAATTTTTAACGAAAAAATAAACAAATTAGAAATGTTCATCACTTTAAAATGTGGGAGCGAGCAGCATCAATCCCAAGCAAATTTGTCATTTAAATAATCAGTAACTGTGTAGTAAGCTTTATCACACATCATCATCATCAGCCTATCTCAGTCCACTGCTGGACATAGGCCTCTCCCATTGCACACCACTTTGATCGATTTTGGGCTTCTCCCATCCAGCTCCTGCCAGCCATCTTGCGCAAATCATCACTCCACCTGGCCTGTGGGCGTCCTACACTACGTTTGCCGAGACGCGGTCTCCACTCCAGAACTCTTCTACCCCAACGGTCATCAGTTCTGCGGCTAATATGGCCAGCCCACTGCCACTTCAGCTTGCTAATCCGGTGGGCTATGTCGATGACTTTAGTTCTCTGACGGATAACTTCATTCCTGATACGATCCCTCAGAGAAACGCCGAGCATAGCCCTTTCCATTGCACGCTGAGCAACTTTGAGCTTGTGGACCAACCGCACCGTAAGTGTCCACGTTTCGGCTCCGTATGTCATGACAGGTAGGACGCACTGGTTAAAAACTTTCGTTTTTAGGCACTGTGGGATCGACGATGAGAAGACTCGACGTAACTTTCCAAATGACTATAATAATGGTTAATGTTGATCTGGGTATATTCATTACCAGTATTATATTCTTTTTTATTGGAGTTTTATCGAGTCAAATATCAAGTAGTGAAAGTAATACATAAATATATATTATATATCTATATATACATATATATATATATAATCTAGCTGGAAGTTTTCCAATAATTGTAAAATAAAATAAATAAATAAAATACATCACAAATATATGTAAAATTGGTGAAAATATATTATAGAAATAAACAAATATTTAACTGGCATCTCTTTATTTGTTCTCTACTACATTCTACATTACATTTACAGGAATAACAACATGAAGATATGAAAACATTGTGTGACTATCGCAATAGATACACAGTGTATTTGCAGCACTGCTATACAAGAGATTAAAAATAAAATAAAAAATATTACATAAAAAAAAATCTTTAGCTAATCATGTAATTTACATAGTTCTGAGTAGAGCTTGTACCGGTTTTCTCCAATCTTTCTAGTCACGTGAAATCAGTTCAACTAAAGAAATACCCGACAGGTATTTATTAACTTCTATTTCCAATACTGGTATATACTTTATTAAAATTTGGTTACGAAATAGTATTTCAATTTTCTTATAATTTTCATTGAAGTATTCGATGAATACAGCAACTGTAAAACAAAAAAGTAAACGGTAGTATGAAAATCCGTAGATAAAGATGCATTTAGGGTTTAAGTGTAATTACCATAATAGTATGTAGTTGTCAGTTAACAAAGGTATCACTTGGAATGAAAAAAATACATATTATTTGAAAGTAAATGGCATGTAAGTCTGATAAAAATATTTAAAAACGAGCTAGGTGTCTGGTCTTGAACCCTCCCTGTCAAAACGATATTAGAGCTCGTCGCTAATGTAAAAAAAACATCACAATGTTCAATAAGATTATTTTTAAAAAAAATTTTTTTAAAAAAGTAAAAAAAAATAGCCTATGTCATTTTCACGAAACTATTGTGTCAATAGATTCGTATTATCGTATTATACGTTAAAACCAGTTTCAGTAATTTAGGCTCCACAGTGTACAGTAATTTAAAACATTCATACGAACAAACAACTGCCAAAATATTACCCTTTTGGTTTCTTTGGTGTAGAGTAATTTAAAAATTTGCTACTTCTGAGAATGTCTCATTCTCAAAACTACCCTTTTTGGGTGTGTTCGTATCATCAGATGTTCAATGTTGTTTATTGAATACAGCATGAATGAACACTCAGATGTATAATGCCTAAATTTCATTTATTATTACTTTGTTTGTGTTTTGTGTTGAAATAATTAATAGATTCTGGATGAAAACTTACCGTTCTCTTTTTTACCACTAATCAAATATTTAGGTTCAATTGCCAGTTTTCCTTTAAGATCAGTATCTATATTAATATTTTTGATAGCAATACGAGTTTTCTCATCTTTTTCAGAAATGAATTTGTTGTAGCTTCCTTTGAATTTCAAAATATAATTTTCTGGAACAATTAATTTATTTTACTTGACTGCAGTCAAACACAAAAGTCGTATTACATGCATCAAATGAAAATTAAATACGCTTTTCAAACAGAACAATATTTTTGCTAAAAATTGTAAACAATATTTTTATTTACTAACCTATTTTTGTTGTAGCTACACCTTTTCCATTAAGAGTTGTAGTACCCAAAGTTCCTTGTACTCCGTAGTGATAATCTAAAGCTAACTCAGGGCACTGTAAATGTATTTCATATACCGTTTTTTCTAGATCAAATCTGCGAAACAGGTTAAGAAAAAAAATGATGATTGTAGGTTGTTGATATTACTTCTGTTACAAAATTTATTGGTTTACTTAAAGTAACTTTTGGCCGATTGAATCAGGAAAACACCGCTTTGTGCTTCGGTAGAACCATCACAAGGTAGACTGACCTAAATATGATCTGATAATAGTGAAAAGCCATTGGATGCAAGCATAACAATAGCGGTTGTTGGATGAAACCAAAGTGTTCGTCAATGCTGAGGATTTTTTTTAATATGAGTATTTTACATGAAAAAAACGTTAACAGAAAATGATCAAGGTATAATATATTAAATTACTTACTTCGCTAATGCAACTTCACATTTTTTTAATCCAGATAGAGTGGTATTTGTCAGTTCATATGTGAAACTTTCGATCTTTCCGGTAATGTGGTCCACATGTAATGGATCGACAGTGTTCGTAATGATGAGAGACTTAAAAACATTTTTTGCTCCTTTGAATAGACATTCTTCATTTTTTAAATCACATGGTTGTTTTCCTTAAATTAGAATTAAGACTTTCGTCATTGATACATGATTTATTTATTAAGCACGCTTTCGCCCACGTCTATGTAAGTTATGTACTTTCTCAGGCTTTAGAGTATCTGGGTACAGAATTTTATTGAAATCGGTGCAGTACTTTTTGAGTTTAACGCGAACAGACAGACAGACAGACGCGGCGGAGGACTTTATAACAGGTAGTGAACAACAAATTATCGCTTGTCTTTAATTTAGAGTTTCTCGATTGTACCTGATCTGATGGATTTCATGCTTTTCAGGAAGTGAAATCTTTCACTATTTTGCAAAACCATGAGGGGGCGGTGACACGCAGTCCAATAGGGATGTAGCATTATATTTAATATATTATATACATAAATTTTCATTCTACTCACCTAAAACTGCATGTAGCAGAACTAATGACAAAACTGACCGCACAATTTGAATCATAATTACTTGAGGTCTACAGCAGCACTATTCAGTACAACGTTTATTCATCTTATTTATACTTAATTTTATCCTTTGTATTTATGTCACATCAATTTAATCTATTAAACACAGCATATTTTAATGTTAATTTCAATCTTCAACTTCAAATTAAATTAAAATAATAATTGTGCATTTATTTCGAGTTAACAAAGTTTAAAGTTGTAACAAAACATTCAGAACATCACCAAAAATAAACCAAAAGATATACGCCATGTTTCAATTTCAAATAAATACCTGAATAAAATTAATAAATAAATATTTTGGACATCTGATACACAACGCCATCTGGTCCCCAAACAAAGCAGTGTTTGTATAACAAACATACTTTTTTTTGTAAAAACATACATTTTATCAACAGAAAACGCCCAAACTTCGAAACAAATATTTGCAGATCTTACAAATATTTGGTCTGACTCAGGAATCAAACCCGAGACCTCTTGATCAGCAGCCGCATACGCTAACCACTAGACTAACAAGGCAGTCTATACATAATAATATAATTGATATTGGATATTTTTTCAATATCAAATGTTAGGTAACACTGAGTATGATCAAAGTACGGTATTCAGATGCGTTCACTTTTTTTTTCATTTTTAATCGATAAAAATACGAAGAGGTTCTTAAGTCGACGCTCATATTTTTATATGCGCCCTAGACATAACTTTATGCCCCGAATAAACTTGGGAATAAAAGCTAGGAATATGATGACATATTTAAGCTACCGGAAGAATCTACTCTATTTAATTAAAAGCATGATCAGAATCCAACAGTGGAGGAGATCTTTGTAAAGGACCGGGGTCCTTTAAGTGGGACGTAATCACGTATCATAGTGGTAGGGCAACACGACGATGGAAATTCCGAATCATTTAGATCTATAGCGTTAAGGCAAGCATGTGTCGTCGTGTAGAGGAAGCGAGAAGGTGTAAAAGCTCGTCAGCACACTCTCCATAATAAAGGCGATAGAGAACTGGTATGGAGGCATCATCTCTTCACAACTGCGGAGAGTCAATGGATTAGGTAGTTTTGGGACTGTTGATAACGCAGACTGTTCGCAGCAGTGATTTTGACTTATGAGAGCTAGTTAGTATGAAGAAATAATTGTTATAGATTCCGGCAGCTGGGTGGTTTAGCAACTTATAAGTGACATAAGTGTGCAAAAATATATATGCAATCTAATAAAACTTAATTAAATTATGCAGAGCAAAAAACTTAGCAACTGATGTGATGCAGTACCCACAAAAAAAATCTATCTCTTAGGGATAACCCACAATAAACAATTTTTTATTTATACAAAAAATAATATCTTATTTAACGGCTGCAAATAATGAAGAGACTCTAGCAACTGCTATTTCCTGTACCAAATATGTGTTTTAAATTTATTGCATGTCCAAGTTCAAGTTTTAATTAAACAATGTATTTATGTACTGTATCTAATACTCGGCGGATAACAACATCTTTTAATTATGTTATACGAGTAATTATGATTGTGGTATAGATATACCTCTGATGTTCCAAACAGCATTCTTTTCCTCTTTTTTGGTAGCGGATGGTCAACAGGAAATTTTGTCAATTAAGTATTCAGTTTCTGTACAAACAGGGACATGAAATTCTGGAGAAATGGAGATTTCAGGAGGTAGTCAGTATCTTTGTAGTTGTCTCTAATGCCTACCTTTGCTTAATCAGCTGGAAAGAAATTACAATGTTATTTTTTTCTGTAGAACTTTATTAATCAATTTTTATTATTTAATTAAAAGTTTATGTCAATGTTTACCAAAAATATTAAAACATTATGTCAAAATACAACTAATTATCACATCATCTCGTGACTCTGATATTCTATTAAGTGAATGTAGAAAATCTTTCATGTTCATTTGAATTACTTGACTTACATTTGGTTTTATCTGGATTTATCTGTTGGTCGGTTTCGCACCTAATTATATAACTTAATAATAATCATCTGCGACAAGTAAATAAGCGGGGTGAATTTTGTATTGTATGTTACAGCCAAATGATTGTTATTATTTAAGACATTTATTTAAAACTTATGGCGATAATATCTTATGAGTCTAGTTTTTGTTTCCTGTATCTCTTAGTGTCGAGTTTTCCTTTTTATTGTTATGCTGCTGTCGTGATGCGTAGTTTATTCATTAAGTCGGTTCTCACAAAACCCACGAAAGAAACACGGGTATTATAACACTATACTTGTATTCTTAATCTGATACCACACGTTTATGTAATAATTATTTATACATATATAAATATAAATAGGTAGTAGAGCAAACGCTGACGGTCAAGAGACATGAATGGGCCGGCTCAATCGGGGCACCACCAGCCCCATACAGTACACCAAACTAAAATGATAGCATTCGTGTTTACGTATTTCGTTGATGACAATAATGTAGAAACATTTCTATAAGCCATATAGTTTGGGTCACCATGCTTGCATTATCTGTACTCACAATAAAAACAGGTAGAAATACACATTTAACAACCTACAACAACATTTGCAAAAACCTTGACCATCAAATTCAATAGCCTCAATATTACACCTTTGGCAACATAGGGGTAAGTGAAATCCAATTGGTTCAATATTTAGGTTTTTGACCCCAGCTATTAGAGATTTTTATACATTATGTGCTCCTTTAAGTAAGGCATTCTGTCTTATTAAGAACGCATGCTACTTTAAAAGAAAAGAATACTTTAGCAAACAAAACTGAAAATTGTCAATCTATAATTTTAACAAAAAGGAACCGACTTCAATGAAAAACTATTCCGAGTGGGTCATCGCGACAATTGTGCCTATGGTATTTGTGGAGTTCCCTCGATTTCCTTGGGATTCCATCATCAGATCTCAATATGGTGACAATGGGACCACCTGTAAGCTATGCCCATTCCAATGCAAAAGGAATTTTTGAAATCGGTTCATAAACGACGAAATTATCGCTGAACATACATAAAAAAAAAAAAACCACGAATTGAGAACCTCCTCGTCGGAAGAAGTCGGTTAAAACTACTTTAATTCATTTTCATCATATTTAAAACGTCTAATTTTCATACTATATTATATTTGCCACTTGCCGCGTACTGTTTCAAATACAACAAATAAAAGCAAAAAGGAAAGAGATTTCTTTTTCTTCTTCTTGATACCATCTCCATCACGAAGGTCGGCGACCATATGTCTGTATCTGCCCCTTGCCTCGGTCATGCGAATCAATGCTTCTGTGCTGTCCACCTTCAACCAGTCTCTTAAGTTCTTCGTCCAAGATATACGTTTTCGGCCTCTACCTCGTCTCCCTTTTTAACCGACTTCAAAAAAAGGAGGAGGTTCTCAATTCGTCGGCATCTTTTTTTTTATGTATGTTCAGCGACAATTTCGTCGTTTATGAACCGATTTCAAAATTCTATTTGCATTGGAATGAGCGTAGCTTACAGGTGGTCCAATCGCCACCATATTGAGATCTGATGATGGGATCCCAAGAAAATATAGGGAACTCCTCTAATATCACAGGCACAATTGTCGCGATTTGGGTACTCGGAATAGTTTTTCGGTTCGTTTTTTTTTAATATTACACATTACGAGTATTAGTGTTGAATTGAAGTTGGTGATGAGATTTAATAGAATTAAACAAATATATAACTGACATCTCTTTATTTGTTCTCCACTTCTTGTTTGTGTGAATATCGTAATAGATACACAGTGTATTTGCAGCACTGCTATACAAGAGATGAAAAGTATAATAAAAAAACATTACATAAAAACATATTTTTTTTCTTTTGTTAATCATGTACAATATATATGTACATGTTTATGAGTTATTTATTTCCTTGGTTAGGTTGTTGAGTAGAGCTTGTACCAGTTTTCCCCAATACTCTTTCTAATCACTTGAAATCAGTTCATCTAAAGAAATACCCGACAGGTATTTATTAACTTCCATTTCAAATACTGGTATATACTTTTCTAAAATTTGGGTACGAAATAGCATTTCAGTTCTCTTATAATTTTCATTGAAGAATTCGATGAATACAGCAACTGAAAAACAGAAAAGTAAGCGGTAGTACGAAAATCTGTAGACAAAGATTCAGGGTTAAAGTGTGATTACCATAATAGTATGTAGTTGTCAGTTAACAAAGGTGAACTTGGAATGAAAAAATATATATTTCTGAGCGTCAGGAGAGGCCTTACTGCGGCCTTAGTTGTGACTATCATCAAAATCATAAACGATTAATAAGATTGAAACGAGTTAAGCGCCAATAGGTTAGTAGATGTGCACCGGGCGGTAGCCGTCAGTGGAATGACCGACCGCCATTACTAGTGGCGCGTCATAAGACTACCCTACTCGGAAATGATTCGCTCTTATTTAAATACATTCAACATCATTCACTATCGATGACAGAATCGACTAAATCCAACAAAACTAATACATTGAGCTATGATTACAATAAATCATTATTATTAGTAATGTAAGTTATGGTACGTAATCACGCTCCGTCATATATTAATTTACAGTAAATGGCATGTTAGTCTGACAATTTTTTTAAAAAAAAGAGTTAAATGTCTAGTCTTGAACCCTCCCTGTCAAAACGATATTAGGGGTCGTCGCCAATGTAAAAAAGCATCACAATGTTGAACAAGATTTTTTTTTAAAACCCGACTGAGTAAAAACTTTAAAAAATAGCCTATGTCAATAGATTCGAATTATCGTAGGTATTATACGTTAAAACCAGTTTCAGTAATTTAGGCTCCACAGTATACAGTACGTTAAAACATACATACGAACAAACATAACTGCCAAAATATTACCCTTTTGGTTTATTTGGTGTAGAGCAATTTAAAAATTAGCTACTTCTGAGAATGTCTCATTCTCAAAACCACCCTTTTGAATGAATGAAACCACAGCATGAATGAACACTCAGATGTATAATGCCTAAATTTCATTTATTATTACTTTGTTTGTGTTTTGTGTTGAAATAATTAATATATTCTGGATGAAAACTTACCGTTGTCTTTACTACCACTAATCAAATATTTATTTTCAACTGCCAGTTTTCCTTTAAGATCAGTATCTACATTAATATTTTTGATAGCAATACGAGTTTTCTGATCTTTTTCAGAAATGAATTTGTTGTAGCTTCCTTTGAATTTCAAAATATAATTTTCTGGAACAATTAATTTATTTTACTTGACTGCAGTCAAACACAAAAGTCGTATTATGTGCATCAAATTAAAATTAAATACGCTTTTCACACAGAACAATGTTTTTCTAAAAATTGTAAACAATATTTTTATTTACTAACCTATTTTTGTTGTAGCTACACCTTTTCCATTAAGAGTTGTAGTACCCAAAGTTCCTTTTATTCCGTAGTCACAATCTAAAGCTAACTCAGGGCACTGTAAATGTATTTCATATGTCGTTTTTTCTAGATCAAATCTGCAATACAGTAAACAGGTGAAGAAAAGAATGATGCTTGTAGTTCGTTGATATTTTTTCTGTTATAAAATTTATTGGTTTACTTATAGTAACTTTTGGCCGCTTGAATCAGGAAAACACCGTTTTGTGCTTCGGTAGAGCCATCATAAGGTAGACTGACCTAAAGCTGATCTCATAATAGTGAAAAGCCGTTGGATGCAAACATAACAATAGCGGTTGTTGGATGAAACCAAAGTTTTCATCAATGCTGAGGTTTTTTTTAATGTAAATATTTTACATTAAAAAAAAACGTTAACAGAAAATGATCAAGGTATAATACACTCGGTTCCAAAAATAACGGGTCAGTCACAAAAATTGAAATACCTCCAGAACTGTAAAAGCTAGATCAATGAAATAAAAAACAGAATAAAGACTTTTTAGTTGCGCTTCTAATAGCATATTATTTAAACTGGTTGATGAAAAAAACTTCATTAGAAAAACAAAATTTAAATAAATAACTATTTTTAAAAACAAAATTTTTGTTTCATGTCATTATGGATGCTTTCCATTTCTATTCTGTCACAAAAAAAATTATCGTGAACGTATTCCACGTGCATAATTATTATTCTGTGAGGTGAAGCATGGCAGTCACGCTAGAGGAATGTACCAGAATCCTAACTTTTATGGAACTTGGGCGGAGCCAGCGTGAAACAGCCAGAAACATTGGTGTATCTTTGTCGACTGCTCAGCGGGTAGTCCAGCGGTACCAAGAGACCAGATCACACCTTAGAAGACCAGGAAATGGCAGACCAAGATGCACAACGGCCAGGGAAGACAGACAACTGGTGGCTACAATGCTCCGAAATCGTTTTCAAACTGCTGTTGGTCTAAAAACTCACTTTATTCGCTTTGGAGGTGGCAATTTAAGCGCTCAAACAGTAAGAAGACGTCTTGCTGAAGCAAATTTGAAACCATTGAGGCCCGCAAATGGCCCCAAACTGGAACGGGGACATCGAATTGCAAGACAGAGATACGTGCGCGAACACCTAAACTGGACACTAGACGATTGGTCTAGGGTAATGTTCACGGACGAGTCTAAATTCATGCTTTATAAGCATGATGGTAGGCAGTTGGTGTACAGAAGACCAGGGGAGCGCTTCCATCAAGCGTGTGTGGAGGAAAAAGTGGCGTACGGTGGAGGCTCCGTACAAGTTTGGGCTGGGATTTCTACTGAGGCCCGCACCGAGCTGGTGCTCATTCAAAATGGAACTCTAAATGCAGAGAGGTACGTGGAAGAGATCCTCAATGAACATGTAGGTCCTTTCATGGCCAGGATGGACCGGCATGGCATATTAATGCATGATAATGCGCGTCCCCATACCGCCAGAATTGTACATGACTACCTTGAAGAGGTCGGTATCGAACTCATGCAGTGGCCAGCGCGAAGCCCGGACTTAAACCCCATCGAGCACGCCTGGGACGAGCTTCAGAGATGCATGAAAGGTCGAAACCCCCCACCAATCACGCTTCCCGAGCTCATACAAGCACTGGTGGAGGAATGGGCAGGTATTCCTCAGCACCGGCTCCGAAATTTGGTGTACAGCATGCCTAATCGCCTGGAAGCTGTCAGAAGAGCTCGTGGAGGCAATACAAAGTATTAAATGAAGAAAGTGATGAAAAACAGCAAAAAAACAATCATAAAAAAAATGTAATCTTAAGAAAAATATGACTACTTTAGTTTTTTTTTAATTTAAGATTAATATTGTGGGTGTAACTAAGTTTTATTTTATTTTTTATCTGTATAATTAAATTCTCAATTGAACAGTCTTCGTTTCATTAGGTGGCATACGTAGTTCGGGAGATATTCGTGTTTATGTGACTGACCCGTTATTTTTGGAACCGGCTTTATATTAAATTACTTACTTCGCCAATGCAACTTCACATTTTTTTAATCCAGATAGAGTGGGATTTGTCATTTCATATGTGAAGCCTTCGACCTTTCCGGTAATGAGGTCCACATGTAATGGGTCGACAGTGTTCGTATTGATAAGAGACTTAAAAACATTTTTTGCTCCTTTTAATAGACACTCTACATTATTTAAATCACATGGTTCGGTTCCTTAAAATAAATTAATTCTTTCACCATGATACTCATATTTATAAAACAAGCTTTCGCCCACGTCTATGTAGGTTACCGCGGTAAAAAGTAGCATTTGTCCTTTCTCAGGCTTTAGAGTATATATACTTTGTCCATTCGTTTATTGTCTTTTTGACAGGTCACGCCTATAAATTACCGGTATTTTTTTTGTAATAAATGTACTACAGTAATGTCGTACTTTATAGACGGTTAGGGAAGTAGGCAGTGTGCATAGCTAAAAACAACTTAAAAAACAGTTCTTGAAATACGTTAAATCGATTAAAATAATCATATTATTATGTTAAAAATAATTAGACTTCATGTAAGTATTGTTACTGTAAATTTAATAAAATAAAAAGGAATTTAGAATTGTATGACTTCAAGATTGATTATTTGCAAGGAATTAAGTCGAAATTTAAGTTCAAACTTAGAATATAGAACAATAACTCTGTGTATTAATTAATTTATTTTTGGACTACTGACTTAAAATGTAACTATGCACGTGTTAGTAAAATGTTACTTTGATACGCGTGTTTAATAACGTTTAAATCCAGAGTTATGAGAAATTACATTTGAAAAATCACTTAATAGGTACTTACTAAACCGACCTTCAAGTGACTGTGTTAGGAAGTTTTCTTTGTTCTGGGCCAATTATATATCATAACAGTGCACATTTTATTTATTTGCAATACTGAGTTAAAGAAAGTTATATCGATTGATTTTGATTTCAAATCGAATCGGTGACGTGTGAGGCCGTCCCTTATTTCGAAATTTGTTGAACTGTCAAAAAGATAATAAAGGAAAGGACAGAGTATAGGTACAAAGTTTCATTGAAATCGATGTAATACTTTTTTAGTTCAACGCAAATAGACAAACAGACAGACGCGGCGGAGGATTATATAATAGGTAGTCATCAACAAATTATCGCTTGTCTTTAATTCAGAGTGTTTCGATTGTACCTGATCTGATGGATCTCATTCTTTTTAGGAAGTGAAACATTGCAATTTTGGTTGTGGAAGACCATGATATTTTTCACTTTTTTGCAAAACCATGCAGGGGCGGTGATACGCAGTCCAATAGGGATATAGGATTGTATTTTCATATATTATATACATAAATTTTCATTCTACTCACCCAAAACTGCATGTAGCAGAACTAATGACAAAACTGACCACAGAATTTGAATCATAATTACTTGAGGTCTACCACGACACTATTCAGTACAACTTTTATTCATCTTATTTATACATTATTTTATCTTTTATATTTATCTCACATCAATTTAATCTATTGTTTACGCAACGTACCTTTGTATCACAACCGTATAATTAGGCGTAATTTTTTTTTTCATGTTACCACGCGTATTTTTATGTTAATTTCAAGGTTCCACTTCAAATTTAATTTCAAAAAAGAATTTAATTTCAAATGCATGTATTTCGAGTTAACAAAGTTTAAAGTTGGCACAAAACATTCAGAACATGACCAAAGATGAACCAAAAGATATACGCCATGTTTCAATTTAAAATAGATACCTAAATGAAAATAAATATTTAGAAAATCTGAGACACAACGACATCTAGTCCTCAAACTAAGCAGAGCTTATATTAAGGGTAGTAGACAACTGATATAAATACACAAAAATACTTTTTTTTTTAAAACATACATTTTTCATACAGAGAACGTCCAAACTCCGAAACAAACATTTTCAGACCTTACAAATATTTGTTCCGACAAAGAGAATATGAATCAAGTAGGCAGATCGGGACATGATTTTGAAGTTAGTGACTAATTAAATATCGAATAATAAACCAAACATACTATTATGAATGTTTATTTAACAAGTTTTAGGAAAAAACTGAGAACCAGCTTATTAATACGGAGATACCATTGTCTGAACAGAGACAATAACAAAGGTCAGTAGGCTTTATCCATGATCAACTGCCTATAGATAAGTAAGAATAGCATCTCACAACTAATGTTTTAAACATAATTTGCGTTCCCATACGGTACCTGTTTTTTTATATCATAAATACTTAGGACTGCCTCGTTAGTCTAATGGTTAGCGTGTGCAACTGATATTTTTCAAATCACGAGTCGGGCTAAAGAAGTGTTCTTGGGTTTTTCTTACAGGATTTCTATCTTAATCTTAATTCAATCTAAATTTCTATTAACACGCCAGAGTCTGGAAGTTTGGCGGTGATTCACCCCCATGCCTTGGTCCCCGTCGGTCCCAGTTGTCTTGAACATCTATGGCAATCGTTATTGGGAAGTCAGTCCCCTTAATATACTGACAACTAGTTCAATCTCCGAATTTCAGTTCTCTGTTAGGGTTGCGGAGATCCGATGCCAGTCGCTCCATGGAAAAACTGAAATTCAGTTAAAACTGATTGAACTAGTAGCCAACCCCAAACAAACTTGGGAATAACAGCTAGGAATATGATGATATTTCAGTTATCGAAAGACTCTACTCTGTTTAATGGAAAGCATGATCAGAATCCAAGAGTCACGCATCATAGTGGCAGGGAAACACGTTATAACTTATCGGCACGGGAAAGAAATGCCGAATCATTTAGTTCTATAGCGTATGTTCAACACACTAAGACGACGACTTCCAATTCCAAGGCAAACACGTGTCATAGTGTAGAGGAAGCGAGAGAGAAGGTGGAAATGGACTGGCTGGTATAGAGGCCACATCTCTTCGCAACTGCGGAAGCTCAATGTATTAGGTAGTTTTAGGACTGTTGATGACGCGCCGCCGCAAACCATCAAGAGACTAGCAACTATTATGTCCTGTATCAAATATGTGTTTTCAATTTATTGCATGTCCAAGTTCAAGTTTTAATAAAACAATGTGTGTAGGTACTGTATCTAGGGGTGCTGGTCGAGTAACCTCCACGTGAGTTCCCATGTTTCTTGTCCTTTCTGAACATTGTGTCCGGGGGGAACGGAAGCAGGGAACCGGTGCATCCTGGGCGACGGTCAATATCTTCCTTTTAAGGGGGTGGGTGTTGGCCGCTGGCAAATAACTCGGCGGGGGGGTAAATCACTCTCGGTACTCTTCTGTTCCATCAAAAGAGACTGGATGAGTGAAGGCAGGGGCCGAGGTGGGATTCATAAGGAATCCTGGGGCGGGTCAGCCCACTGTTTTGTACAGGGGCTGACTGGTATTAATGCCACCGCTGGAATGAGAGGATTAGCCACCTTTTCGCATTTCGTAATCAACAGGGGCTCAACAAAGACCCGACTGGTGGCTCCAGTAGGGTACGCTGAGAACCTGTTGACCGGAGGGCTTGCCTTAATTGGCCGGCCCATGACAAGGACAGTCTATAACACCAGACAGCAAAGTCGTAAAAACCTGTGGATACCGGCCGACCTCCACAGTATATAGGCTTATCCGGGTGCAGGGGGCACCGCCCGGATGGACTTCATTTCCCCCATACTCGTGGGATTAGAAATGGACTTAAATTTAAATAAAAATGAAACTACGGACGGATCTACACAAAATGACACAGGCTTAGAAAAAGGACTTTTGAGATTGAGAGAGAAGACGAAAGAGGGAGAGGAATGCCGATTGCGACAACGGTCGCGATCGCAGTCCCTGAAAAAAACTATCTGCAGACCCTCCACACCGCTTCCCATGGATGCTGAGCTCCCCGATGGAGCTGAAGAGAGCGATAGCTCAGCTTCGATAAGGTCAGAAAGAGGAACGCAACGGTCTAGAAAGCGTGGGAACTTGCGGTCCGATGCTGAGGACGGGTCTGTTCACGTGGCTAAACGGCCACATAGCGAGCTGACTACGGAGGGAAAGCCCAACAACCGCAACTCAGCAGAGGTAGGCGCCCACATGCTGAAAAGTCTGGCTGATGTGAAAGACATCTTAGACAGACCCCGCAGCACAAAGGCGGAAATTATGAGTTCTTTTCGCCAAACTCTGCAGACTCTGCAAGACGGCATTAAAGAGCTCTGCAGTCAGGCGGTAGCGCGTGAACACGAGTTGGCCAGGCAGGTGAGCGACCTCCAACAACAAATTGAATCGCTTACCCATACAACGCCGGTGGCGTCATCTTCGGCCATTCCGGCCACAAGAGCGGCAGGAAAGATCTCATTATCTATACCGATAACGGGTTCAATATCAGCAAGTAGCCCGGCAGGTACAATGAAAGTACCCTGCTCGGCAAGGGAAGAACCCCCGGACTGGGAGAAAATCGAGAACATCATGAACCGAGAGTTTGCTCGATTTCAGTCCGGGCTCTTGGATAGGTTTTTCCCAGAAAGAGGGACAAGACCTCCACTAGGCCAGAGCCGGACTCCAGTGGCACAACAGGTTGCTGCTGCAGTCACAGCGCACTCTTCTTCTTCGTCTGAGAAGAAGAAGAAGAAGAAGAAGAAAAAGAAGAAAAAGAAAAACAAAAAGAAGGCGGAGATACCGATAACTGCACTGGCCCCAGTGACGAGTCAGGTTAGTAGTGTGGGAACCCCAGCAGAACTGGTGGTAAACCAGGAAGGGGGTACTTGGGCCAAAGTTGTTGGGAGAAAGGCCAAGGGTGCTACTGCGAGTCAAGGCATAGTGGCTACTCCCGCCCCTAAGATGAATACGCCGCAGCTACCACGACCACCTACCAATGCCGCCATTGTAGTCATAGTGCCTCCGGGGTCCAGTACCTCATTAGCGGAGGTTATGCAGGCAGCAAAGTCCCGCATAAAGCTGGGGGAGCTGGGTATTACAGGCGGAGTTCGACAGCGAAAATCGGTCACAGGGGATCTACTTCTGGAGATCCCCGGGCCAGATAGCGCTGCTAAGGCAGACGCTCTGGTTGAACGCTTGCGTGAGGTTATGGGCGACACGGACGCACGATTCATGCGTCCATGCAAGATGGCTGAATTGCGGGTGATGGATTTAGACGAATCTATCACCCCTACCGAAGTTGCGGATGCAATAGCCACAGCAGGTAACTGCTCCCCATCTGAAATCAAAGTCGGGGAGATCCGCAAATCCGCAGACCGGTTGTCAACAGTTTGGGTCAGGGGCCCACTCGGGACGATACGCCAGGTTACGGCTTTAAAGCGCATACAGGTGGGTTGGGCATCTGTCCGTGTTGAGGCACTAGCTCCACGGCCTTTGCAATGCTATCAGTGCCTCGAATTGGGGCACGTTAGAGCGAAATGCTCGGGTCATGCAGACAGGAGTGGGCGCTGCTTTCGATGCGGAGAATTAGGCCATAAAGTTCGAGACTGTATGGCAAACGGGCCGAAATGTCCAGTCTGTGGCGACTACGGCCGGCCTAACAACCATCGGTTGGGTAGCAAGAGCTGCTGTCCACCGAAGAAGAAAAGGTTGGTAGAGGTCCAACCTGGCCCCGCTGTTACTCTGTCGGGACAGTCTGTACCGAGTGATAGCTCGATGGGAGAGGCAATGGAGGCCTAAAATTCCCATCAGATATGAAAATCCTCCAGGGCAACCTCAACCACTGCCGCGCAGCTCAAGACTTGTTAATTCAAACGCTCGTGGAGCAGTCGGTTGCCCTAGCAGTCTTAGCAGAGCCCTATTCTGTCCCGGACCATCCGCGTTGGTTCGGGGCGACTGATGGCACTGCGGCCATATATTGGTCGGGTGGTGAAGGCCTCCATTGCTCTCTCCTGAGAAAGGGTGCAGGGTTTGTAGCAGTGGAGTGGGGAACAACGGTGGTGGTAGGCTGCTACTTCTCCCCCAATCGCGGCCTAGCTGAATATGAAGCATACCTGCACGGGTTGGGGATTTGCATCCGCAACTACGCTTCCCGTCCGGTATTCGTCTTGGGTGACTTCAACGCCCACTCAAGGGAGTGGGGTGACACTCGAGACGACGCGAGGGGAGAAGCTATCCTGGAGTGGGCGGCTGGACTGGACCTCCGACTTCTGAATCGTGGTTCAGTCAGTACCTGTGTGCGGTGGCAGGGCGAGTCGATTGTCGACCTGTCGTGGGCGAGTCCCTCTGCAGTGCACATGGTGTCGGGATGGCGAGTGGCGGAGGAAGTGGTTAGCCTCTCTGACCACCGGCACATCATATTTGATGTGTCTCTCCGCCGCTCTGGCCGTCACCGCCAGGAAAGAGAACCTCCGCGACGATGGTCCCTTAAGCGGCTCAACCGAGATATGGTCTTAGCCGCATCCCACGTCGCGGATTGGTCGGAGGAAAGAGTCTCGTCCGATCCGCAAGAACTGGCAGTCTGGTTTGGGAACATTATGGCGTCGATATGTGACGCCTCAATGCCCCGAGTCATACCAGCCAGAAAGGGCTCGGCGTACTGGTGGAGTGAGGAGATCTCGCGGCTGAGAACGACAGTCAGAAGATTGCGCCGCCCGTACCTTCGAGCCCGGAGAAGACGGCGAGCGACAGTCGAGGAGATCGACAGAGCACGGCGGGAATATGGAGCCGCTGTAAAGGCTCTCAGCGATGCAATCGCCGAGGCCAAGGCTCGGTCTTGGAGAGAGCTCATCGCGGGACTGGATAGAGACCCATGGGGACGACCATATAAAATGGTACTGGGAAAGCTCAGACCATGGGTCCCTCCGTTGACGGAAACCCTGGACCCGGAGTTTCTGGAAAGAGTTCTGGAAACGCTCTTCCCAAGGGACCAGGACAGTCTTTCGACCCCTCCGCGGACCCCACACTCGGACCGCCAACTGTGGTCCGACGAGTGTGAGGTGACGGAGGGAGAGCTGGATCGAGCCGTGCGGCGGCTATCTTCGCGCAACACCGCGCCTGGACCTGATGGTGTTCCAGGCCGGGCACTGGTGATAGCTCTGTCGGTACTGCGGGACAAACTGAGGCAGATTTTCACGATCTGTCTCAACCTCGGTATCTTTCCCCTCGACTGGAAAGAAGCGAGGCTAGTGCTCCTGAAAAAGGAGGGAAGGGCTGCAGATTCTCCCTCTGCGTTCCGACCGATATGCCTGCTGAACGAGTCGGGGAAACTCTTCGAGAGAGTTATCTCTGACCGTATCAATGGGCACCTGTCGCGAGTGGGCCCTGATCTATCGGACTGCCAGTTTGGATTCCGTCAGGGGCGTTCAACAGTGGACGCTGTTAGGTGTGTTCGCTTCCTGTCGGAGTCGGCAGTCCGTTCAGGGGGGGTGGCGTTGGCAGTTAGCCTAGATATCGTCAACGCTTTTGGCACCCTCCCCTGGCGCGCAATTAGGGTGGCCCTTGAATATCACGAGGTGCCGCCCTATCTGCGGGCTGTCATAGAGGCCTACCTGCGCGACAGGACGGTAAAGTTTGTTGATCGGAACGGGATGGAGAGACGAAGGGAGGTGTGTTGCGGGGTTCCTCAGGGCTCTGTATTGGGCCCATTGCTATGGAACCTCGCATACGATGCGGTCCTTCGCACGAGTCTGCCTTCTGGCCTAAGTGTCATCTGCTATGCGGATGACACTCTAATATTGGCTAGAGGGTCATGCTTCGGGGAGGTGCTCCTACTCGCCGAGCAGGGAGTGGCTTGTGTCGTAGAAAAGATTCGTGAGCTGGGCCTGAGAGTGGCGCCTCAGAAAACTGAGGCAATATGGTTCCATGGCCTGCGTAAGCGCCAGGAACCACCTAGCTCATGCCTCCGGGTGGGTGACACTGAAGTCCAGGTGGGCCAGTACATGAAGTACCTGGGCCTCACCCTGGACAGTCGGTGGAGCTTCGAAGAGCATTTCGGGCGATTAGTCCCCCGAGTCCGAGGGGTAGCAGGGGCGTTACATCGTCTGCTGCCTAATCTCGGGGGACCAAGGGAGGAAGTTCGCTGCCTCTATATGGGCGTCGTGCGATCCATGGTCCTTTATGGGGCACCCGTTTGGTCTGAGGACCTGGAGGGTTCCTCCCGCTGTAAGGCTCAACTTAGGAGCCTGCAGCGGCTGATGGCCATACGGATCGTACGGGGCTACCGCACCATCTCGTATGAGGCAGCGACGGTCTTGGCGCGATCTCCACCCTTCGACATTCTGGCCGATATGTACACGATGGTCTATGACCAAATTCGTTCTATCGGTCGGGATGGCGAGGGGACAGCGCCGGATCTAGAGCCCGGAATGCTACGGCGGAACGCACATGCTCAAGCTCTGCAGTGTTGGCAGGCACGGCTTGAAATTCAGGGCTGTGCTAGCCAACGTGCTGTCGGAGCCGTTCTGCCGAACTTCGAAGCGTGGGTAAAGAGGACCGGCTGTGTCACCTATCGATTGACTCAGATACTCACCGGTCACGGTTGTTTCGGAGAGTATCTGAATCGAATAGGACGGGAGGCTACAGCACAATGCCACCATTGCGGGTCTGACCGGGACTCCGCCCAGCACACGCTGGAGGACTGCCCTGCTTGGGAGTCCGAGCGTCAAGTCCTGGTCGGACAGATCGGACGAAACTTGTCACCGCCAGCATTGATTGCGGCAATGCTGGCGAGTGGCGAGGGATGGGAAGCCGCGGTCTCCTTCTGTGAGAATGTTATGCTCCGGAAGGAGTCCGCAGAGCGGGATCGGGAAAGGGCTGATCCCGCTCGAAGGAGGCGGCGTAGGGGACGCGGTAGAGGCCGCTAGCTCCCCAATCGTCGCTTAAGGGTCGCTGTGGTCACATCCTGGGGAAATGTGACCGCTGCAAACGACTCGAGATAGGTGACACCCCCGGTGCGGCCGGGGGGTGTCGTTTAAGGCGGGTTGATGTTTTGCCTCTTTCTGTACAGAGCGGTGAGAGGCGCAACAACATCCTGCCCCGGGGGTGAAACTAGTCACCCCGGGATGTACCTCAGACGTTGAGGTACGGCAGGGGGGACACCAGAAGCTGCTGACGCGATCCTGGTGTTCCTCTCAACTGCCAAGGTAGGCCGCCGCGGGGTTTAGTGGGTAGACCATTTGCCCGGGAGTCCCACACACGCCCTTCGTTTACCCCACGAAGGGTATGGTGCGAAAAGCATTCCCCGCGTAAAAAAAAAAAAAAAAAAAAAAAAAAAAAAAAAAAACAAAAAAAAAAGGTACTGTATCTAATACTATTCATTTACACGGGGGTTCTTAACTTCTATTATATTATACGAGTAATTATGATTGTGGTATAGATATTCCTCTGATGTTCCAAACAGCACTCTTTTCCTCCTCTTGCGGTAGCAGTTGGTCAACAGAAAATTTTGTTAAGTATGTATTCAGTTTCTGTACAAACAAAGAGATTTTAGGAGGTAGTCAGTATCTTTGTAGTTTTCTCTAATGGCTACCTTTGCTAAATCGGCTGGAAATACATTACAATGTTATATTTTCTGTAGTACCTAATAAATCTATGTAATTTATAGCTATGTAATTCTACCATGAACAAAATCGATTCTCTTTATAATACTTTTTAACTTTATAACTATGAAAACATTAAGGTAAAATATAACTAATTTCACAGCATCTCAAGATTCTGATTTTCGATTTTGTGAATGAAATTCACTAAAAATTTTGTTCAAAGTGTAGAAAATCTTTCATGTTCATTAGAATTACCATAGCTTTTTAAAAGTATTGCAAGTTAACACAACTTGACTTACATTTGGTTTTGACTGGATTTATCTGTTGGTCGGTTTCGAACTTAATTTTTCCTTTAAGGTCAGTTTCTATAAAGTGACTTACAAGAGACGTGACAAGTTTTTGGTCCTTTAATAAAATAAACTTCTTGAACTTTCCTTTAGTTCAAGAAGTTTAATTTTAAGTTTAATTTTGAGGTAATAATCGTCTGCAAAAATTAAATAAGCAGATTGAATTTTGTATTGTATGTTAAATACTAGCCTAAAAGCATGGATATCACAGCCAAATGATTGTTAATATTTATGGCATTTATTTAAAACTTATAATGATAATAATTTATGAGTCTAGTTTTTGTTTCCTGTAGCTCTTAGTGTCAAGTATTCCTTCTTATTGTTATGCTGTCGTGATGCGCAGGTAATTCATTAAGTCGGTTCTCTATATTTTGTTCGGTTCGGTAAGTCGGTTCGGTATACTTGTATTCTTAATGTGTTTCCACACGTATAGGTAATAATGATTTATACAATACAATATACAACAAAATACAACAATACAAACGCTGACGGTTAAGAGACACGGATGGGCAGGCTCAATCGGGGCAGCACCAGCCCCATACAGTACACCAAACTAAAATAACAGCATTCGTGTTTACGTATTTCGTGGGTGACAATAATGTAGAAACATTTCTATAAACCATATAGTTTGGGTCACCATGCTTGCATTATCTGTACTCACAATAAAAACAGGTAGAAATACACATTTAACAACCTACAACAACATTTGCAAAAACCTTGACCATCAAATTCAATAGACGTCAATATAACACCTTTGGCAACATAGTGGTAAGTGAAATCCAAATTCGGAGAGTGTAAATCCAATTCAAAATCAAAAGATATTTCATCGGACCTGCAATAACATTTAGAACCTACAATTAAAAAGATTTACAATAATTATAACCTCCCAAATTTTCCACACTGAGAACTGAACTTGAGTTTAAACGAAACTCAAATAATATGCTTCGTTGGTGAGTCCGATACCAGTGTCCCAAGGATGCAAAAGCATCTCACTCAACCACTATAGTGTGGGTCCATTGTTTGCATTAAAATTGAGTATAGTGACGTCTATTCTTGGATTCTACTCATGCCTTACATTAGGCAGAACAGCGCTACTTGCTTATCCTTGTTTTTTTAACGTGTGGAAACCCCCACCCTTCCCAGCACCTGCCCGCACTGACGCGGTCGCCATCTCTGCTAAATCTATCTGTTTAGACGATGTAGGGCCTCCTCACCGCTGACAACCCATCCCGTCCATCCTCTGCCACACTCGGCACGGCGGTATGAGGCGTTCCGTCACCTGGTTCGCCAGTGGCAGATTGGATGCGAGTCAATAGTTATTAATATGCTATTGGCTAGGTTATTCTATAATATCTATCTATAATATTTACTTACTTGATAAACTCTACTAAACAATCTCTTAATCCATTCATAGTAACATTTGTCAATTGATATTTGAATTTTGGAAACTCAGCATATATCTTATTGAGATGCAAAGGATCAATCGGTTCAATGTTTAGGTTTTTGACCATCAGCTTTGATTTTTATGCATTATGTGCTCCTTTAAGTAAGGCCTTTTGTTTTATTAAGACCGCATGCTACTTTAAAATAAAGAATACTTTAGAAAACAAAACTGAAAATTGTCAATCTAAAATACTTTAATACATTTTCATCGTATTTAAAACGTATTATTTTCATATTATATTATATTTTTACTTACCGCATACTGTTTCAAATACATCAAATAAGAGCAAAAGGAAAGAGATTTCTTTTTATACATTACGAATATTAGTGTAAATAACACACCTTAGAAGTTGGTGATAAGATTTAATAGAAATAAACAAATATTTAACTGACATATCTTTAATTGTTCTCCACTACATTACATTAACAGGAATAACAACATGAATATATGAAAACATTGACTATCGGAATAGATACACAGTGTATTTGTAGCACTGGTATACAATAGATGAAAAATAAAATAAAAACACATTACTTAAAACATGTTTTTTTTTTATCTGTTGTTAATCATGTACAATATGTACATGAATACAGGTTATTTATATCCTTGGTTAGATTATTGTATAGTTCTGAGTAGAGCTTGTACCGGTCTTCCCAATCTATACTCTTTCTAATCACTTGAAATCAGTTCATCTAAAGAAATACCTGATAGGTATTTATTAACTTCCATTTCAAATACTGGTATATACTTTCCTAAAATATGGGTACGAAATAGTGGTTCAGTTTTCTTATAATTTTCATTGAAGTATTCGATGAATACAGCAACTGGAAAACAGAAAAGTTAGCGGTAGTACGAAAATCTGTAGATAAAAATTCATTTAGGGTTTAAGTGTAATTACCATAATAGTACATATTATTATGGTAATCACAATTAAACCCTTTTTGTTGTCAGTTATCAAAGGTATCACTTGGAATGAATAAAAATAATATTTAACAGTAAATGGCATGTAAGTCTGACAAAAATACTTAAAGAAGAGTTAAATGTGTCTTGACCTAATATCGTTTTGACAGGGAGGGTTCCCTGTCAAAACGATATTAGATCTCGTCGCCAATGTAACTAAACAACACAATGTTCAACCAGAAAAGTTTAAAAAAACTTTTAAGATAGCCTATGTCATTTTTATAAAACTACTGTGTCAATAGATTTGTATTATCGTATTATACGTTAAAATCAGTTTAAGTAATTAAGATTCCACAGTGTACAGTAATTTAAGCAACAAACAAACATACGAACAAACATAACTGCCAAAATATTACCCTTTTGGTTTTATTTTGTGTAAAGTACTTTCAAAATCAGCTACTTCTGAGCATTCTCAGAAGCACCGTTTTTGAGTGAGTTCTTATCATCAGATGTTCAATGTAAATCAAATCAAATTTCAGTTGATCCACAAGACAAGGTTATTGAACACAGCATGAATGAACATTCAGATGTTATAATGCCTACATTTAATTTATCATTATTTTGTTTGTTTTCTGTTGAAATGATAAAGAGATTCTGGATGATAACTTACCGTTGTCTTTATTACCACTAATCAACTGTTTATGTTCAATGGTCAGTTTTCCTTTAAGATCAGTATCTATATTATTATTTTTGATAGCAATACGAGTTTTCTGATCTTTTTCAGAAATGAATTTGTTGTAGCTTCCTTTGAATTTTAAAATGTAATTTTCTGCAACAAACAATTTATTTTAATATGAATATGATATGAATATAAAAATTAAATAAGCTTTTCAAACAAAATAATGTTTTTGCTAAAAATTGTAAACAATATTTTTATTTACTAACCTATTTTTGTTGCAGCTACACCTTTTCCATTAAGACTTGTAGTACCCAAAGTTCCTTGTACTCCGTAGTGATAATCTAAAGCTAACTCAGGGCACTGTAAATGTATTTCATAAACCGTTTTTTCTAGATCAAATCTGCGAAACAAGTAAAGAAAAAAAAATATGATTGTAGTTCGTTGATATTATTTCTGTTACAAAATTTATTGGTTTACTTAAAGTAACTTTTGGCAGCTTGAATCAGGAAAACATCACTTTGTGCTTCGGTAGAACCATCACAAGGTAGACTGACCTAAATAAGATCTGATAACCTAGCGAAAATAGTGAAAAGCCGTTGGATGCAAGAAAAACAACAGCGGTTGTTGGATGAAACCAAAGTTTTCATCTAGGCAGAGTTTTTTTTTAAATGAAAAAAAAACGTTAACAGAAAATGATCAAGGTATAATATATTAAATTACTTACTTCGCCAATGCAACTTCACACTTTTTTAATCCAGATAGAGTAGAATTTGTCATTTCATATGTGAAGCCTTCGACCTTTCCGGTAATGTGGTCCACGTGTAATGGATCGACAGAGTTCGTATTAATGAGAGACTCAAAAACATTTTTTGCTCCTTTTAATAGACATTCTTCATTATTCAAATCACATGGTTGTTTTCCTTAAATTAGAATTAATAGTTTTGTCATTAATACTCATATTTATAAAGTGTAGGTTACCGCGGTAAAAAGCAGCTTATGTACTTTCTCAGGCTTTAGAGTAGGGGAACCTGTTGAAACTTGGCACTATGTGTGCCTAGGCCACTGGGCTCGTTTTAAATATTCGCTATATATAAAATTTTACTGTCTATCGTATTCGGTACATCACTACCGACTATTCAATGTAAAGTTAGTCACATACCGCCATTAAGCCGGTGTTTGCTGAAAAAGTAAGTATTTCTAATATATTTTGAAGTCTGATAGTTTTAAATATTTTATAATAGTCACAAAAATTTACATGCTATAGTTTCTTTTATTTAACAAGTGCTCAAACATCAAAAACCTTACGAGAAAATGACCTCAAAACTATTTAAAATCCATCGTTTTGTTGCAGTTGGAGTAGTGTTGTACCTCGGTCACTGTCGATTAGTTGTTCCTTGGTCATATTTATCTTTATATTGATAGTATTTTTATAAAAGCTAAACCAATGACTGATTAAAAGTTAAGAGGTAAATGATAATTTATAAAGTTAATTGTTTGTATATTTAATTTTCTATGATTTGTAAGATGCTATGATTTGTATGAATTATTTCGTAGATATATAAATATACATAAATAAATATATTGAATGTGATATATTCAAATCTAGGTCTATGAACTATATTATACTAATTTTAGTGTATGTGATGTGACACAATAGTAATTGAAAGTTTGTTGTATAAGTTTAAAGATTTGGTTTAAATAGCAAGAAAAGAAATGGAATATTACTTAGATTTTATTTAGAATTTCTAAGGTGTTTTGTTAAGTATGTAATGTAATAGACCGCGTAAAACGGTTTACGTTAAGAATAGTTAATAATTTACTTAAATTACCTCCAAATTCTCAACGTGTCCTAGGTACACCGTAGTACTGGCCCAGGTACATAGGGTATGTTGTACCTTGGCTTTTATTGCCATTTTTTAAACTTTAAAATCTATAAACTAAGTATGAAAGTATGAATTTTGGTGGTGAGTACCCAAATAATTGACCTTTCAAAATATGCAATTAATATTTGTGTGCTGTACGTCAAATCACAATGAAAAACATACATCTAAATAAGTGTCCTAGGTATAACAGGATCCCCAGGTTCTATCTGGGTACAAAATTTTATTCAAATTGGTTCAGTACTTTTTAAGTTTCACGCGACTAGACAAACAGACAGACGTGGCGGAGGACTTTATAATAGATAGTGATCAACAAATTATCGCTTGTCTTTAATTTAGAGTTTCTCGGTTCTATCTGATCTGATGGATTTCATCCTTTTTAGGAAGTGAAAATCACAACCAGACCAGTGGCAGACCATGCTATCTTTCACTTTTTTGCAAAACTATGCGGGGTCGATGATACGCTGTCGAATAGGAATGTAGCATTATATATACATATTATATATATATATATATATATATATATACATAATATATATATTATATATACATTATATACATAAATTTTCATTATACTCACCCAAAACTACATGTAGCAGAACTAACGACAAAACTGACCACAGAATTTGAATCATAATTACTTGAGGTCTACCAGGCCACTATTCAGTACAACGTTTTTTTATCCTATTTATACTTTATTTTATCTTTTATATTTATCTCACATCAATTTAATCTATTGTTTTAGCAACCTACCTCTGTATCACATCCGGATAATTAGGCTTATTTTTTAGCATATTTTTATATTAATTCCAAGGTTCCTAAGGTTTTATTCACTTCAAATTTAAGTAAAAAAAATGATCCATGTATTTCGAGTTAGCAAAGTTAAAAGTTGTCACAAAACATTCAGAACATGACCAAAGATGAACCAAAAGATAAACGCCATATTTCAATTTCAAATGATCAACCTGAATTAAAATAAATAAATAAATATTTTGGACATCTGCTACACAGCGCCATCTAGTCCCTAAACGAAGCAGGACTTGAATTATGGGTAGTAGAAAACTGACATCAATACACAAACATACATACATTTTTTTTGTAAAAACATACATTTTATATAAAGAAAACGCCCAAACTCCGAATTTGTTTCGGAGTTTGGGCGTTTTCTTTTGCAGATCTTACAAATATTTGCTCCGACTGAGGAATCAAACCCGAGACCTCTTGATCAGCAGCCGCGTACGCTGACCACTAGACCAACAAGGCAGTCACTAAATATTAATATACCTAATTGATTTTGACTTTTGATTTTGATTTCAAATGTTAAAACTGAGTATCGTCAAAGTGCGTTGTTTAGATACATACACTTTTTTTTTCATTTTTACTAGAAAAAAAACGAAGAGGTTCCTTAGTCGACGCTCATATTTTTTATATATGATATATATACCTAGATAGAGGTTTATAAAGGGTGGTAGGATTTAATGATTCTCTTTTATTTATTTAGAAACAGAGCTCCACAAAGTTGTCAGGTCGTTTTTTGCCGTTCCATAGCCGAATGGTAAAAAACGGAACCCTTATAGATTCGTCATGTCTCTCTGTCCGTCCGTATGTCACAGCCACTTTTTTCTCAAACTATAAGAACTATACTGTTGAAACTTTGTAAGTAGATGTATTCTGTGAACCGCATTAGTATTATCACACAAAAATAGAAAAAAGCCCATAAATTTTGAGGGTACTTGGCTTGGTATTTGGCCCATACTTAAAACTGGAACTAAATTTTTTTTTTCTTCATACCCATACGCATGTGCTAGTCTATGAATGGTCTATGAATAGGTCTTCAAAAACGAAATTGAGGGAAAAACTGAATAGTTTGCACGAGAGACACTTCCAGAGTGGAAAAATGTGTGTATCTGTGTTCCTGTAACTTCTAAAATAAGAGAATGATAAAACTATAAAAATTTATATGATGTACATTAACATGCAAACTTCCACCGGAAATTGGTTTGTACGAGATCTAGTAAGTAGTTTTTTTTTAATACGTTATAAATCGTAAATTGCAATTTACCTTTTATTCATTATCAAAACATCGATCAAAGTTACAACAAACTACAAGAACTTTTATATGATGTTACTTGCTGCTAGGGAACCTTTCACGGGCGAGGCCGACTCGCACTTCAGTAATAATTTCTTTGTTTAAAATATGTACATAGTGATAAATTTCTGACTTAGAATAGAAGACAGTCACGGTGTTAGTAATAATTGTTCAAATTAGGTCACCATAATGACTACGTTAAATCAGTAATATTTTTGAATTATAGAAAACAGATAGATTTAACTTGTACAAGTGAAATAGATTATAATATGTTAGAAAAATATTAAACTTAACCCAATATAAGATAATATAGTAAAAAATTATTAGTCTAGAAGTTGTTTCAACACTTTTGTATCAAGTACGCAGAGCGGGACATAATTTTCAACTTAGTTACTAATTAAATATCGAATAATAAACCAAACAAACTGATAAGAATGTTTTGATTAGCAAGTTTTAGGAAAAAACTGAGAACCGGCTTAATAATACGGAGATACCATTGTCTCAACAGAGACAATAACAAAGGTCAGTAGGCTTTATCCATGATCAACTGCCTATATATAAGTAAGAATAGCATCTCCATCTAATGTTGTAAACATAATTTGCATGCACATCCGGAACCTGTTTTTAGGGTTCCGTAGCCAAATGCAAAAAACGGAACCCTTATAGATTCGTCAAGCCTGTCTGTCTGTCTGTCTGTCTGTCCGTACGTATGTCACAGTCAATTATTACCGAAACTATAAGAGCTATACTGTTGAAATTTGGTCAGTCGATGTATTCTGTGAACCGCATTAAGATTTTTACATAAAAATAGAAAACAAACAATACATTTTGGGAGTCCCATACTTGGAACTGAAACTCAAAAAGTTTTTTTTCATCAAACCTATACGTGTGGGGTATCTATGGATAGGTATTCAAAAATGATATTGAGGTTCCTAATATCATTTTACTTCTAAACTATAGCCGGTTCCAAAAATAACGGGTCAGTCACATAAACCAATAACGGGTCAGTCACATAAACCCGAATATCTCCCGAACTACGTATGCCATCCTAATGAAACGAAGACTGTTCAATTGAGAATTTAATTATACAGATAAAAAATAAAATAAAACTTAGTTACACCCACAATATTAATCTTAAATTAAAAAAAAACTAAAGTAGTCATATTTTTCTTAAGATTACATTTTTTTTATGATTGTTTTTTTGCTGTTTTTCATCACTGGAGGCTTCATCACGTGGAGGCAATACAAAGTATTAAATGAAGAAAGTGATGAAAAACAGCAAAAAAACAATCATAAAAAAAATGAAATCTTAAGAAAAATATGACTACTTTAGTTTTTTTTTAATTTAAGATTAATATTGTGGGTGTAACTAAGTTTTATTTTATTTTTTATCTGTATAATTAAATTCTCAATTGAACAGTCTTCGTTTCATTAGGATGGCATACGTAGTTCGGGAGATATTCGGGTTTATGTGACTGACCCGTTATTTTTGGAACCGAGTGTAGTTTGTGCGAGAGACACTTCCAAAGTGGAAAAATGAGTGTCGTCCCCCCCCCCCCTCTATTATCATTAATAAGAGAGTGATAAAACTAAAAAAAAAATATGTTGTACATTACCATACAAACTACTAACGAAAATTGGTTTGAACGAGATCTAGTGAGTAGTTTTTTTTTAATACGTCATAAATCGTAACACGCAATTTACCGTACATCCAATCAATACACTAGTATAAAAACATCGATGAAAGTTACAACGAACTACAAGAACTTTTATATGATGTTACTTGCTGATACGGAACCCTTCATGGGCGAGTCCGACTCGCACTTGGCCGCTTTTTTTATATCATATTTACTTAGGACTGCATCGTTATTCTAGTGGTTAGCGTATGCGACTGCTATTTTTCAAATCCCGGCTTGGGTCAAAAAAGTGTTCTTAGATTTTTCTTACAGGAAATTCATAATGACACGCCAGAGTCTGGAAGTTTGGCGGTGATTCACCCCCATGCCTGGGAGAGCACTTTAATCCGTCGGTCCCGGTTGTCAAGAACATCTATGGCAATCGTTATTGGGAAGTCAGTGCCCTCAATATACTGACAACTAGTGCAATCGCAGTCGCTCCATGGAAAAACTGAAATTCAGGTAAAACTGGTTGATCTAGTAGCCGACCCCAAACAAACTTGGGAATAACAGCTAGGAATATGATGATATTTCAATTATCGAAAGACTCTAGTCTGTTTAATGGAAAGCATGATCAGAATCCAAGAGTAGTAGCCAAGTGGTGGTTGCGAATATACACAATGCAGGAGATCTTTGTAAAGGACCTGGGTCCTTTAAGTGGGACGTAATTACGTATCATAGTGGCAGGGAAACACGTTGTAACTAATCGGCATGGGAAGGAAATGCCGAATCATTTAGTTCTATAGCGTATGTTCAACACTCTAAGACGATGACTTCCAATTCCAAGGCAAACACGTGTCATAGTGTAGAGGAAGCGAGAAAGAAGGTGGAAATGGACTGGATGGTATGGAGGCCACATCTCTTCGCAACTGCGGAGGCTCAATGGATTAGGTAGTTTTGGGACTGTTGATAACGCGCCGCTGCAAACAATCAAGAGACTCCAGCAACTACTATGTCCTGTATCAAATATATGTTTTCAATTTATTGCATGTCCAAGTTCAAGTTTTAATGAAACAATGTGCGTATATACTGTATCTTATATTATTCATTTACTCGTCGGATCTCAAATTCTTTTAAGTTAATGTATTTTTTTTAAGACAACTCCCTCATTAGGAATACATATCCTGTGTTGCTGGGGATTTACAAACATACATAAAATGGACACAAAAAACACCCAGAGTCAGAACAATAATTTATGGATCACTCAAAGTGATGTCCCACGTGAGATTTGAACCCAAAACACTTAAATCACTAGGCCAGCAGTATATTAAGCAGCTTATATTGAAATGACATCCCTTATATCACAAATTTTTTTTTAAAGTTGAAACATATAACAACTTGTCATATGAAATATTTGACGAAACAGTAATAATTAGTAAAACTCATATTAATTTAGATAACAGGTTGTAAGGACCGTTTTCGAAAAAAATAATGTTCAAGCATTTTATGATTAAATCCGTTGTCACATCGCTATAAAATTCCCGTGGTTACTGGCGCAAAGGTTAATTTGTCCGGCTTCAGGGACTCACTGTAAATACCTTTTCGTATTTTTGCTTTAATGGAAAATTTTGTTTGACGATGTTCGAAGCTATGGCCAGTCCATAGATTGTTTTAATATTGAAAAAAGTATAAAGTCGGCTTTTTAAAAACCACTCTGAAGCAGTGGCTTCCGAGACTAGCACGTGTTGTCCTGTATAGGAAAGGGGAAGGGGGGAAGGAAATATTGTAATCGGTGCAACGGTTTATCCTTCCAGGCACTGTACAATAGCTTAATAATCTTACTAACTACTGACACTGACTTCTGTAAGAAGTAATAAGTGGTCCACGCACGCTACCAAACATGCTTCACAAAATAAAAAAATTGGAAGTACATTATTTAATTACGTCAGTGAATAAAACAATGTGCGTATGTACTGTATCTTATACTATTCATTTACTCGGCGGATCTCAACTTCTTTTATGATATACGAGTAATTATGATTGTGGTATAGACATTCCTCTGATGTTCCAAACAGCACTCTTTTCCTCCTCTTGCAGCAGTTGGTCAACAGAAAATTTTGCCAAGTATGTATTCAGTTTCTGTACAAACAGGGACATGAAATTCTCGAGAAATGGAGATTTTAGGAGGTAGTCAGTATCTTTGTAGTTTTCTCTAATAGCTACCTTTGCTAAATCAGCTGGAAAAACATTACAATGTTATTTTTTCTGTAGTACCTAATAAATCTATGTAATTTATAGTTATGTAATTCTACCATGAACAAAATCAATTTACTCTACACTACTTTTTATAATGGTACTCTATTTTACTAAACGTTTATGTCAATATTTACCAAAACTACGAAAACATTAAGTCAAAATATAACTAATTTTCAATGCATCTCAGGAATCTGATTTTCGATTTTGTGGATATAATTCACCAAAAATTTTGTTCAAAATGTAGAAAATCTTTCATGTTCATTAGAATTACCACAGCTTCTTAAAAGAATTGCAAGTTAACACAACGTGACTTACATTTGGTTTTGTCTGGATTTATCTGTTGGTCCGTTTCGAACTTAATTTTTCCTTTAAGGTCAGTTTCTATAAAGTGACTTACAACAGACGCGTGAAGTTTTTGGTCCTTTAATGAAATAGACTTCTTGAACTTTCCTTTAATTTTGATATAATAATCGTCTGCAAGAAATAAATAAGCAGGATGAATTATGTGATCTTAATATCTTCAAATAAAATTATAAAAGCATGAATATCATAGCCAAATGATTTTTGTTACTTTAAGGCTTTTATTAAAAACAATGCTGTTATAGCATATGAGTCTAGTTTTAGTCTCCTGTATGCAGCTCTTAGTTTCATGTTTTCCTTCTTATTGCTTTGCGGCTGTCGTGATGCATTGTTTTTCCCTTAAGTCGGTTCTCACAAAACCAACAGAATAAACACGTATACATACTTGTATTCTTAATATGTTACCACACGTTGAACTAGCACGAATGGGCCGGTTCAACCGGGGCAGTACCAGCCCCATACATTACACCATCGGTGACAATAATGCATAAGCATTCAATAAGCCATTTAGTTTGGGTCACCAGGCTGCATTGTCTATACTCACAATAAAAACAGGTAGAAATACACATACTAACCTACAGCAACATTTGCAAAACCTTGACCATCAAGTTCTACAGTCGTTAAAATTACACCTTTTGCATCAAAGTGGTAAGTAAAAACCAAATTTACCACATGCTAAAAAGTAACGGATGCTATGATAGGCAATACAGTTTAGACAGCGACATGTCGCGGTTCATGATATTAATTTACTTTTAAATCAAATACCTACCTACAATGATATTTTATATGTAGAAATCATTGTCTACCTACAACATAACGGTTTTACTCGTAGTTTCCGAAAAAGAAATTGGTAATCGAAATGGTTTTGTTTATTTTGGTCAAGTCCTTTTTTTACTATTTTCTTATTTTAAGTGTTATGTAATTTCAACTTTAACTTTCTTTTTGTCTACCAATCTATGAGGAATGGAACAATATATTTTCTGCGCTATTAATAGCATACACAAAATACAACTAGGTACAGATAAGCTAACTAATATCCCTTTTTTAATTTGTATTATTGACTTTTTTTTCTTTCATATTGAAATTCTATTTTATAATTAATATTTAGAATCCATATTAATATTAAAATTCGAAAGTAAGAGTTACTTTAACCAGAGTACTGTCTGTCTGTTACGTTTTCATGTCGGAACCGCTTATTCACATATTTCAACGAAATCTGGCATAAAGATATTAGATTATTAGATTATTCTATAATATCTATCTAAAATATTTACTTACTTGAACAACTCAACGGAACAATCTCTCAATCCATTCATAGTAACATTTGTTAACTGATATTTGAATCCTGGAAACTCAGCATCTATCTTGTCAAGATGCAAAGGATCAATTGGTTTAATATTTAGGTTTTCCACCCCAGCTACTAGAGACTTGTATACATTTTGTGCTCCTTTAGTAAGGCATTCTGTCATATTAAGACCACATGCTACTTTGCCTAAATAATAAGAATACTTTAGAAAACAAATATGAAAATTGATAATCTAAAATAGTTTAATACATTTTCATCGTATTTAAAACGCTAAATATAAATATAGTAATATATCTACATTTCACTTACCGCGCACTGTTTCGAATGCAAAAAATAAGAGCAGTAAGTAAAGAGATTTCTTTGAAATCATTTTTATGTGTTCTGCTCTAAACGTGTTAAATCAGCACCTATGTCTCAAATTTATACTACTTTTTATATTTTTATCTGTTGTAATTCGAGTATTGTTTATAAAAACAATGTCAATATCCTGAGATAACACGAAACGTGATTTATAATATAACTAGCTTTTGCCCGCGGCTCCGCCCGCGAGTGTGTCGATTTTCGTGGTAAAAAGTAGCCTATGTCCTTTCCCGAGGTCCCATATATCTCTATACCAAAATTCATCAAAATCGGTTGAGCGGTTTAGGCGTGAAAACGTAACAGACAGACAGACAGAGTTACTTTCGCATTTATAATATTAGTAGGGATATTTATATTTGCCGTTGAAAGGCCAAAGGTCCAACCGCAGACATTGGAATCTATTACACTGTCTCATTGTTTGTAAAGTTTTTTATATGCTGTTACAAAATAGATATTTAATTAACTTCATTTTGGACTTTTGCGTTCAACTCTCTCTCTCTTTTCATTTTAAAAGTCACTGACTCAAACATTTTAAACGAAAGAAATCAAATCAAACCACAAAGTGATTATCGATCCTGTATCGCGCATTAATAATTTTTGCAGAAATTTGTTTTATTAGTGTCGACAATCGAGAATATTTTTTGTGTGGAGAAATAACAGTTTAAGTTTGTATGGATACGTAATGGTCACGTGTTTGTAAAGAAAAATGAAGCTTTTAAAAATTGTGAAT
This sequence comes from Phragmatobia fuliginosa, assembly GCA_932526445.1. Taxonomy (NCBI): domain Eukaryota; kingdom Metazoa; phylum Arthropoda; class Insecta; order Lepidoptera; family Erebidae; genus Phragmatobia; species Phragmatobia fuliginosa. The sequence goes on along the minus strand of OW052081.1, from coordinate 6,252,252 downwards.
TAAAAGGTTTTGAAGTGTTGTAACTTGAATTCTAATGAAAATGAAAACAATATTAAAATAAAACTGAAACCAAATTCAAATCTGACTTTTTTTTCTGCTGCTGCTGCTGCACTGCTAATTTTTATGATGCTGCTTTATGTTTTGGTTACCAAGAAATTATTGCGACTGAAAGTTAGCTGCACGATACAGGAATTAAATATACATTATTCGATGAACACTATAAAATAATTATGAGCGATAACTCATCTTAGATCAATTGATCTTTTAACTGAAAATAAGTTTTTTCTTTAAGTTGAAATAATGTTTACTGCGGTATTAGGAAGTATTACGTTACTGAGGAAGCATATTAGTAATGTCAATTAAAGGTTCTTATACCATATATTAAGGGAAAAGTACTTAAATCCACGAGAAAAAGTAACATACGAGAGATTACGAATTACAATCTTCAAGAAAGGCATTGTTATACATTTACGCTTTCATCACAACCATGTTTGGAAATGTATAAAAATAAATAGATAAGTAACAACTTTATACCAAATACAATGAATTTAAACGTACACCGCGTTAGAGGTGATCATAAATTTAGTAATTTGCTTTCATATTATTTTAATTCAATTTTTCATCATCATCATTATCAGCCTATCGCAGTCCACTGCTGGACATAGGCCTCTCCCATGGCACACCACTGTGATCAATTTTTAAACGACTTCAAAAAAAAGGAGGAGATTCTCAATTCGTCGGATCTGTTTTTTTTTTTTTGAATGGGCGTAGTTTACAGGTGGTCCCATCGTCACCATATCGGGATCTGAAGATGGGATCCCAAGGAAGTCGAGGGAACTCTTCAAATATCATAGGCACAATTGTCACAGCCCACCGCGGGAAGCGGGAAGAGCGCCGCGCCGCGTGACCCCTACTGGGGTCCTGGGACCGGGAGAGCTCCAATCGGATATACAGGTGATCCGAGAGCGTCTCAACCTCTTCCAGGACACAACAGTTCCTTACTCGTGCGGCGACTGCAGGGGTAGCGAAAGGAAGGTCCACTATCGACCCCCCCTGCTGTCGCACGCACGTGTTGGTGGAGCCCCTGTGTTGTGGTGTGGAGGCGCTTCAGCCGGTCATCGGCGAATGGGCAGTGCGGCAGCACGGGACCCTTAACTTCCGTCTGACGCAGGTTCTTTCCGGGTATGGTTGCTTCGGAAAGTACCTGCACTCGGTCGTCAGGAGGGAATTGAGTCCCGCCTGCCACCACTGCGACTGCAGTGAGGATTCGGCTCATCACACGCTGGCGGTATGCCCCGCATGGGAGACGCAGCGCCACTGCAGTCATTGGAGGGGATCTCTCACTGCCGGCCGTCGTTCGTTCCATGGCCGGCAGCGAGAGCTCAATTACCGCGGTCGCAACCTTCTGCGAGGACGTAATCACGCAGAAGGAGGCGGCGGAGACGGCCCGCGAGGACGACATCCAATCGGAGGCGCAACCATCTGCGCCTCATATCGCCTTGAGTGTGGCCGCGGGTGGACGGGACGGGTTTTCCCTTCATCCGCATTATGGGGCCAGCCGCGAGGGGGCGGCGTCGGTGTGTGCCGGACGCCGCCTAAGAGAGGGTCGTCGTACCGAGACGGTGCCCGCATCAGGAGCGGGCAGGCGCTGGAGAAGTACAGAAGGTGATACCACCCTGGACTTCTCCTCCTCCTAAACGGAGAAGCGCGGAGAGGGCACACTGTGTGGTTTTTGGTCGGTTCAAGTCCGACACACCACCTCGCCGTAACCCCCGGTGGGGTGACGGTCCATGATGATTTTCCACACATAAAAAAAAGGCCTTTCTAAACTTTAGACTCTAAAGTAATTGACTAATAATATAACAATATTTTTTATAATATTAGATGATGATGGATGAAAAAGATACATAGTATTATATAGTAGTCGTATACTACTTAATATTATTATCTTTTTCATCCACTTAACATCAGAATTAACTATTGTTATAGGACACTTTTCATTCACATCTAGTAAATGTAAATGGGAAACAAAATCTTGATGTTTATTAAAATCTATGTATGTAAGTGATTATACATTGTTTGCTTCTTTTACTTTGTATTTGAGAGGTAAGTTGAGTTATATTGTGTTACGTTTTAAAATAAAACGTAATGATTCAGTTAATAAAACTAGTTACTAACGTAGGAATTGATTGGATAGCGCTGTTTAGTACAGAGGTGTATATGTTACGGCTAATACCCGAAGTGCGGCTATACGTAGTTCTTGCCGGCTACACCTAATATTAGCAGTAACGAAACTGTAACACCTAGGTATAACCAACGGCTACCGGCTATACCTAGTTATAGCCGGCTAGAACTAGGTGTAGCCGCACTTCGGGTATTAGTCATAACATATGTATGTATATATACAGAAGCTGCAAGTAAAAATAGGCAACTATGATAAAAAATATAAGATAACAATCAAACAGCAATACTATAGAAAAAGAATACACTCACAAAGAAAAACAAAAAATCTAAAATATGAATTTAACTACAAAACTGTCCATTCCGTTACAGAATTCGAAATGATAACGGTTTTCTTTACCTACCCCTAACTACCTAAGAAATAAAAATGAAGAAATGTTATATATAAATGTTAAAATGCAAAATAGACAATTTTTTCCCATAAAAATACACACGGCTAAAAAACACGTTTTCAAACTAAACAATATCGTTACACAAAAATCAAACTATCATCACCAAAGACAACCAAACACAAAGAAATTTTTAAATTTTGCAATTAAAACATTATTTATTCCTTTACACGTCTACAGAAAAATTTGCAAAGTAAGTATTCCATTTCTGTACAAATAACGCCATGAAGTCCTGGAGAATCACAGATCGGATAATATTTTCTGCATTTTTGAAGTTATTATTTTCAGGGATCTTTCCGTAACCAGCTGGAAACAAATACAATTTTGTAAAAAAATATAATATAAATAGATTGATAAATGAAGTCTTAGCAAGACTGTTGGAGACTGACGGAGTAGGATAACGCACTGTCTTTTATTAGACAGTGCGTTTTCCTATTCCGAGTGAAACGCTCTGAACACAGTTTTTTACAATCCATAAGTCATAGAATTTTGAAAGTTATGATTTGATAAATGAAAAGTCTTCATTAGAATTTCTATTCACTTCTGAAAAGAAATGTCTAGTTTCAACTTACATTTACTTTGACCTGGAATTATTTCTTCATCGTATTCGAACTTAATCTTTCCTTTAAAATCTGTTTTTATAAAGTGATTAATGATAAATATGTGAGGTTTTTGGTCCTTTACTGAAACGAACTTTCTGTACTTTCCGTTTATGTTTATGTAGTAATCATCTGTAAAATAAATAATAAGTGAATGTTTTTGGACATATAACACACAACATCATCTAGTCCCAAACTAAGCAGAGCTTGTGATATGGGGTACTATATAACCATAATAAATACATAAACATATTTTTTGTAAATACAGTGGAATCTGGTTAAGTAAGAAACCTCTATAACCGATACTCATTCTGAGGTCCCAACACTTTCTCACTAAATTACATCTGTTAATGGGACAAAGCAAACCTCTATAATCTGAGATTCTGTTCGTTCGATTTATCATCATAGTCACCTCTACAACTGAGACATCGAGTGAATTTTGTATCCATAAACTGTAACTAAAATAACATCGTTTTTTTTTGTTTACTTACTTATTCTACCTGCGAATTCCGCAGTTAACTACGTAAGTAATTTTGAGCCTCAATGACCTCCAGTTTCAGTTTCTCTTAGCTATCATACGGATTTGTTTATAACAATCGAAAAACATCCAATGGCTGATACTTCCAAAAGACAAACTAAAATGACAGATTTATAATACGTGTAAACGTGTTTGAATAATTTTTTATTACATTTATGCGATTATTATTTTTTTGATCAAAACTCATTTATAATGTTAACTTAACAGGTTATTTCAATTATTATGGTCTCATCATTGTGTATTATAAATCATGGGAAGAAGTGCGACAGCCCCGATACAAGTATTTCAAATAACTTATTGGGGCTTGTCTCAATTTTTGTAATGTAATGAAAATGTATGAGAAATAATAAAAACCTTTTTTTTATTTAATAACCGCACTTTCATAACTAAAAAAACCTGTATTCTGACCTCTATTAATGGAAACCTTTATTTCTGTAAATGAAACTGATATTTATTTATACCTGTATATCTGAGATACAGGGTAAGTGTAAGGGTAAGTGATACAGGGTACCTCTATAAGTTAAGAAACAAAATTACAGGTCCCTTGATGTGTCACTTAACCAGTTTTCACTGAAAATACACGTCCAAACTCCAAAACAAATATTTGTTTCTGAGTTGAACCAAAAATTATATTATTTCACTAAGGAAGTACACTAGACAATATGAGAAAGCAAGCGAGCAAAGCCATGGAAAACTTGAAATAAACCCTATATCGATCAATTTGGCCAGCGTGGTAAAATAAATCGCAATCTATCTAAGAAGAAATCTACGAGTACTAGAGAAAACCAGAAGTGTACTATTATGAGCTTTTGATAATGGTGACAAACGTATCTATACCGATTAATGAAATTATTTTATTTATATTATTTACTTAAAATATACTTTAATATATTTATACAATTAGAAAAACCGTAGTCTATTTTAATAAAATAAATATTGTGAAATATACAAGGGAATAAATTTAACATTATACAGAAATTTCACCCAAGTACCATCAATCAACAGTATATAAATAATATCTAAACTATACTAACCTATTGCTATATTTGCAAAACCTTGTCCTTCTGCGTTATGTGAAGGAAACAATGTACCTTCTGCATGATAGTGGTCAGTGAAAACCAATTTCGGACAGTGTAAATTCAAATCAAACTTGAAGGTTGTTTCGTCGGTCCTAAAAAATAAAATGAATGTAAAACCTATAGATACACCAATACTTTTAACTTTCAATTCATATAAAGAAATTGATAAATTGGTAAACTGCTACCCGTTACTCTAATTTAAATTAAGATGTGTTGTATATCTCTAAAAATAACACTGGACTGGCAGGTACTGTTTTATTTACCACGATGGATATAAGAATTTGATCAAGGTCATGACTTAAACTGTTGTATTAATTTAGGTTTCATGTAAAATAACCTCAAGGGTCGGATCCAGCACTAGACTATTCCGAACTTATCAGGCCGATGAACTATCTACGGTTTCGCTTTCACAAGTCTTTGATAGACATAATGTATAGTCAGATAACCGTATTTATGGTAATAACTATCCGAAGCTTTATAAAAATAAGCATTAGAGTAGTAATATTCTCTACTTACTGGAATAGTTCAACCGTACAATTTTTCAATCCAGTCATTTTAACATCTGCTAATTTATATATAAGTGCTGGTAACACCGCTTCAATCTTCGCAATGTGCATAGGATCAATTGGTTCGATAAGGTTTTCAACCCCAGCTACTAGAGAGTTATAGACATTTTGTGCTTCTATAGTAGTGCATTCTGTTACGTTACTACTACATGTTAGTTTGCCTAAAACATATTCACAAATAATGATCATTACTTTAATCCCTATTACAGCATTAGATCAAGTTTTAAACTGTTTTAGATATTTTTGGGATAGAATTTGGTTTAGAAATCCTTGTAAATGTAACTTTTAAATCTAAAAATATACTTAAACAATAACTCAATTAAATATTTTTCCTTTTTGAAGTCCATTAAACCAAATACACAACAGCAAATTAATAAAATTGTTGAATTTCACGTTTAGATATTTATTTTTACAGACTACGAAACGAATAAAGAAAGCGAATTATTTTTAAGTACTTTTGAAACTTAACATTACTGACTATACCTCTTAAATGTTATTCCTATGGATTAGAGCCGACAAGAAACTCCATAATTTATTTTTTAAAAATCTGTATTACTATTTTCGTGTATATTATTATTTATATTTGAAACTATACACAAATATAGGGTTAATAGTTTTGGCAGTTAAAGTAAGCAATATTGTGTATTAAGATAAAATATTCCAGTATCTTCGCCGTATGTTGGTTCAGTAGTTTAGAAATTACTGTACCAATTGTAATAAATGAGGTATCAATAAATGCCAAATTAATGGCCCGGGTGACATGGGCTATATAAATTTTATCAAATGTTTTTAAGCACTCGGGTTATACTCGTAGTTATTTCAACAATTTTGTACGTTAAATTGTAATATAAAAATACACTTACCATGCACTGTATCAAATACAAAAAACAATAGAAGAAAAGAAAAATATTGCACTAAAATCATTTTTGTTTAATCAATGTATGTTCTCCACTCTAAATGTGCAGAAATCGGTACCTAAGTCTGAATTTTATACTGGACTTCATATCTTTATCTCTTGTTATTATGTAATTATTTACAAAAAATAAGATCATTACATTAAGACAAAAGTAATGAGATTTAGGTACAAAATAATATTTTTAATCATCGATCAGAGGCCGAAAAGTTTAACCACAGATATCGAAAGTTATTAGACTGCCTGTATTGTTTTATTTAAACTATTAAGAATCAGATCAAAATTAAGTTTTTTTTTTGTAAAGGCGTGCTTGCAATGAATACACCCTATAGTTATTATTAGATATTAATACATCATTAACTAAAACCAGTTCTGTAGTGTAAACATCTAACACACAAATCTAATCCCAAACTAAGCGGAGCTTGTATTATGGGTACTAGACAACTGATATAAATATAACTTAACTTACTTTTTTTTTGTAAATATATACATAGAAAACAGCCTCCTAAACAAATATTTGCAAATCACACATACTTTTGGTCAGCTTTTGATCAGCAGCCACAAACGGTAACCAGACCAACAAGGCAGAATTTATTCAAATTGCAATACATAGAACAGATTCAGAACGCATCGATCATAGTAGTAGATATGGAATAATAGAATGGCACGTAGGCAAAGACTAATGTCTTTGCCTACGTGCCATTCCGATGTTAATGTTTGATTGTCTTTTTAACCCACTTAAAATTCCAAAAGCCCAGTAGTAGTATCCTAATCCAGGTGGTCGCTCACGTCCCTCACATATGCCAAATTTCAACTTCCTGCGCCCAGTAGTTTCTGTTGTAAAATAGTTGTCAGTCAGTCACGAAACAGTTTTCTATATATTGATGTGGTAATTGTTTTATCTAAAGGATTAAAAACTTATACCTGTCATTTTAAATTAAAAGGGTCTATCTGTAAAACCTTATAGAAGCATTAACTTAGACAGACATACTGCTACTGTTTTGGGTCTGTTGATAACGCGGACTGTTCGCAGTTGTCCAGTATCAAGTATTTAAATTTATTGCATGTCCAAGTTCAAGTTTTAATAAAACAATGTGCGTATGTACTGTATCTAATACTATTCATTTACTCAGCGGATGTCAACTATTTTGATTATGTTAAATGAATCAATTGATATTTGAATCCTGGAAACTCAGCATCTATCATATCAAAATCATCATCATCAACAGCCTTCAACAGTCCACTGCTGGACACAGGCCTCTCCTTAGAAAGGAGATTTTGGCCTACAATACTTACCACGCTGGTCAGACGGGTGGGTATAGATAGCACTGTTCCTTCTTATTTCCCCCACGTCATCTGGAGGAAAGGATTATCGCCAGCGGCTAATATTCTAGCAGGAGAGGAAGCCATTCCATCGGCTCTCAGGCAAGGCCCAGTCCAGCAGGTTTGGGCGTGTCTGCCGATTACCCTGATGGCTCTTCGCTCCTCGGAGCATGGAGGAGGAAACCTCGGTAAAAAACCAGAAGGAGGGACCCTGTGTGGTCAGGTTCTCCACTGTTAACGGTGGAGAAAGGAGGACGGGATCGCCGTGTACTGACACTACCACCGAGCAGGCAGGGGGACGTAGTCTTCCTGCCACCGTCATCATGGCGTAATCCCGAGAGGAGTGCTGTGGTCAAGTCTCGCGGCTTTGATTGAGGATGTGGGTCTTGGCTTAAACGCCCGGACCGCGAGGAAGAAAACCTCTATAAAAAATTACCCCGAATCCCAAGTTCTAGTGCGTGGCCAGGGGATGCATGGCTGATGGGAAGTTCAGTCGCAAGCAGACCCCTTGGTTGGGTTTAAAATTTTCACTTGCCAGGGTATTGGGGGATCTGTTCCCGGGTCAAACATTATTTCTCCCCCAATCGTGGGAGTATTATGAGTACTGAAAAACCGAATTTAAAAGTAAAAGGAACGGAAACATCTAACGAACCACTAGCCAGCACAACGGACACTGAAACAAAGAGAGGGAGGGCGAAAAAGGGCATCCTCAAGAGGAGCACTTCTGGAGCGGACGTCTCGGCGTCCAAGGAGGCTGTGGTGGCACTCGGGCCGCCCACCTCGGTGGGCCCGTAGGGGCTCCCAGGAGTCAAACGGACTACTGGGAGCCGAAGAACATCGGAGCGTGTACGCTCCAAGTCGGCGGTGGCGGGCAGGAGTGATAGCCGGAAGCGTGAGGCCCACAAGAATCCGGATAGTGACTCGTCTTTGGAGACGCCAATCACAAAGGGCGTCCGCACCGATGGGTCGCGAGCCCCTGTCTCGCTGCCGACGGACTCCGCGTTCTCGAATACGGAGTCCTATAGGAGGAGGCGACAGGACTATGAAGTCGCAGCGGAGGAGGAGATCGCCAATATCCTACTTAAGGTTCGGGAGCCGGTCGACGCGATCCTGCGGTTGAGGGCCGTGACCGAAGAGGCGGTGAGCTGCGGCGGAGTGGTGTTTAATATCAATATCCAACACCTTTAATAGTCTGCCATTCAGCTGCATCAGGGCCGCACTCCAGTACCACGGAGTACCACAGTACCGGAGGCGGCTGGTGGCAGACTATTTAGAGGAGCGTATCGTCGTGTACGAGGACCGAGATGGCGCCTTGAGACGCAGGGCCATGTCGTGAGGTGTTCCACAGGGGTCTGTCCTAGGACCACTCCTGTGGAGCATGGGATACGACTGGGCCCTAGAGGCGGCGGGCCTGGCCACCACAGGAGTCTCCCTAGTGGTCGGGCGCATCGAGGCGCTGGGTCTGCGGGTGGCCCTGGACAAGACGGAGGCTCTGTTATACCATGGGCCCCGTCGTGGTCCACCCGCCGGCGCCTCCATTGAGGTTAACTCGGTCCTCGTACCGGTTCGGGCCCAGATGAGGTACCTGGGCCTGGTCCTCGACGGTAGGTGGCTCTTTGACGAGCACTTCCGACAGCTTGTTCCTAAGCTGGTGGGCACTGCCTCCGCCCTAGAGCGACTTCTGCCCAATTTGGGCGGGGCCAGTGTTCCTACTAGGCGGCTGTACACGGGTTTTTTTTTATTTATTTATTGGCTAACCAGTAGTTATTACACTAAAACATGCGTAAATACAAGACAAAATAGAACACAGAACAAGTCTTAATCTAAGTGTACAACTTATGTAGGTCAACACTACATGCATATACAGGGTGAATTTTTGAGACGGGACGGTAAGGGCAGGTACCTCAACCGTTATAGTTACAGGAAAATGCTTTAAGAAGACTATCAGTAATTTTTTAAGATATTCTGAACTGCAATTACAGATTTAAAAAAAAAATGTACAGCCAGCAAGAAAATGGTCATTTTAAGCAAAATCTTTTTTTAATGCCAATCGATCCTGTTTCCTATAAGGATCAAAAGTCTCTACAGGACCGATTGAGGTTTGAGTACTAGAAATGTCAGAAATCGCAAAAAACTTTTCGCGTACATTTGTACGTAAATAAATCATTTTAATATGTATTTTAGACACAGAAAACATACAACTTATATTTAGATAACTTACATTTAATTAATCTACAAAATAAATTGCTAAAAACGACCGTTTCACGAATACATAAGTTCACTCATTTTTGCACTGAACTAGTAGCAACTGATAATTTTCTTGGATAGACATCATTTAAAATCCTTGTTAATGCATCTATCAGCTCCATAATACTGTTGTATTTTTTTGTAGTCTTCGTTTTTAGAAAGCCCCAGGGAAAAATATCGAGAGGAGTTAGATCGGGGCTACGAGGTGGTCACTTGGTTGGACCATGTGTACCTATCCACTGTGACCCGAACTGCCTATCCAAACTGGAATACTCGACTGTTGTGTGACGGAGCGACATCTTGCTGAAAAAAAACTTTTCGCAATTCTGACATTCATCCAACTGGTTTTGGAGATTCTCTAAAATGACGTCGTTATACACGGCAAAATTAAGAGTACCTTTATAAAACTCCACCATTACTATACGATACTAGTGGCAGTGGATACTTATTCGCGTACCACACCAATGCAGATTCCGTGTTTCCATTATTTACAAAATACGCTTAATACAAAAAATCCATTAATTAACAACGATTTTAAATGATATCTATCCAAGAAAATTATCGGCTGCTACTAGCTTAGTACAAAAACCAGTGTACTTATGTATTCGTTAAAACGGCGTTCATTTTGACCAATTTATTTCGTAGATCATCTAAATGTAAGTTAAATTTATTTTAATTTAGTATTATTTTAATTTTAAGTTAGTAATTTATTTCGTAGATTAATTCAATGTCAGTTATCTAAATGTAAGTTATCTCTTGTCTGTGTCGAAAATACATATTAAAAATATTTATTTCCGTACAAATGTATGGGAAAAGTTTTTTGCGATTTCTGACATTTCTAGTACTCAAACCTCAGTCGGTCCAAATGAGACTTTTGATCCTTATAAAAAACAGGATCGATTAACATCAAAAAAGTTTTTGTGTAAAATTACAGTTTTCTCGCTGGCTGTACATTTTTTACAAAATCTGTAAATGCAGTTCAGAATATCTTCAAAAATTATGGATAGTCTCCTTAAAGCGTTTTCCTGTAACTATAACGGTTAAGGTACTTACCCTTACTGTCCCGTCTCAAAAATTCACCCTGTATATATAGAAAATACTTTATACAGAGTTTGTCCAAAAAACGAGCAATTATATGTGGGTATATTGGTGGCTATCCCTATTGAGGACACCAATTAGTACATTGTTAATCAGTGGTAAGATCCTGAACTCGGCCCCTGAATCGCCGAAATGTAGTGCCAAAAATGTCTAATTGATTACAGTAGTGATTATATTTCTTAATAGGTCGTGAAACAGGAGAGTTGGAACCCAAAACTGTTCTTCGAAAGGGGGGATGTAGAAGCATTATTGGTTTTCTGGGATATTCATGAGGGATATTAAATTTAAATTTTGAGAGCAGATTCGGGCAATCAATTTTGTTATTGAGTATTTTGTATAAGAAAAGCAAATCAAATTCTGCGTTTTTCAAGGGAGTCAATTTTAAAATATTTGAGACGTTTTAAGTAGCTTTGTTCTTTTTTGCAATACCCTTAGAGTAGGCAAGATGATTCAAGAAACGCTTTTGGATTCGCTCAATTCTTAGGCTATGTGTGGCATAGTGTGGACGTCATACCACAACGCAATACTCAAGTATGCTTTTTACGAGGCTGTAATATAGTGCAATTTTAGTTTGAGGAGAATAGAAAGATTAAATATTTCTAATCAGAAAGCCTAGAACTTTTGACGAATTTTTAATAGCAGTGTCCATATGGGGAATAAAAGTAAGTTTGGAGTAAAGTATCACACCTAAGTCTCTGACAGTGTCCACTTGACCAAGCTATGTGCCATTTGTATTATAACTATAGTATAATTTATTAAGTTTACGAGTAAAAGTGTGACACCTTATCAAAGGCTTTGCTGAAATCTACTGATTTCAGCAAAGCCTTTGATCCGCGTCCACTTACTTATTAGCATCCATTGACTCCAAAGTACCCTCTATAAAATCAACCAAATTACTGCATGTAGATCTGGCGATAGTAAATCCATGTTGTTGACTAGACAAATATTTTCTAAAATAGTTTTGAAGAAAGGGACATATCAATGCTTCAAAGGTTTTGGCCAACGATGGCTAACGATGGAAACTTGCGAAAGTCGTTCCTATACTTAAACCTAATACTAAAACTGGTTTAGTTGGCAGCTATAGACCCATATCAATTTGATAGAATTGACTTTCGCAAGATTCCATCGGTCAGGAAAGATGCCTGATCTAAGGGACTGATTTAAAATTATGCTCAATGGCACCACTAACTCATTAGCACACTCTTATAAAGTGTGGAGGAATGTTATCAGGTCCCTGTCCTTTTGATACATCAAGAGTTTTAAAAAGCTTGACTATTGCCTCACAGTCAATACTTAAATTAGAAAGTCGGAGTGATTCGATGACGTATGCAAGCAAGAGGACAATGAAGACGAGCAATGTGGTTGATCCATCGGATTATATACAGAAGAAAAGTAGCCACCAAACAAGTTACATATATCATAGCCATTACTAGCTACAGTCTCACCATGTGATAGGGATGCAGTATAAGTACTCTTACCATTTTGATTAGATTTAATAAATGACCAAAAGAATTTAGGGTTTGTCTTAATTTGACTTTTAATGTTGTTAATTTATGAGTTATAACACTTTTTAGCTAGACTTTCACAGCGTTTGTTACATAGCTGCATAAAAATCTTATCTAATGGATTCTTATATAATTCATATCTTTTTCTATAGTTATCTCTTTCCCGTTGTAATTTTAGTAACCTTTGATTAAACCAAGACGGCCCAGAGTTTTTTTTTGTTTGAATAGTTGGTACATGTTGTTTTATTAATTGGTAAAGATTATTATAGAATGTGTTTAGCATAATGTTGGGATCAGTAGTTCCCTGAAAAAGAGCACACCAATCGGTTTTTTAGATGTTTTCTGACAGCAGGGAAATCTGCCTTTTTAAAGTTTAGACTTATAAAGTTATTGGGTTTTAAGTGAGTTTGCTGTACGTACTCAAGAATAATTTCAAGAGGAGGGTGATAGGGATCTATTCTGCAAAGATCAGTAAGTTCTTCAGTTGTTTCACAACCAGGCAAATCAGTTAGTTTATAGTCCAGGATCCTACCTTTATCATTAAAACTATTATTACACTGATTTCAGTTATTAATATGGGTAAAATCAATGAATTTCGGACAGATTTTAGAATGAATGAATTAATTAATGAATTAGAACTACGCAAGCCATTTACAGCCTGCCAATTAATTTGACTTAAATTAAAATCGCTGAAAAGGATGGTACCATACTCATTGATTCTATCAACCAAAGAATTATAGTTGTCCATAAAGTGGGCAAGAATTGAGTCATGAAGAGGTGGTGGCAAATATAAAATAGAAATACATTGTATTTATTATTGAATAGCTATAATATATTACTATTCAACCATGTCTCTGTTAGCACTATGGCATCATAGTTTATACAGGCATGATTACAAAATAAAAAACTATATACGACTGGTATCAGACCTCCGCAACCCTAAGGGAGAACTGAAATTTCAAGATTGAACTAGTTGTCAGTATATTTGAGGGCACTGACTTCCCAATAACTATCAATATAAAAACATGACTATGGGTTCGTCAACATTTGATATAGAAGAAATATCTAAGAACTATTCTTTTGTAAATTGCATCAAGGATCCGAGACCTGATTCGATACCTCCACTGTTTCTACGTAAATGTACAGATAATTTGGATCAGACACTGACTATCGGCACGTGATAAGGTTTTGAAGTCGCTGCTTCTAAAGAAAGTTTTCGCTCATCATAAATTCATATTACTTAGATTAAAATAAGAACGGTTTTCTTCTCAGAAAATCAACAGCATCAAGATTGGTTGAGTATTTGCATCATGTATTGAATGCATTTAATGGTGGTAGAGAAGTTCATGCTCAATAAATTATTACTTGCATACATTTTTTAGAAAATAAACACACTTGTACTTCATTCAACTATTCAATTAAGTTATATTTGACCCGACCAGTTTCACTCTATGGTATTATCAAAATAACTTTAATAATGTATTTTACTTAGAAAATTTTTAACATGTTTCATCAAAAGCCGACACACAGGTCATGGCTTCATTAGTCTTGTCTTAGAAATAAAACCCAACTGGTCCACTTAAAGGGTATCTTAAGGAATGTCTTACAACAGTGGGAGTAACTCAGGGATCGTATCCAGGTCCTTTGTTCTTTTTAGTATTTATAAAAGTTTTAAGCAGTAAGATTAATTTCCAATATAAACTTTTAAAGACACACAACACATGGAAAACATGAGCAGAATCCTAAAGTGGGGGCTGCCATACTTCTTGCGAATGCAGTTTTTATTTCGAGTCACATTATGGCGGATGGTTTATTGTTGTTCAAGATAGTCCATGATCAAATTCACTTTGTTGACCTGTTAAGAATGATCAATATTTGTACTCCTCGCGTTGACAGTCGTTTAGACAAAAGGTCCGGCATAGTTCAATCTTCACCCAAAACGCGTATGCCTTGTACCGCCAACTCCCTCTGCTTAAGTTAGGTCGAAAGTAACTAACTAATAATATAACAATATTTTTTATAATTTAAGATACGAGTACAACATAGTATGATGTATGTTTTTTATCCACTTAACACCAAAATTAACTATTGTTAAAGGACACGTTTGATTCACATCTAGGAAATGTAAATGGGAAGCAAGCAACATCTTGATGTTTATAAAATTCTATGTAGGTAAGTGATTATAAAAAAAAATACATTGTATGCTTCTATTACTTTGTTTTTGAGTGGTAAGTTGAGTTGTATTGTTACGTTTTAAATTAAAACGTAATGATTAAGTTAATAAAACTCGTTATTAACGTAGGAATTGATTGGATAGCGCTGTTTAGTAATATCTTTGACTAGCTTTCCGCCCGCGGCTTCGCCCGCGTGGAATTCGTTTAAATTACGCGACACGGTAAGGGTAGATTAAACAATCTTACATGATTTTATGTTTGAAAATAAGGAACTTCGACACAAACTTTCATCCCCTATTTCAAACCCTTCTTACTTTATTTTCGCGATAAAAAATAGTCTATGTCCTTTCCCAAGTTCAGTTCTATCTTCATTTCATCAAACAGAAAACACCCCAATTTTTTGAAAAATGTAGATATTTTGACGGGTGAATTTTCGATATTAAGTCAAAATAGGGGCGTGCGTTACCCCAGCAAAAAAGCAAAAAAAATTGGGCCTTAGAGAGATGAGAGTATAACAGAAAATTAGTGTGTTCTGAGGTGTAATTTGTTACAAATAGCAAAATTTGTGCATGTAGTAGTTTAAAAGTTATTCGACAAAAACACTTTTTGCTGGAGTAACGTTTCAAACGTTACCCCAGCAAAAAAATTTTTTTTTAAGCGTTTCAGACCCAAACGAAATACATGAATACATAGCTTTTGTTCCGTATTAAATGTTAGCAAACAGCAAAATTTGTGTGAGCTGTGGTTCTTAAGTTATTGACAATTTCGCGGGGGCAATATTTCGGTCTTGTCTAGAACTTGAAAATGGCTGAACGCAGAAGTTTGAAAAAAATACCATCGATAGACCTTATTTTGCTTAAATTTGTTTAATCATTGGTTTTCAAATTGTTTGATGAACACCGATGTAATAAAATGGTTTTAAAAATCAGAAAAAACTGTTTTGCTAGGAAACCATTATACTTACAATCAAATAAAAAGCTGTAACATATAGCCATAGTTTACATTTATAATGACTGTAAATTTGGAATTAGTAACTTTAAGCAATATGAAGATATAAGTAAATATTATTAATTTTAAATGGTATATTTAAGTCATCGACTACGCAGTTCCTATTAAACAAGGAAACATGGCAAACTCTAACAAATTTAAGTATATCATCAACAAACAAGCCTGTAAATTTCAGCTATCATTTACGAATATTTTAAAAGTTATATGTAAAACAAGAATGTAACAACATTCTCCTATAACCCGAGCAAAATTAAAAGGTTACGTAAAAGCGACCGCGCCATACATTTAAATATCTTCGTAAATGAACGGCTTAGTATCTGGTATTTTGTACAGTCAACAGAATATTTTTATCAGATTGTAATTTAAATATTTAAACTAATTTTAAAATCTTGAATTTTTTGTTTCATACAATTTAATGCTTCATTCGAATTCAAATTAATGCAAACCAAAATATCATAACTCAGTTTGGAATAGTGTTTTATAAAACAATATAAAAATTTCATATAGTATGCTATATTTTTTCCTTTTTTTGTTCTTGTTATGAGAAAAATAATAAGTTACATTCACCGCGACACCATGGAAGCAACAGGAAGGCAACAAATGTAAATTTAAAAAGAATAATGCGTGTAAAATACTGAACACATTTTACAAGGAAAGGACAAGGAAAATTTTACAAGAAAATGTTACTAAACATTGTAAATATTTATTTAATTCATTGTTAAAAAAACAAAAAAATATCTAACTTAGTATATAAACATGTTGAAATTACTCAACTATCTGTGATTTTTCTAAACATTTATGTACCTATGTGAGCGTATAAGACTGATTTTACATAAAAAAAAATTAATCATACTCAATTCAATATTCTTGTCACCCGGACCTAACTTTTTTTGTTCGTAACTGTACCAACAAAATATTCTATTATACCATTCATTTCAGATGTCAGCCCAATGTATGGCGCGGTCGCTTTTACGTAACCTTTTAATTTGGTCAGGTTATAAGAGAATGTTGTTACATTCTTGTCTTACATATAACTTTTATAATATTCGTGATTGATAGCTGAAATTTACAGGCTTGTTTTTTGATGATATACTTAAATTTGTTAGAGTTTGCCACGTTTCCTTCTTTTATAGGAACTGCGTATTCGATGACTTAAATATACCATTTAAAATTAATAATGTTTACTTATATCTTCATATTGCTTAAAGTTACTAATTCCAAATTTACAGTCATTATAAATGTAAACCATGGCTATATGTTACAGCTTTTTATTTGATTGTAAGTATACTGGTTTCCTAGCAAAACAGTTTTTTCTGATTTTTAAAACCATTTTATTACATCGGTGTTCATCAAACAATTTGAAAACCAATTATTAAACAAATTTAAGCAAAAGAAGGTCTATCGATGGTATTTTTTTCAAACTTCTGCGTTCAGCCATTTTCAAGTTCTAGACAAGACCGAAATATTGCCCCCGCGAAATTGTCAATAACTTAAGAACCACAGCTCACACAAATTTTGCTGTTTGCTAACATTTAATACGGAACAAAAGCTATGTATTCATGTATTTCGTTTGGGTCTGAAACGCTTAAAAAAAAATTTTTTTGCTGGGGTAACGTTTGAAACGTTACTCCAGCAAAAAGTGTTTTTGTCGAATAACTTTTAAACTACTACATGCACAAATTTTGCTATTTGTAACAAATTACACCTCAGAACACACTAACTTTCTGTTATACTCTCATCTCTCTAAGGCCCAATTTTTTTTGCTTTTTTGCTGGGGTAACGCACGCAAAATAGGGTGAAAAAATAAATATTTCAAATCAAATAAATTACAGTGTATTCGGGACATAAAAAGGTAACTACGTTTAAAAATAATTTAATTTGTAAAAGATAAAAATAAAGAACCAAATACTTTGTTTTTTGAATTTTTCACCTATAATTTGAGGTTATGTGATAAAAAGCTAAGTGCGTGTCAGGCCACGCTAAAGGGTTCCTAAGTCACAGATAATGGTACGTGGATTAGAAATTGTATCCAATGGATAATTTTGTATGACGTTTTCCAAGTAAGCATATTGTAGAAGTGAAGCTTCTATAACCTGGAGTGATGATTTGCGCAAGACGGCTGGCAGGAGCTGGATGCGAGTAGCCGAGGATCAAACTAAGTGAAGTGCAATTGGAGAGGCCTATGTCCAGCAGTGGACTGCGATAGGCTGATGATGATGATGATGAAGCCTCTATAACTCCTGAACTAACATAGTGATCTAATTCGTTATATTTTACATTTAAAGTTCATTATATTGACCACTATCACGATTTTTTCCAGATTTTTTGAGCCTGCCGCTTAGATTTAAGAGCGGGGGGGGACGCCCTGTTTTTACAAAAAAGTGGCTTTAAAATGGAATTTCTCGCACACGGATACCTAAATCAAAAAATCGCCTTAACAACCCCCACATGATGGCGTAGCCGCGAGAAAAAAAAAACATCCCCACTTTATGTGTAGGCCATAATTGTATTGTAGCACTTTGTCGACGTAATTACAATACATATTCATGCAAAGTTTCATCTGTCTAGCACTTACCATTTGGACGGTAAGTCGAGGACGGACGGACGGACAGACGGACATGACGAATCTATAAGGGTTCGAAATCATAAACTTCGGAACCCTAAAAAGTTGTAGATATTTTAATTACCTACAACTTTGCCATTTAATTTTTTTCCAACGGACTTGTAGTTTTGCCGGAAATCGAGATAAACCGTTTTTAACCCTTTGTTTTATGTATTTAGCCATCCAAAGTGACTCTCCCCTGCCTGATGGAAAGCATGAGCAGAATCCAAGAGTCGGGGCTACCACACTTGCCGCGAATGCAGACAATAATGTATGGCGGCCCACACTATAGCGGCTTAGTGTGATGCTTTTTCACGCACCGCTTAAATGACCCGAAAACCTCCCCCCACCCCTTCCCGATCTCAGATCGCCCTTACATTATATTTTCTTTCATTTTTAAAATATTCTCCTCCTTTTCCAATAGGTTTCATCCTACTATAATTTTATTTGTTTTCAAAAATTATCTACCCTGATCTAACTGGTTTATATGTCATTTACAAACTATCATTATGGTTGCCATGCAAGTGTGTCATGCCTAGCAACCTGTGAAGTTTTGACAGGAGATAAACGCGTGCGTAACTCAGTAAAAAAGCAAAAAAAATTGGGCCTTAGAGAGATGAGAGTATAACAGAAAATTAGTGTGTTCTGAGGTGTAATTTGTTACAAATAGCAAAATTTGTGAATGTAGTAGTTTAAAAGTTATTCGACAAAAACACTTTTTGCTGGAGTAACGTTTCAAACGTTACCCCAGCAAAAAAAATTTTTTTAAACGTTTCAGACCCAAACGAAATACATGAATACATAGCTTTTGTTCCGTATTAAATGTTAGCAAACAGCAAAATTTGTGTGAGCTGTGGTTCTTAAGTTATTGACAATTTTTCTGAGGCAATATTTCGGTCTTGTCTAGAACTTGAAAATGGCTGAACGCAGAAGTTCGAAAAAAATACCATCGATAGACCTCTTTTTGCTTAAATTTGTTTAATCATTTGTTTTCAAATTGTTTGAGGAACACCGATGTAATAAAATGGTTTTAAAAATCAGAAAAAACTGTTTTGCTAGGAAACCAGTATACGTACAATCAAATAAAAAGCTGTAACATATAGCCATGGTTTACATTTATAATGACTGTAAATTTGGAATTAGTAACTTTAAGCAATATGAAGATATAAGTAAATATTATTAACTGGGGTAACGTTTGAAACGTTACTCCAGCAAAAAGTGTTTTTGTCGAATAACTTTGAAACTACTCCACGCACAAATTTTGCTATTTGTAACAAATTACACCTCAGAACACACTAATTTTCTGTTATACTCTCATCTCTCTAAGGCCCAATTTTTTTTTGCTTTTTTGCTGGGGTAACGCACGCGAGATAAACAGTGATGCATTTTGACATCTACGATTTTATGTATTTTTTTAATCTTTTCAAGCTTTGGCCTTTGTATCTCGATTATTGCAGTAAAAAGTAGTCTATGTCCTTTCCCAAGTTCAGTTCTATCTTCATACCAAATTTCATCAAAATCGGTTCAGTGGTTTAGGCGTGAAAGCTTAACAGACAGACAGAGTTACTTTCACATTTATAATATTAGTAAGGATTATTACATATTTATATCAACGGTGTATATGTTACGGCTAATACCGAATACTTTACTACGTTACTTGGATTTTTCAGTTTTTGTACAAGTTAAAAAAATTATTATAAGCAAAGTATAAATATTTTTTTAACTTTTATGGCGCGATCTTGTTAAATATGTATGTAAGAACGGCTCTACGAAGCGAAATTTTTTTACGACCATTATTTAAACATTTTTTTTCTCTTCCAATTAAGACAGTGGTTCCTCTTCTTACAGAAACTTTTTTTGAATTTTTTTTAAATATTACTAGTTAATAAAATACTAACTTTTAAACTTTCGCATTCCATGATAATTAATATTATTTTTACTGGAATTAACGCGATCACTTATTTAGGGTATTACATACCTCTGATTTGCCTGACGTTTCGACCAGGTTGCACCGGCCGTGGTCATAGGCTGTCTCTAAACGTCAGGTCAGGTCGAAACATCAGGCAAATTAGGGGTATGTAATACCCTAAATAAGTGATCGCGTTAATTCCCGTAACAAATAATATTAATTTATAAAATATTGGCAAAAAACTAAATGCCATTTTTTTTTATCTTTCATTGATTATAACTTTTGCAATTTTTTATGTGCTAAAACGTGTTTATGTGCTAAAACGTAAAACGCTAAAACGGAGTGACGTCTAGAAAAATGTGCCAAAAGCGTGCTTTTGGCACATTTTTCTAGACGTCACACCGGATCCAATGAGCTATCGCACTTTTAAGAGCAGTATCTCTATTTTGTACCATTTTCAACTTGGCGACTAGACTAACAGAGGTGTATATGTTACGGCTAATACCCGAAGCGCGGTTAAAAATCTGATAAACGTAGGTTTAACCAACGGCTACCGGTATCTAGTTTTAACTAGTTTTAGCCGGCTAGAACTAGGTGTAGCCGCACTTCAGGTATTTACCATAAGATATTTATACAGAAGCAGCAAGTAAAAATAAGCGACTTTGATAAAAAATATAAGATAACAATCAAACAGTACTATAAAAAAAATACACTCACAAAGAAGAGCACAAAAATATTAAATCTATCAAAACTGTAAATTCTGTTGCAGAATTCTAAAGGATAACGATTTTGTTTACCTTCTCTTCAAATGCATTAAAAAAATAATCATCAAAAAAATAAGCATCAAATAAATTAAAAAAATATTTTAATTTCATAAGAAATAAAAATGCAGAAACGTTAGATATAAATGTTTAAAGGCAGAATAGACATTTTTTTTCTTTAAAATAAACATGGCTTAAAACATGTTATCAAACTAAAAAATAAAGTTTCACAAAAATCAAACTACCATCACCAAAGAAAAACAAACACAAAAAAAAAAAAAAATTGTACTTCAAACATTAGTTATTCATTTACACGTCAACAGAAAAATTTGCAAAGTAGGTATTCCATTTCTGTACAAATAACGCCATGAAGTCCCGGAGAATCACAGATCGGATAAAATATTCTGCATTTTTGTAGTTATTATTTTCAGGGATCTTTCCGAAACCAGCTGGAAACAAATACAATTTTGTTAAAAAAAAAATCTGATAGATGAAGTCTTTTCAAGACTGTCGGAGACTAACGGAGTAGGATAACGCACTGTCTTCAAACAGTGCGTTTTTCTGCTCCGATTAAAACGCTCTGAATACAGTTTTTTTATAATCCAACAGTCATAAAATTTTGATAGTTGTGATTTTATAAATGAAAAGTTTTCATCAGAATTTCTATTCACTTCTGAAAAGAAATGTCTAGTTTCAACTTACATTTAATTTGGCTTGGAATTATTTCTTCATCGTATTCGAACTTCATATTTCCTTTAAGATCTGTTTTTATAAAGTGATTAACAATAAATATGTGAGGTTTTTGGTCCTTTACTGAAACGAACTTTCTGTACTTTCCATTTATGTTTATATAGTAATCATCTGTAAAATAAATAATAAATAAATGTTTTTGGACATCTAACACAAAACATCATTTAGTCTCAAAGGAACAAATGAATTTGTGCTATTGGTGTTTGAAAACTGATATAAATACGTAAACATTTTTTTTCTAAATACATACATAATTATACATAGAAAACACCGAAATTGCGGGTATATTTGCAGATCATACAAACTTTTGGTACGACCCGGAAATCGAAACCGAGATCTCTTAATCAGCTTCCGCTTATGCAACCACTAGACCAAGAACGTCGTCAAAACACACTAAAATAGAGTTGATTTAAATTTAAATGATATTCAATGGAATAAAGCATGAGCTACATTAATTACATTTATACTACACCTGATCGGAACAGTATTCATTATTCCCTGAAAATGAAAAGAGAAAGTTAGTCTTTTCCTTGACCTAAATAAGCGGGAGGAAAAAATGTATGAAAATCCATTTCTAACGTGTTTTAGCGGGAGAGAAAGTTGTATGAATTTTCATTTCTCATGTGTTATCTGATCTATGGCGCGCGCCTGCCCACAGAGTTTTCATATAATTTAAATATGGAATCTCCGTGCCACTGACATTTTTTTGTGAAGAATAAAAAAAAACAAAAGAAGCGCGAAATATTTATAAATATTATGTCAAATTCTAAGCTAAATGGTGTCTTACGTTTTGATTTGTTTTATAAATACTTTAATTGTTCCTCACAGGTGTAGTATAAAGCACTGTGTAGCACTCGGGTGAAAGTCCCATTCCTACCTCGGAAGTATTGTGGCCCTAGGCTGCGCCTTCGGGCCACAAACTGCTCCCTCGCTAGTAATCGGTTCCTTTCCTCCCTCGGTGAACAATGTACTATTGTTGCATTAATACTAGATTTCTTCTGTACAGTCATTGAGTAAAAGTATATATTATAATGTTATTTCTTCGTGGGACAACGGATCATTTCACGAGTGTTGTCGAGGTGACTAAGCGAGTAACCTACACTAGACAATATCAGAGCAAAGCCATGGAAAACTTGAAATAAACCCTATATTGATCCATTTGGCCAGTGGTATAATAGATCGCAACCTATCTAAGAAGAAGTCTGCGAGTACTTGAGAAAACCAGTGGCGAATTATTAAGAGCTTTTGATAATGATGACAAATGTACCTATACCGATTAATTAAATTAATATTATTTATATTATTAATTTAAAATATACTTTAGTATATTCATACAATTAAAAAAACCGTAAAGTCTATTATAATAAAATAAATATTTGTGAAATATACAAGGGAATGAATTGAACATAGAAATATAGAAATTTCACCCAAGTACCATCAATCAACAGTATAAATAATTTCTAAACTATACTAACCTATTGATATAGTTGCAAAACCTTGTCCTTCTGCCTTATGTGAAGGAAACAATTTACCTTCTGCATGATAGTGGTCAGTGAAAACCAATTTCGGACAGTGTAAATTCAAGTCAAATTTGAAG
Organism: Phragmatobia fuliginosa; assembly: GCA_932526445.1. NCBI lineage: Eukaryota > Metazoa > Arthropoda > Insecta > Lepidoptera > Erebidae > Phragmatobia > Phragmatobia fuliginosa. The sequence goes on along the minus strand of OW052081.1, from coordinate 6,228,953 downwards.
TTTGTTTCGTCGGTCCTAAAAATTAAAAGGAATGTAAAACCTATAGATAAACGATTACTTTTAACTATCAATTTTGATAGAATGAAATTTATACATTCGTTATACCACCACCCATTACTCTGACTTATATTAAGATGTGTTTTATATAAAAATATGACTGAACGGCAGCTAGTGTTTTATCTGTATGTTTTATATGATTAAATTAGAATTTGATCAAGGTAATGACTCATACGGATTACTTGTATTTTTTTTTTATATTTAAGCCTACCAAAGTTACTCTACTCTGCCTGATGGGAAGCATGAGTAGAATCCAGGAGTAGGGGTCACCATGCTCACTGTGCGAGTAGTAAATGTAGCATAGTGACCCATACCATGACGACCTGGTTAGATAATTCACCCGGTCTTCAGAGGACCGGAGAATGGTGCAGAATTATTGGGCCTCCGGTCTCACTCTCACCAACGAAATGCAGACAGCAAGACAGCAAGAATGCTGTCATTATCAGGATGGTCTTCTGTGTGAGGGTAGTACTGCCCCAGTCGAGCCAACTCATTCGTTCTGAAATCAGCATATATTAATATATAAATATCGATTTCATGTAAAATAAACTCAAGGGTCAGGTCCATCACTTACAGATAAAATTATTGATAGATAGACTATTCTGAACTTATCAGGCCAATGAAATACCTACAGCTTACGCTTTCACAAGTCTTTGATAGACATATAGTCGGAGAACCGTATTTACATCTGTATATTCTTACAACCCCTATATCTTAAAATCTATTGTTATATGGTAATAACTATCCGAATTTTTATAAATATTATCATTTAGTAGTAATATTCACTACTTACTGGAATAGTTCAACCGTACAATTTTTCATTCCATTCATTTTAATATCTGTTAATTTATATATAAGTGCTGGTATATGTAACACCGCTTCAATCTTCGCAATGTGCATAGGATCAATTGGTTCTATAAGGTTTTCAATCCCAACTACTAGAGAATTATAGACATTTTGTGCTTCTATAGTAGTGCATTCTCTTACGGTACTATTACATGGTAATTTAGCTAAAACATATTTACAAATAATAATCATGACTACAATCCCTATTACAGCATTTGATCTAATTTTAAACTGTTTTAGATATTTTTGAGATAGAATTTGCTTTATAAAATCATTGTAAACCTTACTTTTAAAGCTTTAATTAAATCTTAAAATATACTTAAACAATAACTGAATAAAAAACTTTCTTTTTTGAAGTTCATTAAACCAAAATACATAACGGCAAAGTAATAAAATTGTTGAATTTTACGTTCAAATATGTTTTTAGGTGACTACGAAGCGAAGAAAGCAGATTATATATTATATATAAGACTTACGAAACTTAACATTACTAACTATAGCTTTTAAATATTATTCCTATGGATTAGAACCGACAAGCAACTCCATAGGTGTATATTATTATTTATATTTGCAACAATACACAAATATACTGTTAATAGTTTTGTCAGTCAAAGTATGTTGTATGTTACACCGTAACATCTTTAGGTTCAGTAGTTTAGAAATTACTGAACCAATTGTAATAAATGAGGTATCAATAAATAATGGCCCGCGTGACATGGGCTATATAAATTTTATCAAATGTTTTTACGCAGTCGGGTTATAGTTATTTCAACATTTTTTGTACGTTAAATTACAATATAAAAATACACTTACCATGCACTGTTTCAAATAAAAAAAACAGGAGAAGAAAAGAAAAAGATTGCACTAAAATCATTTTCGTTCAAACAGAGTATTTCCTCCACTCTAAATGTGCAGAAATCGGTAACTAAATCTGTAATTTATACTGGACTTCATATCCATATCTCTTGTTATTGTATAATTATTTACAAAAAATAAGATCATTACATTAAGACAAAAGTAATGAGATTTAGGTGCAAAATAATATTTATAGTCATCGATCAGAGGCCGAAAAGTTCATTCACAGATATAGAAAGTCAATAGACTGCCTGTATTGATTTATTTAAACTATTCAGAAACGGATCAAAATTAAGATTTTCTTTGTAAAGGCCTGCTTGCCTTCAATGGACCCGTGCTATTGTTAGATATTAATACATAATTAATTAAAAATGGATAATGTAGGTTAGACTTTTTACACACAACGTCATCTAATCCCAAACTAAGCAGAGCTTGTATTATGGGTAGACAACTGATATAATTATACATAAACATACTTTTGTTTTTGTAAAAACATGCATAGAATACCCAGAATCCGAAACAAATGTTAGCGGATTACACAAACATTTAGACCGACCCAGGAATCGAAAACGAAACCTCTTGATGAGCGACTACCACACCACCACACGAACAGCGAGCACTAATCACTAGACCAACAAGGCAGAATATACTCAAATTGGAATAAATAGAACAGATTCAGAAGTCATCGTTCACAGTATTTTTCACTTCATTGTTTGTTGTATTTGTCACTTAATTGTTGTAGTATTTGTCACTTAATTGTTTTTTCTCGCGGCTTATACCTGTCATTTTAAATTAAAATCATCTATCTGCTAAATCCTTATGAAGTATATTCTAAGAAGTATATTCCCACAAAATGACAATGGCGCTCTGAGCGCGGATGACGTCGATGACTCCGGAGCAAAATGTCCCAGATTACGGTGGGGACTGACCGGAACGGTGTGGGGTTCCCTGGCTTGGCCCGGATTCATTTCTGGGGTTTTGTGGGCTTATAGGATTTGAGGTTACCCCTCCTCTTGGTCCGAAGGGAATTTTGCTTTGTTCGGTCCCACTCCACTACAATGCATAATGGAGTAAGACCGAACAAAACAAAATGTAGGGATGATAAGGAAGGAGGGAGTTTAAATAGGAATTTGGATCATGGAAATAAAAGATAAGGGTCACCCTTGGTCTGGGATTTGACCTTAGGGAGCTTTTCTCGTCATTCGGTCCCGCAGCCGGAAACTGATAAGAAGTGCATACCCACTCGGTTTGACTCATCGTAGAAGCACGTGTGCCACTACGCCGCTACAAACCCAGCCCAGAGGGTACTCTATGAGAGTACTACTCTCATAGAGAAGATCAACCTAAAATAACAACATTTATGCAGTCGTGTTTCATTGGTGAGTACGAGACCGGAGGCATATTGATGCAAAAGCATCTCAATAGGCAGCCATTGTCGGTCATCATGATGCATTATCTGCACTCACAATGGGAATAGTGATACCTATTTTTGGATTCAATTCATGTTTTCCACCAGCAGAGTAGAGTCATTTCATTAAACTTTAATTAAAAAAAAATGTGAGCCGTCACGGGACGCCTGGCAGATGTGAAACATCGCCATTATTTTGTAAAAGTAATATGCAGAAAAGAACATATTGTAATAGAAACTAAATATGTCATAATGATAAAATAAAATATTACTAATTATTAAAATAGTAGTCTATATGCAGTACACTACTGCATATAGACTGTATATATATACCATCGTATAGCGTGTCATGGCGACGCGTGCGGCCTGGCCGCACGCGTCGCCAGGCTAGAAATCTGTTTTACGTGCGGCTATAGATGTTTCACATCAAAAGAAATATACCAAATTGTGAAATCTCGGGCGTGTGCTTCCTGTACTTTATAAAATGGTGTTTAATTTTATATACAAATATATATATAATACAAGGACAAGTTGATTTATTTTTTATTTATTTTTAAATACGACTATCCACTAAATTTACTGTTAAATAATAATAAATACACAGATAGAATACAAATACATGACATCTGACACACAACGTCATCTATAGTCGTATTTTAATTTAGACGAAGCTACCTGACAGTAGCTAATGTCACTTAGTAAAATAATGCTGCCATATTTAAAGTAATAGTGATGCGTTCAGTTCTCATTCAATCAGATGAATGAACAATGAGTGTGAATAGTTAATCATTTCAAACTATAAAAGAATATTATATCTATATAAGAATGAGTGCTCTGATACAAGATACTAGTAGTATATAACTACAATCAGTTTTTTGACGGCTCAACGCCGCGCGCGTCGCACATTATGTTTTTTGACCCAAAAACCAACCATCCTCTTAATAAATTTTTATTGAATAGATAAATTAATTTAAAAAGAAAGACGAGAAGTCCTTATATTCAAATGTGCTATGATCAAAAGATATGTTTCTTTTTGTAAATATTAAAAAAAAAAAAAAAAAAATCTAAGATCCCATATGAGTTTCTGTAAATCTACTAATGTCCTTATTTGCGGCTTTAACATACACATATAACACAAAAATATAAACCATAACATGAAAAATACGGGAGATAAAAACAAACAATGTTATTTCAGGATTTATTTTTTTACAGCTATATCTTGTCTTAGTTGGATTCAAAACCTTATTAAATAACTAGCCTGCAATAGTACCAGTAATATAAAAAAAGAACAAATCCTAATCATGCAGGATCTTTAAGTTACAAGCTTCTCGAGTTTTATACTATTTTCTTTGGTTTTAGGGTTGTTAATAGAGATATTACTCGTCTGTGGGTGTGTGTGTTTTCCCGGTCATATCTCTAAAATTTATTTCTAGATTCACCAGCCTGTTCGGATAGCATGCCTGTTGGAAGCGCCGAATTTATTATGATCTGTTTACCTCAAACCAATACTTTATGTAGAGTTACTGTCATCGGATACCAAGGATATTCTGTTACGTATCTGATGGTTGAGGCGCTATGCACAGCTTCAGAATTTGCCACTCACATATCAACAAGAAGGTTGGCACCCTCTTGTCCTCCTTGCATTAAGTCAGCTGATCGGAGCCCAGACTGACATCCCTCAACAGGTTGGATTAATTCCTGTTGAGGCAAAGTGGCAACATGAGTCTTTGACGGCTCGATGGTGCTTCACCCCCGTTCCTCCAAAAGAAATTTTTAGGTATGAGGTTTTAACAAAAGTCTTACGAGGGCGGGCTCCTTCTCCATACCACATTTTTTCTTTCATTGGAAAATTCCGGCTTTGATTTATGTCAATGAAAACATGACATTTGTTTGTATTAATAGAAAATACAAAAGAGTTCTTAAACAACAAAAAATACTTTTTTATTTATAATTCTGAACCTGATAAGATTTGATCGTCGGGAGTTTTCGTCTTGCCCTTATGATGGTCTATTAATTATTATTATTATTTAATACACAAGCAGCTTAAAGCTGATGCTTTGTATATCATTACACTTGTGTTTTTAATGTTTGTCAAGTCTGTTTTTGAAAATGTTTACATTTGGGGCACTAATCACGGTTTCTGGTAAAGAGTTCCACAATCGCACCACACGGTTTTGTAAGAAATGGTTTCGGGGATTTTCAATCGTGGAAATTTTATTCATTCAGAAGTTCTTTCAATCATTCACTTTGTCACAACACTATTTTTATTTTATCAAAAACTGACAACACAGTAAACGTCAGTGGATATCGTCTATACGCTGTCCATTCCTTTATTATCTTTTTGACAGTTCAACAAATTTCGAAAATAGTGACGCCCTCACACGTCACCAATTCGATTTGAAATCAAAATCAATCGATATAATATTCTTTAAGTCAGTATTGTAAATAAATAAAATGTGCACTATTATGATATATAATTGGCTCAGAACAAAGAAAACTTCCTAACACAGTCAGTTGAAGGTCGGTTTAGTAAGTATTACGTGATTTTTGAACTGTATTTTCTCATAGCTCTGGATTTAAACGTTATTATCCATGCGTTTCAAAGTTAAATTTTACTAAAAAGTGCATATTTACATTTTAAGTCAGTGGTCTAAAAATAAATTAATTGATGCACAGAGTTATTGTTCTTTATTCTAAGTTCGAAATTAAATTCCAAAATTTCGACTTATTTCCTTGCAAATAATCAATCTTGAAGTCATACTATTTTAATTTCCTTTTTATTTTATTAAATTTAGAGAAACAATACTTACATGAAGTCAAATTATTTTTATTATAATAATTATGGTAGATTATTTTAATCGTTTAATCGATTCATCGAATTTCAAGAACTGTTTAATATGTTGTTTTTAGCTATGCACACTGCCCACTTCCCTACCCGTCTATAAAGTACGACATTACTGTAGTACATTATTACAAAAAAAAATACCGGTAATTTATAGGCGTGACCTGTCAAAAAGACAATAAACGAATGGACAAAGTATAATTAAAAATACGACTATAGTCCGAAATAGTATGAACCGGCTAACTTTACCGGCCCGTTCGTTCGTGCGTACTACCCTCTCACAGAAAACCAAATGACAGCATTCGTGCTGCCGTTTTAGGCTAGTCTTCGTTGGCGAGTGACAGATCTAACGCCCACTTAGTAACGGCCGCCATAGTTTGGGTCACTACACTGTCTGTATTGTTTGCATTCATAGTGAGTATAGTGACCACTAGGTTAGGATACTAGGATACTCATACTTCCAATAGGCAGAGTAAAATCCCTTTGGCAGGATCATACAAAAAAAGAGAAAATATGACATCTGTAGTGTACAAATGGTGGCCCCATAACCGGTTGGTGGCATTATGATAAGAAAGACTTAAGGTTGTAATCTTCTTTATAGTTATGTAAGTTTTATTTTGTGTCCACTCTTTGAAATTAAAATTCTTCTAATTTTCGAGCTAAAACTTTTGGTTTCAATAAAACAATGTGTTTATGTATTCCATTACTTTGTATTCCATGACTACATAATAAAATGCATACTTTTAAAATGATTAAGTCAAAGTCAGTCTTCTAATATTTAAAACAAAACATTTTCCTGTTGCGGGAATGTTTCTTCAACAGAATACTTTGCAAAATACGTGTTCAGCTTCTGTACAAATAATGTCATGAAGCTCTCGAGAATTGGAGATCGTAGGAGAAGTTCGACGCCTTTGGCATTTTCATTTATTGCAATCTTACCTAAATCAGCTGAAAACAAGATTATAATGTTAATAAATTTTATTGCAGAAGTAGACAAACCTGTACGTAATGCAGTATTGGGACTCTCCTAGTACCACTTCTTCCCGGTTAGATTCTTAATCTGAGACACACATTGAGCAATGCGGAATGCTACTGTATAAATTGCTGTACTTATTAAAAATTGCTTTATGGACTCTTTATTTCTAATAAGAACAATTGCAGTTTACTTACATGAGATACAATTTGAATATTACTTCGTTTCATGCTATGGTAGTAGTTAACATAATAAATTCAAAAAAAATAAAAATAATTAAAACTAATACTGGCATTTTCAGAGAAGGTTTATAATTTGATGACGATGCAATATTTGTCTAAATCATAAAACCTAGGAACAACAATAAGTTATGTACCATAAAACTAATAAATAAGAAGCAAATTTGTCTATGGTATCATAATAAAATGAACTTGATCCATGAATCCAAAAGTAACAAACTTTTTAATATTTTTTTTTTTTAATAAATATTTTGGACATCTGACACACAACATCATCTAGTCCCAAGTTAAGCAGAGCTTGTGATAAGGGTACTAGACAACTGATATAAATACATAAACATACTTTTTTTTGTAAATACATACATATTATACATAGAAAACACCCAGACTCCGAAACAAATATTTGTGAATCACACAAATAATATTTGGTCCGACCCGGGAATCGAACCCGAGACCTCTTGATCAGCAGCGGCATACGCTAACCACTAGACCAACGAGGCAGTAAATAATAATCTCTAATATATGCTTTTGAAAAGAATAGCAGAATTTTAACTTACATTTAGCTTTGTCTGGGTGTATTAATGAATCACATTCAAATTTAAGCGTTCCTTTAAGATCTGTCTCTATAAAGTGACTCACAATAGACATGTGAGATTTTTGATCCTTTTCAGAAATGAACTTTTTGAACTTGCCTTTAATTATAATGTAGTAGTCGTCTGAAAGAAAGATAAAATGAAAAGGCAAAAGTATGGACAATACAGTATTTGAAAGCTGAAGCATTTTATAAAAAATATGTTATATTTTCCCCTATTATATCCTCGTTTTATAAAATACTAGCTTACCCAGTAAACTTCGCCTAACAGTCAAGGAATAAGCAGATTAAGTTTGATTGAATAAAGCCTTTTTTTATGAATATTGAAATTTAATACGTCTACATATTATTCTTTTCCAGACAAAGATAAATCTAAAAATACATGCTCCTTGAGAATTGCTCCAGCCGTTTATTGAGTTATAAATAGTGTAGCTGGCACGATTTTGTTTTTATACATATAGATTAAGTGAGGGGATCGTTGATAAGTAGTTATCGCACGGGTTCACATATAGCAAAGCTAAGGAATACGAGCCAGGTTGGTTTACATTCATTTAAACATAGATGACTAATTATTCCTAATACATTGAGACCCCTCCGTGCTTAGAAGATCATGTTCAGCTGTTGCTCTCGGCTGTCAAACATTGGTAATCGTAATGGGTAGGTAAAACTTTAAAAGTCTAACTAGTCTTTTTACATAACTTGAATATTCCTTAGGTAAAAAATCGAAGATCAGCTGTATCGTCGTATACTTAAAACCGATCTAAATGTGGTTCGGAAAAAATATTGTAATACATACTAACCTAGGGTAACATGTGAAAAGCCCTTTCCATCTAATTCTATAGACGTTAAACTTATGCCTTTCACATCATGGTGATAAATGTAAACAACTTTCGGACAATGTAAATTCAATTCAAAATCAAGAGATAATTCGTCAGACCTGCAAAAGTATATTATTTAGTGCATACAAATAAAAATATTGTATTTCAGTGTATTGTATTCGCTTCAGATGGAACCACCCCATTATAAATCCGGTGGGTATATAAAAAAAATCGTAATTAAATAACTCTGCAGAGATGTGTTTGTCCACATTCAGCATAAAAATTACATTAATTTATTAGTAGGCTCAAGCGCAATAACTTGTATAAATTCTATAGGTTAATCAAAATTTCATCTAAAATCACAATAGAACTAATAATTTGAATACGAAAGTCAACTTACTTGAAAGACTCAACTGTGCAATCTTTCAATCCGGTGAGAGTAGCATTAGTTACTTGATATTTGAGTCCTGGGAAGTCAGCGTAAATCTTATCGACATACATGGGGTCAATTGGTTCAATAAGGTCTTTTACTCCAGCTATCAGGGAACTATATACATTTTTTGCTCCTAGAGTCATACATTCTGTTGCATTAATGCATGTTAATTTGCCTAAAAATAATTTCTATTTAAAAAAAATTTTGGTAATAAAGTTGATGAGATGTACATCTTCTTGGTCACGAATACACTTCGTAATACATGTAAACTTTACAATTTTTTATTCCTTCCTTATGGTGCCTGTAAATTATTGGTAGTTGGCCGTCAGCTCTGCATATTCCTTTCTGTTTTTAGCCAGACGAAAGAGTTCTTCTACGCTGGCGATCCCAGTCCATTCACTGATATCCGGAAAACGCCACGTCGGAAGACGAAGAAAATCGTGGCTCAGAAATATCAGGGACATTTTTTTAAAACAAAATAAAATTAATGTTTTTTAATTGAACGGAAGACGAGTAATTTATAAGTAACTTTGTTCAGCACTGGATGGTATAAGGCTTGGACGGCTTGACGGCTTGGCTAACAAAATAGTCTATAGTAAAAACTATCTGAAGTAAACTACTACTGAATTAACTTACCACGTACTGTCCCAAATGCAATAAATAACATAAAAGTAGAAAACAACCGAATTAAAAGCATTTTTTTTCGATAAACGTAACTTGTTGAAACTGTTCAAATATCACTGTGTGTTTGAGACAAGGTAAATTTGCACAGTCCTTTACTATTCAGTTTTATACTGCAGTTTATTCCTTTATCTATTGTAATGAAGAAATTGATTTATAAGAAAGCAATGTCAATACATTTCGATAACTTGTAATGATATATTAATATGATTTATATTAACCTGGAAAAAACCTACAGGGTTCCGTTGCTAACGGTTCGGAACCCTTATAGTTTCTTCATGCCCATCCGTTCGTCCTGGACTTACCGCCCAAACAAAGTGCTAGAAAGATGTAACTTAAAGTTCTGCTAGGGTGATGAATGGACTCACCTGTCACCTCCAGGCTGACGCTTATGGAGGATGGATAAGGGTGGAAGAGGGTGGTCCCGTTCCGGCATTTCCTTCGCAACCATAACTTGCTTGCATAATGAAACAGTGGAATTTCAAGCGATTTCACTCCGCACCATGACCGTAATCATGTTGCTGAGCAAGAGAATACCTAATCCGATGGTCGACACGAGGTCATCCTTCTGCGCCAGCCACGCTGGGCATTCGTGAGCATGTAGAGCGCCTTATCTACCGGCAATCGCAATGGTGGCGCTCAGGCGTTAGCTCTTTTTGGATTGCATTTTTCTGGTGGTTTTAAGTTTTTCCAACTCCTACTCAAACGTACTGCTTAGTAGTTGTGCTTCTACTAGTATCGCGCCTCGGGTCGTTAATCTTGACTAATACACGATGTTTGGGGCCAGCATGACGGCCGACTCAAAACTAAAGCCCTTCAAAAGGCGAAGCAATAAACTAGACTGTACTCGTAGTTTTTTGATAAAAACACCACTGTAGTTTGTTTTGAGTCTTAGGAAATGCCAGCACCTTTTAACTGTTAAGTCTGGTGTGTTAAAATATATAGCTTCTGTTATTGATTACTAATTCAAAATTTTCGGTTTATTTTATTATTATTATTATTTATTCGGTTTATATTCGGTGTATTGTACATTACCATGCAAACTACCAACGATAATTGGTTTGAACGAAATCTACACTCGGTTCCAAAAATTACGGGTCAGTCACAAAAATTTAAATACCTCCAGAACTGTAAAAGCTAGATCAATGAAATAAAAAACAGAATAAAGACTTTTTAGTTGCGCTTCTAATAGCATATTATTTAAACTGGTTGATGAAAAAAACTTCATTAGAAAAACAAAATTTAAAAAAATGACTATTTTTAAAAACAAAATTTTTGTTTCATGTCATTATGGATGCTTTCCATTTCTATTCTGTCACAAAAAAAATTATCGTGAACGTCTTCCACGTGCATAATTATTATTCTGTGAGGTGAAGCATGGCAGTCACGCTAGAGGAATGTACCAGAATCCTAACTTTTTTGGAACTTGGGCGGAGCCAGCGTGAAACAGCCAGAAACATTGGTGTATCTTTGTCGACTGTTCAGCGGGTAGTCCAGCGGTACCAAGAGACCGGATCACACCTTAGAAGACCAGGAAATGGCAGACCAAGATGCACAACGGCCAGGGAAGACAGACAACTGGTGGCTACAATGCTCCGAAATCGTTTTCAAACTGCTGTTGGTCTAAAAACTCACTTTATTCGCTTTGGAGGTGGCAATTTAAGCGCTCAAACAGTAAGAAGACGTCTTGTTGAAGCAAATTTGAAACCATTGAGGCCCGCAAATGGCCCCAAACTGGAACGGGGACATCGAATTGCAAGACAGAGATACGTGCGCGAACACCTAAACTGGACACTAGACGATTGGTCTAGGGTAATGTTCACGGACGAGTCTAAATTCATGCTATATAAGCATGATGGTAGGCAGTTGGTGTACAGAAGACCAGGGGAGCGCTTCCATCAAGCGTGTGTGGAGGAAAAAGTGGCGTACGGTGGAGGCTCCGTACAAGTTTGGGCTGGGAATTCTGCTGAGGCCCGCACCGAGCTGGTGCTCATTCAAAATGGAACTCTAAATGCAGAGAGGTACGTGGAAGAGATCCTCAATGAACATGTAGGTCCTTTCATGGCCAGGATGGACCGGCATGGCATATTAATGCATGATAATGCGCGTCCCCATACCGCCAGAATTGTACATGACTACCTTGAAGAGGTCGGTATCGAACTCATGCAGTGGCCAGCGCGAAGCCCGGACTTAAACCCCATCGAGCACGCCTGGGACGAGCTTCAGAGATGCGTGAAAGGTCGAAACCCCCCACCAATCACGCTTCCCGCACCAGTGCTTGTATGAGACAAGCACTAGTGGAGGAATGGGAAGGTATTCCTCAGCACCGGCTCCGAAATTTGGTGTACAGCATGCCTAATCACCTGGAAGCTGTCAGAAGAGCTCGTGGAGGCAATACAAAGTATTAAATGAAGAAAGTGATGAAAAACAGCAAAAAAACAATCATAAAAAAAATGTAATCTTAAGAAAAATATGACTACTTTAGTTTTTTTTTAATTTAAGATTAATATTGTGGGTGTAACTAAGTTTTATTTTATTTTTTATCTGTATAATTAAATTCTCAATTGAACAGTCTTCGTTTCATTAGGATGGCATACGTAGTTCGGGAGATATTCGGGTTTATGTGACTGACCCGTTATTTTTGGAACCGGCTTTAGTAAGTAGTATTTTCTTAATCCTACTATCCTACCATTATTATAAACGTGAAAGTTTGTGAGTATGTGTGTATGTGTATATGTGTGTATGTTTGTTGCTCTTTCACGCAAAAACTACTGAACGGATATGGATGAAACTTTACAGTAATAAAGCTTATATATCAGAATAACACATAGGCTACTTTTTATTGCAATAATCAAGATACAAAGGCCAAAGCTAGGTGATTATAAAAATACATAAATCATAGATGTCAAAATGTATCACTGTTTATCTCCTGTCAAAACTTCACAGGTTGCTAGGCACACACTTGCATGGCAACCATAATGATAGTTTGTAAATGACATGCAGACCAGTGGACCGGGGTAGATAATTTTTGAAAACAAATAAAATTATAGTAGCATGAAACCCATTGGAAAAGGAGTAGAATATTATAAAAATAAAAGGAAAAATAATTTACGGGCGATCTGAGGTCGGGAAGGGGTGGGAGGGGAGGTTTTCGGGTCCTTTAAGCGGGGCGTGAAAAAGCATCTCACTAAGCCGCTATAGTGTGCGCCGCCATACATTATTGTCTGCATTCGCAGCAAGTGTGGTAGCCCCGACTCTTGGATTCTGCTCATGCTTTCCATCAGGCAGGGTAGAGTCACTTTGGATAGCTAAATATATAAAAATCGGCCAAGTGTGTGTCAGGCCACGCACAGGAAAGGGTTCCTCAGTCACCCATAATGGTACGTGGATTTAAAATCGTATCCAATAGATAATTATTATGTTTTAGTATTAATGCGTTAATTTTGTATGACGTTTTCCAAGTGTGCGCATTTTACAAGTTAAGTCTCCATAACTCCTGATTTAATAAAGTCATCTAATCCGTTATAATTTTCCTGTAAAGTTCATTATATGGACCACCATTACGAATTTTTCCAGATTTTTTGAGCCAGCCGTTTAGCTTTTAGAGGGGGGGGGACGCCCTGTTTTTACAAAAAAGTGCCTTTTAAAGTGAAATTTCTCGCAAACTAATACCTAAATCAAAAAATCGTCCTCGAAACCCTTTATTGTTTTTAAAAGACCTATCTAATGATACCCTATGCGATGGGGTAGCTGCGAGAAAAAATTTACATTCCCACTTTACGTGTAGGGGAGGTACCCCAAATAAAAATATTTGTTATGGTTTTCCTTCAAAGTTCATTACATGGACCACCATCACGAATTTTCCTAGATTTTTTTAAGCCAGTCGTTTAGATTTTAGAGGGGGGGGGGAGGCCCTGTTTTTACAAAGAAGTGCCCTTTAGTGTGGAATTAGTGTGGAATATCTAAATCAAAAAATCGTCTTAGAAACTCTAGACGGACAGACGGACTTGAGGAATCTATAAGGGTTCTGAGTGATATACTTCGGAATCCTAAAAATGGGGTGTTTTCTGTTTGATGAAATCTCTACTTTCCGATGGTGTAATCCCTACTAATATTAGAAATGCGAAAGTAACTCTGTTTGTCTGTCTGTTACGCTTTCACGCCTAAACCACCGAACCGATTTTGATGAATTTTGGTATGCAGATAGAACTGAACTTGGGAAAGGACATAGGATACTTTTTATCGCGAAAATAAAGTTTGTGTGGAAGTTCCTTATTATCAAACATAAAATCATGTAAGATTGTTTAATCTACCCTTACCGTGTCGCGCGATATAAACGAATTCCACGCGGACGAAGCCGCGGGCGGAAAGCTAGTAAACTATAAAATATTATATAAAAAGGTAAGGATAACAAATGACTATGATTATTTCAATAAATGAAAACAATTAATACCTATAAAAAATCTAACTGCTGGTTTGGTGCGGAAAAATGAACCCACATGTCAACTATATTCGTAAGTTTAAAAGGATTGGTCTAGTATCTGTGAATCCGTCTGACAACATAACCTCTGGTATCCCTAAATGTCATTTACACTGAACTGCTCTTGCTTAAACCGGTATTCGTTAGGAGAGGCATCCACCATGGTAGCGTCCTCTTTCTGACCTTCAATTACACCATGAAAGAGGAGACTTTTCCTACGAGCGTGCATCTCAAGCGCTTCTATACTCCATGCAATAGCTTCAACCTGCTGTTGCAGGTTATTCAAGCATTACATAATTACCAAGGACCCTGTCTAAAAGGATCCAAAATAAATAGATCAGGAAATCAAAGCGACTTCCTGACTTAAGAGAGAACCATTTAAACCTTTTTCTTTCTCCAGCCTCAAGACCGTTGTCATTGTTAGCAGCCATGATGTTGAAAAAGTTGTCTTATTTTCTGCCTTTTTGTTAGTATTTTGTATTGAATTTTTTGGCATGTAGCGAGCGTTGACGAACCAACCTTGTAGTGTGCAGGTACAGAATGACGGCACAGCTCACCATTTTGAAAATGTTAAGAGGAGAAGTAAATTGTAAAACAGGACATGATTGGCAGGTCTATGGAGCAGATGATAGATTCTGATTACTGTTATTTGAGGTTTAGATCATTTCATCATAATAGATGTCCAGACTAGTAAGTACATTTTATAGTTTTTCCTTTGAGTACTCGTAGACCTTAGTTGAAGTTATAAGCGCCAAGTTAACCAAGTTAAACATTATCTGTGTAAAGGAATCGGATTATATCCAGGAACATTAGTTTATCATTGATTTAAATGTTGATGAGGATGGTGCCTAAAACACTGCCCTGTGACACCCCTTTCCTTTGACAAAACCTCACGTCTAAAATCATATGGACTTGAAAATTTGAATGAGTGTTCTAAATGTCTCTTCAAGAAGGGCTTATTCGTAGCGCGGAGTAATCTTCATAAAAAAACTATTTTATAACACACAAACGACAAAAAAACTACAATCGATTATACATATAAGCACATTGTTTATTTATATGGTATTCATTTTGGGTATTGAACTTCAAAAATATAGTTTTTTAAGTAGACATCAAGATTTGCAAGATATTTTTCTATTAACTTCTCCATTGTTGGTGATTTTAGGACTTTTTCAAGGTCCTTGCTGTGTTCATTGATATAAACTTTAGCTAATTCAGCTGTAAAAAAAAGATTTATTAATTTAATCATAGGGATCTTGGAACTTATCATCATCATTATCAACAACAGTCTTTAACAGTCCACTGCTGGATATAGGCCTCTCCTTAGAAAAGAGGTTTTGGACTAGGACACGCTGGCCGGACGGGTTGATATAGGGTTGGTTTCAAGTTTTTCTTCTCTTTGCATCGATGTGATCTTGCGTAGTTTATCCCTTAGTTTCCTTTTACGACACCCGCTGGATGAATAGGAGTGGTGACACTCTTTATGGTATTCCATATGGTGTTTTAGTTCCAATTGTACTCGATAGTTGGTACACCTTGTTTTCGGGTTTTTGTAGAGTACAATTTTAACTAAGTATAATATTATATTTAAATTGAAACATATTCAATATGCTGACTGACTGACTTATTCGTTGGTCTAGTGGTTAGAGTATGCGACTGCTAATCAAGAGGTCTCGGATCCGATTTCCGGGTCGGACCAAATAAATGTTTGTGTGATCTACAAACAATTGTTTCGGAGTTTGGGTATATTCTATGTATAATATATGTATTGAGATCAGTTGTCCAGAACCCTTAATACAAGCTCTGCTTAGTTTGGGACTAAATGACGTTGTGTCTAAAATGTCTGAAGTATTTATTAATTTCTTTATTTATATGTGTCTGTTTATATAAATTTTTCATATGTAGTGCTTGTTTTTATTCATAAGTACCTGGCCGACCGAGGTTTGCTCAGTTACTACTATTTATTATTTAATAACGCCATTTATTCTTTTAAGTAACTGTAGTGTTGCTGGTTGGAGTAACAACCACCAACTAACAAAGTGTGAGTGAAAGAGTAATATAGATGTCATAAGTAATGCTAAGAATGTTAAAATGAAAAAAAAAAAGAAATTCTCATGAATACTCCAAAATGTGCGTTTTCCCAAATATAAAACTAATCTTGATCGATTTTTCAACTTCCAGAACTTCCAGATGCCAAATTTTACCGAAATTGTTAGAATATATATACAAAAATTGCTTGTCTTATGATACAAGACATTGTAACCTATCTACACCTATGAACTCACAAGATTTATTTCTAATTTTACGCGCTAAGATTTTTTAACTCGAGGTTTATTACATGTACATTAAGGTAGCAGGCAAGAACAATAAAATCAAATATTATTTTAACATACCTTTCTTTTCATCACTGTGAAGTGGACTATGGGTGTTACATGTAATGTTTCCTCTCGGTTCTGTTTCCATAGTAAAACCATTTAAGAAAAAGTGAAGTTTGTGATCTTTTGTACTGATAAATTTCCCATATTTTCCATTGATTTTAATAACATAATCATCTGAAATAAATTCTTACTTCAAGTTTAACTGATTTCATCAAATTCCCTATCAAGTCAAGTCACGTCAACAACCGATAGCGCCCTACTGCTGGGCTCAGGTCTCCTCTCAGGAGAGGGTTAAAGCTGGCCGAGTGCTGGATTTCCCATCATCATTGTCAAACATTATCAACATCACTAGTATTCAGCAATGTACTGATGGATATAGGCATATCCTTAGAAAGCAGATTTGAATTTTGTTTATAGATTATTAAAATACATCACTCCTTTCAATTGTGTGTGTTCCTTCAAAATTAAATACAGTGTAGTTATGAATAATGTAGTCAGTACAAAGAACACTCCAAAAGAGATTTCATTAAATTCATTACTCAGAATAATTGTTCATAATGATGTCTAAGGTTAGGCTTTCTCACTTCCGTTACTCAGACTTTTGTTGGTCTCTGTTTATTCTGTGTATCTTTGTCACAAATGTATATAGCACAAGAAATATTCTCACCAATAGTAGTAATAGTAGTAATACTCACCAAAAGTGATCGTAGTAAAACCATCGGTATCAATTTCCACTGTACCCAATAATCCTTTAGCTGTATGGTGATAATTTAAAACCAGACGTGGACATTGCAAATCATATTGGTACGTCAAATCTTTATTATTTATTCTAAAAACATACATCAGAATAAATTGATCATCCAACCCAAAAGAGAAGTAGAAACTTATTATAGAAGATACCCCTGGCTTCCCTCAGGAAAAAATGATGATAATAAGAATGTAGCAATCAAAAGATTTCAATGGCAGATTATTTTTAAGAATTTAGAAAAACTTAGATAAATATTTATATAAATAAATAAATATTTCGGACATCTTACACACAACGTCATCTAGTCCCGATTTAAGCAGAACTTGTACATATTATGGGTACTAAATAACTGATATAAATACATAAACATACTTTTTTTTGTAAATACATATATATTATACATAGAAAACACCCAGACTCCGAAACAAACATTTGTGGATCACACAAATATCTGGTCCGACCCGGGAATCGAACCTAAGACCTCTTGATCAGCAGCCGCATACGCCGACCACTAGACCAACAAGGCAGTCCATCAGTAGATAAAGCGATAGTAAAGAAATTTAAATACTAAAGAAAAAATGAGAATAAAACCATACATAGAAAGTTTAAATAATGACTGTATAAATAAAATAGTTTATTATCTTACCTTAACTGAGTAAGTTGACATTGTTGTATTCCAGTAAGTGTTACATTTGATAGCTTATATGATACATTAGATACAACTGCTTCGATTTCATTTAGAAACAATGGATCGCTAGGTTCGATCAATCCTTTGATTCCGGGTACAAAAGCATTAAAAGCTCTTTGACCCTCTTTTGTCAGACATTCAATGTCCGTAATAATGCATATATCTTTGCCTATAATGAAATCAATACATATAAAATTAAATAAATGTACTTTGTCAGAGAATGACGTATTCGATGACCCTAACGAGTCATTCACTTTTCTTACCAAGAATTAATTGAATATCAATTAATACGTAGAGACAAAATGCAAAATGTACACAATTCATTTTAACAACACTTTCTATTTCTGCATCGAAGTTTTACGAGCAGTTTTATACTACTTACCTGCCACCGATATGACCTTTTTGCAATAAACATTTTTGATAACCTTATCGGGGCTATAAAATAAGACTTCTTTCTTTCTATATCTTTCACTAGCTGACCCACGCAGCCCCGTCTGCCTCTTCTATTATCGTAGAGTGATGTTATACCGTGGAAGCAACTATGTTTCCCATAAAATAAGTTTTAGTGAGCAAACCTTAAAAGATTGAATTTTTTTTGGGACTTTTAAAGGGGAATAATTCTGTCTTATAAAGGTTGTGAAACTTTAAGGCCCTTCGTACACAAGGCTACGCAAATCTCCGACACTCAACGATTTTAGTCTCCAAGCGACTACCGCCTTACTAATCCGTTGAGGTTCGTACACGAGTCGCGTCGCCGATATTTGTCGCGCGACTCGCGTCGCGACAGTCGCGCGCTACCTGCCGGACAAGATCGCCGCTACAAAAGTCTCGGTGATTTCCAAGATGGCGGAGCAATGATTTAATATTAAATGTGTTTCCGAGGTAAAGAAATATCCTTGTTTATTTAACTATATTATAATTCTTTTGCAGCTACAAACAGTCTGCACTTTATATTTCTCTCTATATACGGGTGAGCCCAGTATTTTCTGTTACGACGATTTCTTTGTTTTCGATGAAGATAGTACAAAATTATAGTTTCATCATCACTTGTGTCAGACATTTTGGCAAAAGTGTGATCTGTTTAGCCGTTACACCTATATAATAGTGATGAATAGGCAACTCGCGTCTTGCGGTTCAATGTCGTGCGTACGGACCGCACGCTACTCGATACTCGCGACTTGATACTAATGTCGTATACAACGTTAGTATCGACGATTTGCGTAGCCTTGTGTACGAAGGGCTTAACCGTTTACCGTTACCGTTAACCGTAAACCGTACTCAAGAGTAAAAATAACCTGATTTTAAAATATACTTCATTGGTGCTCCGCCATTGCCTTTAGCGTGATGATGTATAACCTATAGCCTTTCTCGATAAATGGGCTACCTAAAACTGAAAAAAATATTAAAATTGGCGTAGTAGTCCCTGAGATTAGCGGGTTCAAACAAACAAACTCTTCAGATATTATTATAGATATTAGTATAGATTTACTTTATTACATAGTTGTACTATCTAAAAAATCTTAAACTGGTTTCAATGATTATGGCTTTCTTTACTTAAAACCTATTAGTTGCCGAAGCTTCAGTGACTGATCATGATTGTGTGTTCATTATTTTAAAACTCTCCGTCCCCCAAAGGAAGTATCTTTCAGTGAAGACGAAAATTGATTATGACAAAATGGATAACGATATAAACAATATGTGTTTCAATTCTATATACGCCTCCTCTGATGCTTCCGTGGCTACTTCTGCACTTCTCTCTAACTTAAACTCGTTGATACATTTAAACACAAAAATCATCACTATTCCAAATCGTAAACGCATTAAAAAACCTTGGATAACCACAGGACTGCTTAAATGCATGAAAAACCGAGATAACTTACATAGCAAAGTAAAACATAATCCGACCAATGAGATTATTAAAGTCACTTACATACGGTACCGTAATTTTTGTAATGAGTTACTAAAAAAAGTAAAAAAAGAGTACGAAAGCAACTTGTTAAATACTGCTGCCAAAACTAACAATAAGAAATTATGGGAATCTATAAACAAAGTTACTTACTGCAACCAAAAATCTAATCCATCCTCAGACCTATTATCACCCTCTAACCCTACTTCTTCTGTTAATGATATTAATTATTTTTTCACTTCAATAGGTAGAAGTTTGTCCGAAGGGAACCTAACCAATAACTTACCTCTTAATTCTAATTTTAACTATCAACCATTCTCCTTTGCTCTGGCGCCAACCTCCGAAAGAGAAGTTCGTAACCTAATACTAAATTTGAAGAAACTTACTTCAACTGGACGGGACAATATATCAGGCGTTTTCCTCAAACGGTACCACCATATCCTAGTGCCCCCCTTAACTTATATTTTTAATCTCATGTTTGAAACAGGTGTCTTTCCTAAGCAACTTAAACTTGCTGAAGTAATTCCCATCTACCAGAGTGGTGACAGAGGCCTTATCAACAATTATAGACCTATTTCTATTCTTCCCACGTTGTCTAAAATAGTAGAAAGACTAATTAATAAACGGCTAGTTGAATATCTTGAAGCTAAGAACTTATTATCAAGTTCACAGTATGGGTTTAGATCTTGCACTTCCACAACAGATGCTGTACATGATTTAGTAGATCACATAGTGGGAAAACTTGACAAAAAGAATAAGGTTATTGCTATATTTCTAGATCTAGCTAAAGCCTTTGACAAGGTCTCTGTCCCACTCTTACTCGAGAAACTGGAAAGGTTCGGTATTCGGGATGCACAACATAAGTTGTTTGCTGACTACCTAAATGATAGACATCAAAGGGTGAGAGTGCGTGAGGTGATTAGTGATGATCTTCCTGTGACAGTTGGCGTGCCACAGGGCAGCGTACTAGGGCCTACACTTTTCCTTTCCTATATTAACGATCTCTGTAATCTTAAACTTAACAATGGCAAAATTGTAACATTTGCTGATGATACCGCTCTGATCTTTGATGGGGATACTTGGGAGGAGACCTATGCACTTGCTCAGGCGGGATTTAATGTTGTGTGTTCTTGGCTTAGAAACAATGGCTTAACACTCAACGTAACTAAAACTAAATATATGCCTTTTGCAATGAAGAAGATACCACAGAACCTGCTTGAGACTTTGTCAATTACAGCCCATACCTGAAAAGCCTATAATAACTCCTGCTCCTGTGATCAACTGGACAGTACTTTTACTATCAAATATCTCGGTGTGGTGGTGGATAATTTATTGAGCTTCAAGCAACATATAGATCTTCTCACAACTAGAACACGTAAATTAATATCAGTTTTTAAAAGATTACGCAAAGTGGCCGATAAAAGAATTATTAGAATGGTCTATATGGCTTTATGTCAACCAATACTATCGTATTGTATCTCGGTTTGGGGTGGTGCTTGCAAGTCTTATCTAATAAAACTAGAGAGAGCTCAAAGAGCAGTTCTTAAGGTAAGCCACTCCCTGCCTTTTTTACACCCTACTAAGGACCTATACCAACTTGCTGATGTCCTAACGGTACGACAACTGTACATCCAAAACACTATAGTGAGACAGCATTCTCTTCTAGTCTACGATCCTTTGCGCCTTAGAAAACGGCGTCTTAAGGTTTGTCCCACAACTGAGAATCTGACCTCCACTTCATTTTCGGGTAGATTCTTTGTGTTCATGGGCAGGTATCTATACAATAAGGTAAATGAGAAATTACATATTTACCCTCAGACAAAATACAGCTGTAAAAGAAATGTCTCCGTCTGGCTTAAGTCTCTCAGCTATGAGGAAACTGAAAACTTATTGATTGTACTATCATAAACATACACCCATAATATTACATACTTCAATTACCATTACACATACGTTGTCGTAGGGTTGGCACTCACACACACACACACACACACACACACACACACACACACACACACACACACACACACACACACACACACACACACACACACACACACACACACACACACACACACGCACACGCACGCACGCACGCACGCACGCACTAACACTTAACACCACACTCACACACGCATACTTATCTCTCTATATATATAAACTCTTCCACACTGCGCTCAAACTGTACTTTCACTTCGAATTTCTCAGTCTCATAAAATTGTAAAATAATTTATCTAGAGCTGGAGAGGCTGGTAAATCTGTCATACAGGTCCTCCTAGTACAGATACCAGTCTCTCGCACAGTTTTCACATACTTTATTATGTAACACCTAATACCTTTAAGATGATGAAATTGTAAAATATCTGTGTGAGAGAAAAAAAAAAAAAAAAAAAAAGATTTTTTATTAAAAAATAAAGATTTTATTATTACATATTTCAACAAAGAAAGACAAAATTAATAAAAAACCCATGGACGTAACCAGCATTTATACAGGCATAATTATGAAAATTACGTAAAATATTTAATTGTAAGGTTCTATTTATTTCTTGACTTATTTCAACACTAGTTCGCGAGAATTTTGACAAAACCGTTTGAGATTTCGTTATCATCCACCAGAATTCATCCGTCCGCGGACAAACTAAAACGAGCACTTCAGCCTCCAAATCCTACAGCAAGGTGCGGTAACCACGTTTGGCTCTGACCTCCAATATCCCCTGAGGACGCGAGAGTGCATCCTATTTCTTTTAATTGTATTTAAGACTTTTAGCACAAATGTGGACAAAGGCGGACTTAATGCCGTGGGCATTTTTACCAGTTTACCTAAGGGCGTTACATTGTACCTTAACCTAAAATCCTAATTATTTTAAACTAAATATTTAATCTAGAATTTATAAACTAACAAATTCATTTTTAAAAAAATAAAATAACTAAAAACTATGTGTATAAACAGACAAACTGACGGTCTATCCAGTGTTTTATATTGAGAATGTAACACCCGCGGTGCAAGAACCAGTCGACCCCCCGCGCCCAAAGCGGGGGAGTCTTGTCATACGGGAGCCTCGTCATATTGGAGCTGAGAGTCGCGCTTGCTGCTCGCGCGCAGTCCATACCTTCTAATTACTAAAACTACTTTATTTAATAAACCTTATATTTTGTAGTCTGGGTTAAAAACTTACCGCCGACGCGTCGAAGGCGGCCGCCGACCCTTGTCGACGGCTACAGTTGTCTGTGCCGTTGACAACATGCCGTTCGTTTGTCTAAGCGCTAAGTTGTGCATTTATTAATTTTCACGTAGGCAAACAATTTTTGTATTCATAACTAGCAATATTTTATTTTTACTGAATTCATAGTGTGCATTTCGCTTAGTGCTTATTATCGTTTGCTAATTAATTTTATTACGTAGTACCTAGTGCTACCTACCAACACGTCATTATATATCCGTATCATTTTTAATTCGTTTTATTAAATTGTTAAATTTGTAAGTCCTTCCGCTTACACAAAGCGTGACTGCCTCGCCTAAGATTAACTGAATACATTAGATTATGTATAATGCGCCTTACGCCTGGATGCAGTTACGGTGACCACACTTATTGTCCGCCCTATAATATTCCAGGGTTCAAGTTCACCCTTACTGCAGTGCACCCCGACTTGACTGCATCAGTTCGGCTAAGCGGCGTACAAGGAGCGTTTTGTTCTGGTCAGGTCATTTAGGCCAAGAATATACTCGTGTGATGAGCGCACATACCCAATATAATTTTTATAATTTATCTCTTCTTACTTTAAAAACTACTTTTATTATTAACTTATTATTACGCTTTAACCTAAAACGTAACATTGGCGCCCGTACAGTGGTTTTAAAAGTGATATTCTTGGTCTATTTTAATTTTGGTGGTGATGGTAGTTAGTTAAACTTCTGGGTTCGGACAAAGGGGACAAACAATTCTGAGAGTTCTTATCTTAAGAGACACATCCCTTGGCAATGCTGAGCCAGCGGAGTAGTCAATCTAACATAGAAGGTACAGGGGGATGCATAACTCCTCCCTCTTTAAGAGCGAAATTATCAGGATGTTCATTTTAAATGATGTCTCGATGAATTCGTTGACACAATAACATTCTTGGCAGCGTTACACTCGCAAGCATGTTCGGTAGGTTTATAGCTGGAAGGGGCTTTACATTTTCAATTAAAATTTAGATGCCTTGTATCTCGACGTCGCATGTCTCCTCCAGGGTCAGGGTGTAGGTTCCGAAGACAGGATGTTTATTGATTTCGTTACTACAGGTGCTCGTGAGAACGATCCGTTGTCTAGTAAATAATATCCAACTCGTGGTTGTAATTCGCTGAATTCTTATATCTTCAATATTAATCTGTTGTTGATTACAGCATGTGAGGTTATCATAGAATTTCAAGAGCTGCTCTATACAGGTTGGTTCTGGGTGAGGCGGTTGGTTATACTCAGCGCACTGGAATTGGCCTCTGGGGACAAGCGGTCGACATGGTTTCACGATCGGCAGGTGAATCCCCTTGCCAATAGGTAAGGATATTTAGGTAAAATGGACAGGGTTTTATTATCTGATTCGCTAAAAATTAGTAACAAATAAATTTTATAGTAGTTATGAGTGTAAATAACTGTGAGTGGAATCTCTAATATGAACATAATCTGGTTATTCTTTAGATTACTTTTAACTATAATAGTTTCTTCTAATTTTACTAGGTTTTCCTCCGTTGCGGGATATATTAAGTTCGCAGTGTTGGATATTAATTTCAAATGATGTAACAATTCAGTAGAGTTAACAATACTTAGGTGTAGAATAGAAATTTTACTAAATGCAAGGGCATGTACGGAAATCACTCGCAATATATTAAATAAGCTTACGGTGAAAGTGGTGTACGACCACTGATTTACTTTTGACTTTACTTCATTTTACATGGGTTCAACTGTTTTTAACCTTACTTCTAGAACAATGGAATTTTGATTTAAAACATCAGTAGTGTTAATAAAACTGTCTAATATTTGAGATACCAATGTTAATTTATCTTTGAAAATAATTTGATTGTGACGAAGTTACGATGTAATCTTAATGTAAATATTTTTTGATTATTTTATAAAATACTACCTGATGATCGTGGCTCTGCTCGCGTCCTAGGGGTATGAAAAATAGATGTTGGCCGATTCTCAGACCACACAAAATTTCATGCAAGTCGGTTAAGCCGTTTCGGAGGAGTATGGGAACGAACATTGTGACACGAGAATTTTATATATAAGATGTTATATTGCCGGCGCGTTAAGCTAATTACAGTTTGTAATTACGAGCTAATTAATTATTTCAGAATAATCAAATAAATTAAAAAGTACTACAATTCTTAGTAGCTTACTATGACTTGTAAACATCAATCGGTGTGTTTTTGTCTTACGGTGGTAACATTTGTTTAAAAATGAAATGGAAACTAAAATGGTGTCCATATTGCTGCTACATTTCATAAAAATACATCATATTTATATTAAGAATAGCTAAAACTTATTGTTAAATACTATTATATTATATTTTACAATGTTTGTTTTAGACTACAATATAATAATATTTGAATTTGATGGGACATTTCCGCCGTTAAATGTTGTACATATTTAACGGCGGTAATTCACATGGTACATAAGCTCTGCTTAGTTTGTGACAAGATGATGTTGTGTGTTAGATGTCTAAATTGTTTTATTTATTTCTTTACTAGCTGACCCGGCGAACTTCGTACCGCCTAACAGTCAATGAATGTCGTGTTACTTTTTAGCTGAACTAATTTAGGCTTTCATGAACGTAAAACAATGATACAAAATAATATATTTATATAGATAGAAACAAAAAAGTATTTTATTAAGATGAATGATGATGAAAACATATATACAGAATGAGAATGAAAATAAAAATAAATAAAAAATAATAATTAAGTACTTCAAACTCATGTCGGAAAAAAATGATTGAAAACTATGTTGTACAGATTGGGAAAAAAAAACTCGGATTAATTCATTTTTGGTCAGGCGCAAGAACAAATAAAGCGGATGGTTTGCCGACACGTGAGCATGCCGCGTACAATTGACCATGAGAAAAATATGCATTTTCTAGATTGAGGCCACAAATAGTCAAGGATTGGCCCTGTGATTTGTTGATCGTCATGGCGAAGGCAAGACGAATCGGGAATTGAATTCGTTTAAACTCAAAGGGCATATCCGTTGGGATCATCGGAATCCTTGGAATAAGAACTTCCTCATCTTTAAATTTTCCTTTAAGTATCGACGCGTGAATCACATTGCTCATCAGTTTTCTTATCACCAAACGCGTTCCATTACCCAGTTTTGGTTGGTTTAAATTTCTAAGCATGATGACTACCGAGCCAACTTTAAGTTTTAAATTGTGCGGTGGTAAACCAGGCACATCCAAGGAGTTTAAAAATTCAGTTGGATAATTAGTGGCTTCTTCTTCGTTTGTTACACAGTCGATAGATTTGAATGAATACAGAGTACCTACGATTTGATTTTGAATTATAAAATTGAGGTCATCTACATCTTTATTTTTAGCGGCCAAAATTGCTCGCTCACTTAACCATATGATGACTACCGAGCCAACTTTAAGTTTTAAATTGTGCGGTGGTAAACCAGGCACATCCAAGGAGTTTAAATATTCAGTTGGATAATTAGTGGCTTCTTCTTCGTTTGTTACACGTCGATAGATTTGAATGAATACAAAGTATACCAACAGATTTTTTATTATATGTTTTTACTGTAGAATAAATCTTAGGTATTATTTTCGGGAATTAAAAATGAAATAATTAATAAATTATTTTCGAAAATTAATGTCTAAAACAAACAAATATAACAGTACCTGAACTTTGTAGACATTTTACAAAAAAAAATTTCTGATGCACACATGATGTCTTCAGAAGGAAATAAAGTTTTTTTTTTAATTTTTTTTTTTTTGGCATAAAGGTCTCAGCAACCAGGCCATAAGCTCCAAAAAAAAAATAGTTGTTACACTATTTGACAGGATTGGACAACAAATGTTTGACATGTAATAAACAAATCAGCATCTATTGAAATGATTAAGTATTCATTACACATATCGAGTTTTCATTGTTTTTAAGATGTATTCTGCTATTCGGGACGGAAAAAAATCCAACAAATCAAAAACCATGGCAATCGGTCCAGCCGTTCTCGAGTTATAAGTGTTGTAACAAACACGACTTTCTTTTATATTTATAGATTTATTTACATATATTTTTTTATTGTACAGTGAGACTTATTCGCGATACTACTAAAATTATAGTCAAAAAAGTCTGAACAGTTATATTTTACCTAATTAAAATCACAAATCAGTTTATAATGATAAACGAAGTCAACACCGCCATGACAAAAGGATTAAAGTAGAAGGGAGTAAAGATTCTTTGGTATACATTAAAATGTGTTATCTATAAAATCTTGGAAAACTTCAGTAACATATGTAATTTGAAACAATCCATTCTCAAGTTGAACATACCAGAGGTATTATTTATCTTATTCAATTTATTATGAATAATTTTGAGATGCAGTAATTAAAATACTGTACTTATGCATTTTTTAAATAGATTTTATTCGCAAAATTAATCTTACAACAGATACATATTTAATTAGACAAAATAAAGCCATAATGGTTCCATTAAATTCTTCATATCTTCGTTGTTGCAAGGTTCATGCTCAGTTATACTCTAATCTTGTGAAACAATGAAGTAGTTTCGAATAATTTATTTATTTATATTAAATAATTCGTGTAGTGGTTAACATGAACGTATTTTATTTGTGTACTAACCACTTCTTTTTAATTAAGGGTTTGTGCAGAGGAAGTACTTCTCCCATGGTATATGTCCTAATGTAGATGTCAATATTGTTTATTAATATGTCCATGGCTTTCTTGACAATATGTGTATGAAACTCTTCTGTTTCCTCCCAATGCGCGTTCATGTACGCGTTTATTTCATCACCTGTAAATGTATAACAGATTATAATAATGTTATTTGAATATTGTTAAAAATGTACCTAATTATAACATTAATAAATATAAATAAATATTTTGGACATCTTACACACAACATCATCTAGTCCCAAAGTAACTGACACAAATACATAAACATACTTTTTTTTTTGTAAATACATACATATTATACATAGAAAAAATATTTTTTATATAATCTTATTATACATTATACATTATTTTTTATATAATCTTCTCTTGTGCAGTATTGTCAACTTTTAGATTAGATAGATAGATAGATAGATAACTCTTTATTTGCACACTAATATACAGAGTTACAAAAAAGGAACATATAGATCAAATATAGAGTGTACAAAGGGCGGCCTTATTGCTAAAAGCAATTTTTTCCAGGCAACCTTAGGATGGATCAAATGTTGTAGGGAGACAGTAGTAGTTAAATATGCATTTTTTAATCTACTATATGCTTATTATTATGTACTATACCATGTTACATAAACTAAATATATTATTTATTTATTATCTACAAACATTTACAATTTTTACTTACATATAAAATGCATTTGCATATTTATTACATAATGCATATTTAATACAATAAATATACTTACATATACATACATACACAATATACCAGTAAATATACATATATAGATACATACTTAAATGAATAAAAATAGAAAAGAGAAACAGTTTTGTTTCAACCTCATTACTGACTGTTAAATTAATTGCTTGTGAACACTAAAGATAATATTACTGTTACATTCTTAATAAAACCGCCCGCCTGGCCAGCGTGGTATAGTGGGCCAAAACCTCCTTTCTAAGGAGAGGCCTATGTCCAGCAGTGGACTGTTAAAGGATGATGACGATAATGATGTTCTTAATAATTACTTTGCGTGCAATGGAAGAGGCCTATCTCTAGAAGTAAAATGCAACAGGCTTACCAGCCTTTTTTAAAATTTTGTGTTACATCATACCTGATGTAACACAAAATTTTGAAAAATCACGCTAGTGTAAAAGTAGTCATTTCATTTATAGAAGCTGTATTTTTTTTGATTAGATTCGTCTTGATTTTTCATGTTACTTTGTAAAATAACTTTCTCTGTTAACTTTATTTTCAATTCTTACCACTTTGACTGTCATATACACATGTATCCGATAATTTAAAAACTATTTTCCCTTTGGGATGGGTTTTGGTTTCATGAGATAATATGAAAAAATGTGGCCTGTTTTCATTGGCCTTCACAAATACTGAATATTCACCCAGATTCAGTATGTCGTAATCATCTGAAAGAAAAATTTTAGTTAAAACATTAACTTTCGTTACACACTACACGAACATGCACCGGATCCAGGAGCTAGATCATAACGCGTGAGTTATTGCAATAATGCGTATTACCAATAGATGTTACAACAATTGCTATTACCAATATAATGAACAAACGGGAAATTGAAGCTCGACGACATTCATCAAAGAATTTTAGCATTTAAACTCACAACGCGGACGAAATCATATTGCGATGTAATTTGGAATCAACGCGATCTATCACGGTACGAAATAACAATGAGGTTCGGCTGCAATTGCCTAGCCTATGGGAAAATTCTTAAATGTTAACCTTTTGGATTGCTTTAGTTTCTAAATTTTCATGACATTTAGAGCAAGTCACACTCTCTCAAATAGACCATTAATAATATTCCATCGAAATCCATCCAGCCTTTAGCTCTGATAAAGTCCAGAACGTTTCTTAACAACTAACCTTGACTAGACCGAACTTTATGACCTGGTGCTGAGTCTTTCTAATAAGGCCGTTCTTGGCCATAGAACATGGTGTTGTTAAGTGTTTTAAAATCTTCTTAAGAATGTTTACTTAATTCATTTCTGCCGATGGTTTTATTATTTTTACTCTAAAATATTGCTTAGTCATTCTTTCATAATTAACAACTACTCTATTGAATTAATAGGAAGCTATTTTAGAGCTTTGAGCATAAACATGGAAGTCAATTTATAGGAGCCGGTGCTTCTATTATCACAAACGTTTTGACATCATAGGCGGTCATCCTAGTTATCTGGCAGTATGTGACGACAACTGCGGATAGACTTCTGCAACTGAAGAGACTGAATGGCCACTATATAGATACCATTCTTTGGGTTTAGGTAAGGATTTATTTTATGGCTAGTTGTCCAAAACTTCAGACATTCAGTGACAATATAATAAATACCTTAAAACTGATTTTCCATGAGTCTTGGTATCACTGCAGTAAAACCGCTTATGTATAAATCTTTAATAATAAATATTTTTTAACAAAATTACAGTTACTAATACTTACAAGCAGTTATTGTAGCATATCCTCTGCCACGAAGTCCTGGTGAATCTGACTTATTATGAGTTTCGTAGTGAAAATAAGATGATAACGTAGGACAGCTTAGATATTGCTTATAGCTGGTTTCCGTCACATTTAATCTACAAAAAAGACCTGGCATTTTACTGGAATAAACTGCGGGTGTAAATCTACTCTCGCAGATTGTTCTAATTAGTTAAGTTACGTAACGTAATACGTACTCTCAGTTATAATATAAGATACTTGGGTCACCGTGCTGCATATACTCATAAGTAGGATGGTGGTCCCTTCTCCTGGATTTTATTTTTGCTTTCCATCAGGTCACAAGTATAGTCACTTTGGTAGGCTCCAATATAATATATCCCAAAGGTTCGTTTAAATTTAAATCGGTAGCTGTGACGAGCAGCGGGGTAGGACAGACCGATGGGCTAAGAAGCGCAATAGCGACCATTAGTACCATGGCGTCGTTTAGTGATAAACAATGTGCGTTCTATGTACGCGAATACTACCGCAACAATGATTCTTTGACTCTAGCGCAACGAAATTTCTGCACTCATTACAACATATGGTGTAAACATGAAGCTCCATTGATTCAATTGATTAGAAAATGAAAATACATAAGTTCGAGGAGACAGGTTCAGCAATGAATCAACCACGATCCGGCCGACCTAGAACATCAAGAGTTCCCGGAAACGTCGAGCGTGTAAGACGTCTATTCGTTAAAATCCTGGACTCTCTACTTGAAAGGTCTAACGCCTTAGGCCTGCCTAGAATAACTATGATTCGTATTGTTCACAAATATTTACATTTGTATCCGTATCACAGGCTCTAATTTGTAAATTTTTGGACAAAAAATGATATCCAAACTCTTTTGATTAACTGGCCGCCCCGTAGCCCGGACTTATTCCCAATGGACTTGTTTCTTTGGGGATACATTAAAAGCAAAGTTTTCAACAGCAACCGAGACTCCCAGGAGGAATTATAGGAAAATATTCGAGAGCAAATGCAAAACATTTCACGAAACACTTGTGAGGCCGTCATTGAAAATTTTCGCTTAATGTTGCGCCAATGTCAAAATACTCAAGGATCACATATGGTTGATGTAATTTTTAACATATAAAATCCTCATTTGTGTTATTTAATAATATATAAACAGTTTTATCTGATTTACCTACATTATTTAAATTAGCATTTCAAATAAACGAACTTTTGGTCCTTTGGAGGACTTTCGCCGCATCCTAACTTATTGTTTTATTATGTTACTCAAGTCATATTAGATGTCAAAAATGATGCAAAATATAATGCAAAAGTCTCAATGTAAATTTGCTAAAAGGTAAACTTTAGGAAACATCATAACATTCATAGCGTTATATGCTTATATCAAGAACCCATAATGTCAACCTACTGGGCTCTGATTTCCTCTTAGGATAAGGTTAAGGCCATAAATTAGCTACAGAAGACTATTCAAATGTTGGATTTTGTCACGCATCCGATGATCAATCATCGTATGCGAGCTTCCCCCGGTTTTACTTTACATTGCTGGTCTCAAATCTTCTCGCAGGAGAAGGTTAAGACCATACGTCCCCACTATGGCCGAGTGTAGCTTGGGAACTGACAAGATACTTTGTGGCTCCGTAATCTTGCCGTTGGATGCTTTCGAGTCGCCCAAAGGCCTCAAACAAAGCTTTGCGACTGTTATCGATAACAACCGGGACTTACTACGTAATGTGGCCTCCGTATTACGAAAACGCTTATAACTTAAATATCACAAACGGTCACCCATCTAGGTATCATCCGTGCCGTCATTGCTTACCCCTGGTGATTGTTACGAATCACCTCAAACCACTTGACTTTGGGCGCTTCATATCTATATATCTCCTTTTTATTAATCCTTATTTAGTCTAAATAATTCAACACTAACAGAAAAAATCTATCTTCCAGCGGCCGCTCACATAGCATGCTCGCTTTTTAATAATCTGTGTTAAATAAAATACAATCAATCTTAACTACGCTGATTTGTAAAACGAGGGAAGCCACTTGAAAAAAAGCTTTCGAGTTTTTATTCGCTTTTTTAGCATAATTATATCATTGGGTACTTTTAGCATCGCTTGCGCAGGAGCATCAGTACTAATCTTTCAGTAACACTTCGTTGGTTAGTTGTTGGTTTGGTAGTGTTTGATGGAAAGTATAAACAGAATCCAAGAGAAGTGGTAACCATACCCATTGCCAATGCAATGACCTCCACAGCATGGCAGATTCACTACTCTCACACTCACTGCAGTCACATCCTCATCAACGAAAACGACAGTAGAACGCTATTTTAGGCCCTGGTCAAGTCGTCTCGATCGTGCTGGAATCAGCTTGACTCTATTACAATTAATCATCATCATCATCATCATCATCATCAGCCTATCGCAATTACAATTACTAATCTTGTCAGCTTACTTTGCCCATAAAAATGGAGTTACTTACTTTAATTTTGTGAGTATACAGTTTTTCAAGCCTTTGAATGTGATGTTGGTTAATTTATATTTAACTGACTCCATAGCTACGTTAACTCCATTGATATGTAATGGATCGATAGGTTTTAACAAACCTTTCACTCCCCTTACAACATTCTTATAAACATCAAATCCTCCTCTAGTCACGCATTCCAAGTTGTCGAGAACGCATATTTTTTTGCCTAAAACACACAATACATAGAAAAAAAATACATAAAATGTTCAAAGTACATATTTTTATAATTTAATAACAGTTTTTAATATTTAATAGGCGTGACAATACTTTGCCGATTCTAACGTTGAACTTATTTTTGCTATTTGCAAATTGATTGTCATCCAACAGAAGCATTCAAAAGACGAAAAATACATAACATTAAAAATAATAGAAAAGGTAGGTTTAAAAGAAAAACATTCAAGGAAAGAAGACATTTCCTGGAAAACATTTGAGGTTGTGAGCTGTTGGAGCAAATCAACATTGCATACCACTGATTAAAAATTACTATTTCCTAAAATATCGAGGTCAATTTATCTATTTCATGCACAAAACAAATTACAATGCCTACATTGAACAATAAATCTTATGGCTATTTTAAATTTAAATTGTAGCTCAAAACATGTGAATACTAAAAAAACTAAAAAACTTCGCTACAATTATCTACGACAATTAAGGGAGAGTCAATAAACGAATGGATTGTTGGACGAGTGGACAAGTAAACAAAATCAAAGTATTATCGGCGTATTTCTAGTGACTGCACTCTAAAGTTAAACGATCTCTGACCATAGCTGGGACATGAACGAAATACTTATTTCCGATAACAGTGGTCACCATGTGGTCCAAATTCAAAAATATAATTATTTTGAATTCTAAGTGGTTACATTATTGAGGTTCTATGGTCAAAGACTATACTTTTATAAATACTAAATTCGCTAAGGCTAAACTACAAAATTAACACGTTCCGGAACAATATAATTATAAATAAATTGCGTGTTGTAACACTTGAAAAATTAATACATTTGTTTCACCCCTCGTTTGGCTCGCGCGCCGTGACACTGCAATCCCCTCGCAAACAATTTGCAAAACAGGGAATCGGCTATATAGATGTATTTTTTCTTCCTTAAATCTTTTAAAACTCAAATTAATATAATTTTACTACTTACACCCATGGGCAGCACATGTAGATATTAATGCAACAAGAAGCCAAAGAGACTTTGAAACAAACATTTCTTTTGTAATATATCAATATACTGAATGCCTGTATTACACACACATATATTTTATAGTGCTTTGTTTTGTTCGTGACGCAAATTTTCGTGACTAAGTAATATACAAATAATATTTTTTTTATGTGGAAATATTTATTGATATTATAAATAAATTATTATTAGTAATAATATTTATTTAAGCACTTTACATTCAAAGCAGGGTAAAAATACATTGTTCTTATATTTAAAATATTGTTTGTTTACACATTTTGCAGACACACAAACTGAACCATCGCCTACAGCGCCATCTATCGAAGAAGTATGAACCGCAGAGTAATAAACTATACTTAGTAACTTCTACTGAACCGTGATGTAGGAAATACTGCGTCGATTAGAATACATCCAATATCAACCGTTTGGCTGTGGCCCGCCACCTCGTCTGGTCCGAGGATCTCCCTTTGCGTTGGAGGGACATGACATCCGTTCTTCTGAAGGTCTATATTATTATATTTAATTTAGCAGTTAATTTCCGAACAGTACTTCACTACTATAAGTAGCTTCTACTTCAATAATAAAATAAAATATGACGTCTTCGGAGAAGGGTTGCGATCGCAGTAAAGCAGCTATAGCTACCAGTTTTAACGAACGGGAGCAAAATACCTCACTTAAAAAAAGCTATATCTAATATATAAAATTCTCGTGTCACAGTTTTCGTTCCCATACTCCTCCGAAACGGCTGGACCGATCTTTATGAAACTTTATATGCATATTCAGTAGGTCTGAGAATCGGCCAACATCTATTTTTTATACTCCTAGGGCGCGAGCGGAGCCGCGGGTATCAGCTAGTATATTATAAAATATAGGTAAATTATGCGAGTTCTGCTTCCCAGTATGCTGGCATATTTTTCTTCCTCCTCTATTGTCATCTGTAACCTCAGTATTAATCACTGAAGGTACTCGATAAAATTACAAATTATAATAATAATTATAATAACAATTCTGTGGCCGCTTAAAAAAAGTACTTAAGAGTCTTTTATCGGGGGGTAACAAGGTGCAAGCTTGCAATGGTTGGGTCATGCCGGTTCTGATGTATTCCTTCGGTATACTTAGATGGACTCAAACTGAATTAGATGCCCTTGACAGGAGAGTCCGTACTTTACTGACTGCATTTCGAATGCACCACACACGTTCGTCGGTTATGAGATTACATCCCGCGAAAGTGTCGTGGTCGTGGATTTTTAAATATCAAGACCCTACATAATCGCGAGATATACAATTTTAGACAATTATTTCTTAATACCGATGAGGGAGTGCATCTCAATGTGGTTGCAGTGGATAACGGATTCACTCCACTCGCTCTGGCTAAAGAGAAATGGCGCAAACCTGTAGTACTTAGTACTGATGATCGCAAGGAGGTATGGAAGGGCAAAGAGCTTCATGGTCGGTTTTATCGGGCTTTGAACACGCCCGATATAGGCTTTAAAGCATCGACTTCCTGGCTACGGTTTAGTGATCTCTTTGGAGAAACCGAAAGTTTTGTTTGTTCAATTATGGACGAAGTTATCATGACGAATAACTATCGAAAATATATCGTGAAGGATGGTACGGTTGACATATGTCGGGCATGTCACAGTTCCGGGGAATCTATCAGGCATATTATTTCTGGTTGTTCTCGTCGTGCTAACGGTGCACAGACACAACCAAGTAGTCAGGATAGTACACCAACAACTTGCCCTTAAATACAAACTTGTGAATTTGGAGGTGCCATACTACAGGTATGAGCCCGACCCAGTTCTCGAGAATGGTCGTGCTACATTATATTGGAATCGATGTATTTTCACAGACAGGACTATTGTTGCCAATTAGCCTGATATTGTGGTGATAGATCGATTAGAGCGCCGCGCAATGATTGTTGATATTGATTAATGCTGTTCCTCGTTACGAAAATCTCGTGAAAGTTAAAAAGGAAACAAATCAAATATTTGGATTTATCTCACGAGATTGTCGATATTGGAATGAAGATTCGGCGATCATTGTTCTGATAGTTGTTTCTGCTCATGGTTTAATTGCCAAGAGCCTCGACCAACACCTTAAGAGACTCACGGTCGATGGCTGGATCAAAGGTCTGATGCAGAAGGCAGTCCTTCCTAACGGCACGTATAGTGAGGAGGTTCCTGTCTTTAGAGCCCTAACCACCGGTTTCTTGGTCACTGTACCCGAAGTCAGTGGTCCTCTAATTTTTATATTTTTAAATGTATTTTAATATTTATATTTAAAAATGTAATTTATATGTAAATATTATCAAATAAAGAGAATAATAATATAGATATTAATTATAACTTTTATTAGTTGTTCGTAGTAAAACGACTGGTATAAAGAATGCCCCTTTTCGGCCTAATTTTGGAACTCGTGGACAGCACAATAGAGTATTAATTAGTTGTTAGATAATTATTGTTGTGCGAAGAAAAGCGTTCAGCTGCTATGTCGCGCTTCTAAAAAGCGACTCAATCTTCGCATTTGGCGTTTTTTGAAATGTGCGGTGTGGAGCGTTCGGTCGCCGTAATTAGCTTCTAAAAAGCGACTAGTCGCCGATCGTCGATGCTAAAAGTAGCTAGTGTGCTGTGGCCTTCATTTGGAACAAGTTAAAATGACACACTTTAATGCGCTTGCGTAAATGTCATCAAACTATGTCATTTTTAGCTCGCGTGCATTGTGAATGATTTTCTGTCTTTGGTTTTCTATAACGACTTTTTGGCTTTTCTTACGGACTCCTACCTTTACCCAAGTGAAATGATTACCCAAGCTTGTACAGTTGTCTAACACGGAGAACTGTATCTCTTAAGAACAACGGTATAATAACTGTAGCTTAAATGTATCCATGATGCAAAGGCATTCTGTGGAACCCGAGGAGATCCTCACTTTACTTCAGCAATGGGTTGCTCCGCAACAGGTATGAAAACATTCGTAACATTAACCCTTTTCTTACAACTGTGCATTGTAATCTAAAACACTTACTAATCTATTGTCATTCTACTAATATTATAAACGCGAAAGTTTGGGAGTATGTGTGTATGTATGTTTTTTGCTCTTTCACGCAAAAACAACTGAACGGATTTGGATGAAACTTTACAGTAATATAGCTTATATATCAGAATAACACATATTCTACTTTTTACTGCAATAATCGATATAAATAGGCGAAAGCTAGGTGATTATAAAAATACACTAAATCGTAGATGTCAAAATGTATCAACTCCTGTCAAAACTTCACAGGTTGCCATGCATAACACACTTGCATAGCAACCATAATGATACGCGGGTATCGCCGCGGGGCGCAGCTAGTTCATTATATTAAAGACAACTAAAAACCGCGTATTATTTATTGTTCTTCGACATCATTCCCTTGCTATGATTTCCTGTCCATTCTTTTTTACTCAAAACAACGAACCAACGCTGTACTACAATTACATCAGTTAAAGCATAACTGAGTTGTTTTTCTTGAGGATAAAAGTAATTTAAAAAAAAGTATGAATGTGGCAGACCTCTAATCAACTCAGATTTTTAGTTAAACACTCATTTATCTAATGCAGAAACAGGTAGTACGATTTTGGACTGTCCACTTGCAGGCCGAAGGCAGTATGGAGAGTGGGCATTGTTCTTCTTTGGTACAACCTGCAGAAATGTTCCTTTTAATACAAAAGGTAATAGTCATTTAAACCAACATGCACAAAAGTTGATGGTATTAATTTATAATACTCATAAAAATAGGTATATTATGAATCTCCGAGGGTAGTTATATATTATGAATAACATTACAAAAAGATAATTCGTAGCATCGATGTGGGTCCATGTCTGGCGACGTTCAATTTTTCGGACGGCAGTTCGGACGAAGATTTTTCAGATGGCGAGAATTTGAGAAACAGAGGCCGACAGATGCCACCTCTAATTATTTCAGAATCTGATGAATCTGACACTGAAGCTGATGATAATATATTTTTATCTCAATTGGCTCCCACTTCAACGAGGGCTTCAAGAGCTGAGACGCCTCAGGGGAAGGAAGTTTTTTTTGGAAAAGATGAAAACAAACTAAAGTTTACTAGCGATTTACTCCAGATTGCTAATTGCGTTGCGTTACTTTGCCTGTAGACGTCACAGCTTTAGAGATGATGATATCTTTATTCATATACACCAGGAAACCAAAACATATATCATCTAATGTTACTTTCTTTTTATTTTAGTTAAATGTTCCAAATATGTACCAAATAAGTTTTTTTTTTGGTGTATTTTTCAATAAACACAAACGCTGTTTTATAATTATGTCTTTTATTATTTTGTTTTCAACCACATATACTTCTGTTAAGTCGGAAAAGAATTTAAATAGCTAGTTGTAAATAAGTTAAAGCATCTGTGAGCGAGTTGAGAAACTTCACTGCGACATCTCGCAGTTCACATTAAAGGTCTGTCATCCGCGTAAGATAGTATGAGACCATCAGGAATCTTCAAGCTACAGAGGTCATTTATATACACCAGAAACTAGGTACAGCTCAGAGTAGTTCCCTGAAGAAAACGATAACCAGTGTTCCTAGCTTTAGAACATAAGTAAGGCCCATTTTTTTAGACTCAGTACGATCTCAGAAACTATCTCAGTACTACCTCAATAGATGAGGTGTCTGTTAGAGTTTTTCTGCAAGAGTTTTGCCCATGTTTGCAAAATGATTTTTGACTTTCGTAGTATCTTCAGACGGACTTATATAGCTATTAAACAAGTCCAAAGACGGTTCAGAAGTTTTCGTTTGGGATGTGTTATTTTTTATTAAATTTTCAGACAAGCTTACTATCTTTATCGACTTTTTGTAATTAATTTAATTCGCTTTGGATTTATAATTTTTTTAAAGGTTGTTGCAGAAGTTTTTATATGTTTTATAAGGTACTAGCTGGCCCGAAAACGTTGCCCTTTCTTAATTTTCTAATTTTTCACGCAATTTTTAAATATTTTCTGTCATAAGAACCTTCTCCTGACAATAACAAATGACACAACAAAAAAATACTGAAATCGGTCCAGCCGTTCACGCGTGATGGCGTGACCAAGGGAAATAGGGATCCATTTATATATATATATATATATATATATATATATATATATATAGATTTCATAAAATCTAATTGCCACCTTCTGAGTTCTTTGTGCCTCTCGGTACTCCTCATGAAGCTGGTCCTCCTCCACTGGTTATAGAACTTCCGAACATGAAAACAGACAGAGCAAGATTTTGCAAACCCCTGGGGCCATCAGTAAACCTTCTTCCGTAGAGGCACATTCTCTATATTGATCAAGCTTACCTGTCACATGAAACTTTGTAAATAAATCTGTCAGGTACCTTTACTGTGTGTTTATAAAATTAAACAATAAAAGATATATGCAATTTGTCATTCTTTCTTGCAGTTACAGAAGCGACTCAAACTATTTGCTAAATAACATTTGCCTGAAGACAGTGGGGGCAGTGTTAAATAAATCCAACTCTGGCTAATCACACAAATTATTTATGTAATTAACTGATCTTATTCAAAATGACCCATTTATATAGTTGGTGGTACTTCGGTCCACATGCACTTGCTAACATAATTATGGAAAGCATAAATAGCATCCAGTCGATGACCCCTACCATGGCGGTCCGATTAGATAATTCTGCATCATCTGTGTCCTCCGAAGGCCGGGAGAATGATGCAGAATGATTGGGCCTCCAGTCTCACACTCACCTACGAAATATCTGTCATTATTAAGATGGTCTTCTGTGTGTGGGTAGTACTACCTCGGTCGAGCCTTCCCATTCGTGCGGAATTCAGTGTGGCTCTATCTTTATATATATAATTCTTGTGTGAGTGTGTATGTCACTGAACTTCTCTCAAACGACTGGACCGATTTTGATGAATTTTTTTGTGTGTGTTCAAGGGGATCTGGGAATGGTTTAGATTTGCAATTGGACCCGGTAGGTGGCGCTGCGATCAAGTTCTGGAATTTTAAAGTTGGGCGATACGAAGTTCGCTGGGTCAACTAGTTACTTATAAAATAATAGTGTATATAAACATACTTGCAGTGGTACTTTCTTCCATTTTCGTCTCTTCTGATACAGATATATTAAAATTGTGCTGACAATTTGTATTCTTAATCCATCACCACATTGATGAGTGATAAATTCGGGTATTTTATATACCTTTAGTAAACTTGAAAACAACAATTCCTTAAGATAAGAAGGGAAAAAGATCATTGTTAGACCATGACTCGGAACCTTTATCGATACATCATGCCTGATCGCCTGTCCGTCCGTCCTCGACTTACCGTCAAAACGGATAGTGCTAGAAAAATGAAATTTGCATGGATATCAGTTTTTATCACATCGACAACTGGAGTATCATTAGACAGGTCTTTTAAAAATATTAAGAGGTTGCTAAGACAATTATTAACTTGGGTACCCGTTTGCGAGATTTTCAACTTTAAAGGGCATTTTATTGTTAAAACAGGACGTCCCCCTCTAAAAGCTAAACGGCTGAATCGAATCTGAATAAATTCATTATGGTAGTCTATCCAATAAACCTTAAAGGAACACTATAATGGTTCAGATGGCTTTGTTAGTTCAAGAGTTATAGTTAGGATTACTTGTTTTAATATGCTTACTTGGAAAACTTCGTACAAAAGTAACGAAATAAAAAGCAAACATAAAATAAATCTGTTGGACACGATTTTAAATCCACGTGCTATTGTGAGTGACTACGGAACCCCTATGCGTGGCCTGACATGCACCTGAGCAATTTTTTTTTTTAGAAAGATTTGTTTTTGTAAATAATCTCGATAGTGAAAATATATATTAATGGCTAGTTAGAGTACACAATTGAAAAACAATAATATACTCGTATATACAGCAACAGATACTAAGTATATAAACCATTTGCACGGTATTCAGACCTGTCGCAAAAAGTGATGTTTTCAGACTATGGGTTGGTTAGTAAAGTTATGTAAAGATTTAAGTTGGTTGTTTCATGAAAACAACCAACTTAAATCTTTACATAACTCTTGTTGTTGCGTGGAGTAGTCTTCTAGATATAGGTAATCACTATTTGAAATATTGTAAAGTGACTCTAAATACTATTTTGTAAGCAGTTACAAGATCCGAGTGAAGTCCGCCGATGTTCTGTACCTATGTTCACGTTGTGTGACGTCATTCGAACGAGACTATAAATTAAGCAGCATCGTAAAGCTTGGTCTCTTTTGGTCCCGGGACCTCGTGGTGTACGGTTAGGTACTCTCTGTGTAATGTATCAAGTAATGTATTGTTGTTAAACTAGCTTTTATATTGTGATTATGTTTAGAGCTAAATAAACTCATATGGTTTTATGTTCTATGTAAGATTAAATTGTTTTTATTTTAAATCAATAATTTGGTTTTTGATTACAATATAATATTGTTATACTTTTATAATTAGTACTAAATTAAAGAATGTACAAAATTACGTAAAAAGCACTTTATTAGCACTAATGGTCGGGAATTATATCGCCCATTGGATATCTTTTCACGTAGATGTCCGTTTTATTCCATAAAATCGACATGGCTCTTTTGACAATAGGTTTATGCAGAAAATCTTCGGTTTTTTGCCAATGCTGGTTCATATAAGTGTTTGTTTCCTCTACTGCAATAATAAAAATTAATAATAGTTATTGTTGTGTCAAATATAAATTTAGAAAAATCTACTTTTCTGAAAAAAGAAACAGAGTTTTATAAGTGAACCAGAATCCTCCACTCCCACCGTCTGCCTTTAAAAGCTTTGCGATTTAAAAGGGAAACTATAGGAAAATTCTTCCACCACTGTTGGGAGGACCCTCAGGTAAAAAATCAAAAAACATGATTCTTTGAACCCGAGTCCGCTCTGTCTACGAAGAGCAAAACGAATTGCTGAGTCCTCACCGTGGTCACAATTACGACTAAATGCACTTACTTGATAAAAAAACTATACGGAAAAGGTAGGTCCTTTGCTAGTCAAAAAAAAATAGGATCTCATAGTGTAGTTCCATAGTAATACATTTGAAAACAATCGGTTCGAGTGTGTCAACGGCGTTAAAGTTAATAATTTAATTTATTCACTTTGTGTTTTACTTCTTACCTCTGTTGTCTACAATGCATCCCTGTGTAATGTCGAATGTTAATTTTCCTTTAAGATGAGATTTCGAATCATGTGTTTTTACAAAAAAATGTGGCTTGTGATCTTTATTTACAAATACTGAATATATCCCATAGTTTACGATATTGTAATTATCTGTAATAAAAAACATTTAATAAAGGTGTTAGTTTTTGTAATGAATAATTCTTATGATTGTCATTTGCCTATTCTTTCTTCAATTTCATTGGGGTTCGTTTTTAATCATACATGAACTCGGCAAAATGACTCTATTTTGCCTTACGAAAAGCATAAGTTTAATTCAAGCGTAGCAGCCACCATATTTATTGCGAATTCAAAGCAGTTCGGTGTCCCACACTATGGCGGCCTATGGATTTGATGGATTTGATAAACTTCTACATAATAGGACCTACGCTATCACAATCACCAACGTAACACGTCAGCACAATAAGATTTAGTTACAAATGTCAAGACCATCTTTAAAAAAAAAAAAAAAAAAACGTGTTGGAAAATAAAATAAACACTACCAAAGGGCCCAGATTACGTTTGGGGAGACTACGCAGTTCGGACTCAGATCCGGACTATAAAAAAAAAAAAAAAAAAAACACGATATAATTCCGGTTGGTCTTCTGTGAGAAGGTGGTTTTCCTGAATTCCAGCTATCTTCTCTGTTCGTGCCAAAATCAACATGATCTTACTACGGTTCTATTCTTTAATAATATAATGAAAATTCTTTAAAAATATATAATAATAATAATATAATATTCGTTTTAGACTTTGATACATAGTTTAGTTTTATTGAATAAAATTACCGAACACAAAAATCTAATGAGTATTAATAGCTTCACGCTATCTTTGGAAAAATAATCGTTTTTAGACAGACAAAAATTAAAAGAGTAAGCAAGGAATATTACTATCAGATGAATAAACGGTACCGAGATAACAGTGACTGGAATTCGAAAATAACTCATACAAAATCAACAGTTTAATAAATACTTACAAGCCACTACCGTAACTTCGCCTGTTCCATGAATTACTGGAGAGTCAGATTGTTCTTGAGCTTTGAAGTGAAAATGTGAAATCAATTTAGGACAGTACAGATATTGTTTATACATATCTTCTGTCGCATTTAGCCTGAAATTAATTTGAGAATTTAATTTGTATCAGTTTCTTTGATGTCGTCGTATTTTCAGTTTTCTTCTTTAGTTATGAACTTTAGCCATGCCGAATCAGAAATTGGTGAGATGGAGATTGACGTCAAACTATTTCTAAAAACATGTTACATTACTTACGTTCCTTTTGTAACTTCACAGTCTTTCAAACCAATCATTGTAATGTTAGTTAGTTTATATTTCACTGATCCTTTTTCTCCATCAATTTCTTCTATATATAAAGGGTCCAATGGCCTAATCAAACCTTTTACTCCATGGACAACATTCTTATACATGTTAAATCCTCCTCTTGTGACACATGTTACGTTCTCAAAAGTACATAAATCCTTACCTAAAAACACACGATTTTGATAAACTTTACACAATAACTTAGAGATAAACTCATTTCTTTCATAAAATTGAAACAATTTTATTATAACTTTTTCTTTTTTTTACATTGAAATTATTCTAAATCATAAGTAGTATTTTGATTTAAAATAATTTAAATACGGAAATTTTATTGATATTTCGTCGGCAGTTGAGTCTTTCAACTCTACTGCTGGACATAGTGCTCCTCCAAGGTTCTTCAAAATAATCGCTCTTAAGTTGCCCTTTTACAAACTAATTTTTATAACTTACAAAGGTGGTAGTTCGGTAGTAATGCAGCACATTTAGTTACAAAGACGTATAAAAGCCAAAAAGTGTATAAGACTTTCATTTTGTGGAAACGATCAGAATACACTGAATATGTAAGACGCTTAAAAAGGTTTATATTGGTTTATCTGTTCATTACACACATTTTATGTCCTCATTTTAGGTAATGTATTCAAATAGTATTATCTACTGATTATTATTTGCTGTTTATAAAGGTTTAATGATCATATAGTTTATATTTGTACATATATCTGTTCATGACACACATTTTAAGTTACCATTTTAGGTGATGTAATTGAACTGTATTATCTACTAATGATTATTTGTTGTTTATAAAGGTTTAATGATCATAAAATACAACCTATCTGTACTATATCCTTCTATGTTATCAGCTCACAGACGCAACCGCCACTCGCTATCGTCGTTAATAGTCTGTTAAACTGTATTCGACCGCACGTTCGCTAGAGTTATTATAATTATTTTTATTTATTCCCAATTGAGCGATTGTTATGCGGAAGGATGAGGAAAATGTGGCAAAAGAAATGTTGGGCATGGAAATTGAAGGTTACATGGTAGAGGAAGATCAAAGAAAAGGTGGATGTTTTTTGTAAAAGATATTAATAGGAAGGGAGTTAACAGTGAAATGACGAGTGATAGAGTAGAAGGATAAAACATACTGCGCCGACCCAAATAAAATTTTGATAAGAGCGGGCAGATGATGATGAGCGATTGAACGAATGACTGAGTGAGATGTCCAAATGACACATACACCACATGCTTCCGTTTATATATATATTTGCATTACAATAAA
The DNA here is from genome assembly GCA_932526445.1 of Phragmatobia fuliginosa. NCBI lineage: Eukaryota > Metazoa > Arthropoda > Insecta > Lepidoptera > Erebidae > Phragmatobia > Phragmatobia fuliginosa. The sequence continues at coordinate 6,184,174 of OW052081.1, read as the reverse complement.
CAGCAAATCAACAAAATCTAAACTTAGGTTACCCAAATAATTAACTTTACAGCAATCAACCAAACAGAAATCGCATAAAGAAAATTGTTTTCACTATAAGCATCTACTTGTTCATTATTAGCTTTATAGCCTTTCACATTCATCGATTTGCAAGTGCACTGATGTGTGGAGGCAGCTTCTAAGTTCTTGAAAATAACCCTCCAGCTTGGTGAAAGTAACCCTCAAGTTCCGAAGAAATACTACCGAGCAGGTGGCCAGGACAGACAGAGACAGCCATCAACTGCATACCAAGTACCAAAACGGTATTAATGTACACAAATAGTTCAACTGACCCACCCAAAGACGACGCCATGCATTTCCAACTTCCATTTCGGAATGCAAGCGCGAATCTCTCACAATGATACTCTACTTGAGTACATATATGGGTCCATCCTAGGGAAAGGCAAACGCTAGAAATAGACTGAAGAAGACTGAAATTGACAAAGATGTGCCAATCACCATCGCCTTCCAGTTATCTCCGCTATCAGGGACCCGTTGAAATTGTAAAAAATATGGAACAGGAGTACCATTGTATCAACGCAATCATCGTATCATCACGACATTTACGGAGTGAGAACACTACAACCGAATGCGTCACCCGAATGCATAAAGGTTTGTTTGCCTCCGCTTTCGTGCTTAAAAACCTCGACTAACAATGACAAATCAAAGGCGACTGCGGAAATCACCGAAACCTGAAACCAGCAGTAGACTTTAATGGAAGCATTAAAACAATATTGATTCGCACGCCCGTATTTGGATCACTGCGGTGTAAAGCAGCTCATAACTTTTCCCCGAAGAACAAAACATCTCCAAGGCAAAGGAAAATGTCAGATAGAGATATATACCAATCTTAAGTTACATTACATTAAACACGTTGTTCAGGTCGATATCAAAAAAGAATGGTGTAATGCTTTGATTTCACTCACGAGTCTGCAATATGGCCATACGGATCGTATGAGGCTACCGTACAATTTCGTACGAGGTGGCAACGATCCTGGCGCGATCTCCACCCTTCGAAATTCTGGCCGACATGTACACGATATTCTACTACCTAATTCGTTCTGTCGGTCGGAAAATAGTGAAGGGACAGCGCAGGATCAAGAGCACGGAATGCACGGAATGCGGAATGCCAACTTCGAAGCTTGAATAAAGAGGGCCGACTGTATCATCTACTGGTTGTCTGATCAGATCAGATCCTTACCGAACACACTGGCTTCGGTGCCGCTGAAGCCGCTAATGCGTCCCTGGTGCTTCTCTTGACCGGAGTCCCACACACGCCCTTCGTTTACCCCACGAAGGGTATGGTGCGAAAAACGTTCCCCGCGTAAAAAAAGCGCATAGAACTTATATTAATAATTTATTGTAATAATTAAATACGTCACATTGAAGAACAAGGTTGACAGCAGTTTGTTCGTTTTTTTTAGGCCTCCAGTTTCGCACTCACCAACGAAATACGAGGAGAGTGCGAGGCGACCCGTTCGTATTGAAGTCAGCGTGACTGTACTACCTTAAAAACTACAGGTTTGGACTTAAGGACTACAGGTTTGCAGTAAATCTCTTCAGTCCGAAGGAGCGCATTTTTATTGACAAAGAAAAATACATTTTTTTAAATAAATTTAAATTATCACATAAATTTACCTTTCGTGGGTTTATAGGAAATAATAAACCGATATTATAATAGTAATCGTGCATTGTAATACTTTTTATTGATAGCACGAGTGTAACTTCTAATCGTAAAATTTTGTTGGAATTATATTAGCTTGTTTGTACAATTAAATTCATTGTAAGTGTTATAAACCAGCTGATCCACACAAGCCTGTCTGAGTCTTCTTTAAACTGTCATCAATCAACATTATCATCAACAGCCTTTAACAGTCCACTGCTGGACATAGGCCTCTCCTTGAAAAGAAGGTATTGGCCTACTATAAAACGCTGGCCAGACGGGTTGGTTTCAAGTTTACCTTCTCTTTGAATTGATGTTGTCTTGCGTAGTTTATCCCTTAGTCGCCTTTTACGACACCCATGTGGGATGAATAGGGGTGGTGACACTCTGTATTCTTTATCCATCACCACACGGACGATTCAAATTTTCGACTTGGATATTCTGTTAACCGTACCGTGATGTTATACCGTAAATTTGTTTCCCATAAAAAAGGTTACAGAGAGTGAACCTTATAAGATAGACATAGGCTGTCGACTTTTTTTTAGAAGTTTTAAAGGGGAACAATTCTGTGATACAGGTTTTTCGCGGAATTTTAACAGTTTACGGAGGTTAAAAATCTCCCCGATTTAAAATATTTTACATTGTTCCTCCGCTCCTGTTGGCATCTGCGTGATGATATATCTAATACTGAAAGTTTTTTAAATCGGACCAGTAGTTCCTGAGATTAGCGCATTTAACCAAACACACAAACAAACAAACTCTTGAGCTTTATATATTAGTATAGATATTGATAAGTTACACCCAGACATAGAGAATGGTCGTGTAATGCATACATTTTATTTAATCCTAATTCCTAAGTTAAGGACTCAGAGGTCGTCACTGACTCCTCAGTCAGGGTCACTATAATTCTTACTGTTCATATACCTAAATAGCCTACGGTCCACCAAGATTATTCTTAGGTTAATGACATGATTATTATTACATATATTTTCACAAAATAAATGTTAAATTCGATCCAAATGAAGTCCAGCCAACATTAGCTACAGAACAATCACCTCAGATCAGATCATTCAAATGTTGGTACCGAGACCTCCATACATTTTTTGACACCCATACGATGAATAGTGTGGCATTCGTCGTTTATTTTTTGATTTAATTAAGGGCTATTATGAAACTCGGGTTATTTTTCGTTGTTCGTCTAAAGTTAAAGTACCTACTGTTTTCTTTTTATTTAAAACTGTCATCATTATAATTTACAATTCATAATGTCCCAATACTGGTCTCGAGTTTAGTCCCAGGAGAGGGTTAAGGCCATACGTCCCCACGCTGGCCGAGTGTGGATTGGGGACTGGCAAGACAACGTTGTGGCTACGTAATCTTCCCGTTGGATATTTTTAAGCTACCCGAAGGTCTCCAACTTAATTCTACGACTGCTACCTTTTGATAACAACCGGGACCGACTGCTTAACTTGACCTCCTAATCACTGAAACCCTCATTGCATATCATGCCACAAACGATCATCCATCTAGGTTCTGACCTCGCCGTCGTTGCCGCCACTATATGACTGTTGACGAACATATGATAACCACCGGGACCGACTGCTTAACGTGAATCACGGAAACACTCATAAACATATCAACGGTCACCCATCTAGATACTGAAAGCGCAATCATTGCTTACCCTCGTCCATTGTTTCTATTCACCTAAGGCAACTTGGATAATAATATGAGCACTTCAAAACTGTCAACGTATGAATGTTATTTGGTTATTATTTGTTTCAATTGATAGATTATAATCTACTAGCTTTCGCCCGCGGCTCCGCCCGCGTGTATAACGCGGTAAAAAGTAGCCTATGTCCTTTCCCAAGTTCAGTTCTATCTTCATACCAAATTTCATCAAAATCGGTTCAGTGGTTTAGGCGTGAAAGCGTAACAGACAGAGTTACTTTCGCATTTATAATATTAGAAGGGATTTTTAATAATATATCTTTATATATATAATTCTTCTGTGAGTGTGTATGTCACTGAACTTCTCTCAAACGACTACACCGATTTTGATGAAATTTTTTGTGTGTGTTCAAGGGGATCTGGGAATGGTTTAGATTCGCAATTGGACCCGGTAGGTGGCGCTGCGATCAAGTTCTGGAATTTTAAAGTTGGGCGGTACGAAGTTCGCTGGGTCAACTAGTATATATATATATTGTAGGGATGTTAGCTCACCATAATTAAGTGCCACACAAAAATTTTTTTATCAATATCAATTAATTGCTTAGCTACTTTCAGCTATTATGATAAGGTTTCGCACATAAAAAAAGGTTAATTTCCACAATAACCTAGTATTTCTTATCAAACTATCTATGCGAAGATAGGTTTTTAATTGCTACAAGTAGAAACCTCAATAATGAATTTAAAAAGAATTATTTCCATGAATATTTATGTTACGTATATTTCAATGTACTCATAGTAAAAATAAAATTTAAAGAAAAAACGCTTTCTTAAATAAAAACTTTTGTAATTACTAATTAATGAAACATAATAAAATGGCAACCTCGATAGGGTTGTGTCGTTTTATAGTGTGTATATTGTGTCTCGCTCCTATGGCCACTTCTTAGCTACAGCATCAGATGAGCTCCAGATCATCATAATTATATAAAAAAAAACAATCAGCAATCCATAATGTCCCACTGCACGGCTCAGACCTCGCCCCAGGAGAGGGTTAAGGCCATACGTCCCAAAGCTGGCCGAGTGCGGGCTGGAGACTGGGAACTGACTAAACGTTGGATGTTTTTTAAGCAAGCCTCCAACTAAGCTTCACGACTGCTATCTTATGATAACATCTGAGACCGACTGCTTAACGTGACCCCCAAATAACGGAAACATTCATAACATGACATTCCACAAACGGTCACCCATCCAAGTCTGACCGCGCCATCGTTGCTTACCCTCTGCGGTTGTTTCCAATCACCTAAGGTCACGCGGCCATGACTGCTCCATCATAATTACAATAAATTACAGCTGAATCGGAAACCAGGACGTGGGTCATTATTAAATCCTAACTAAATATATTAATACTGTAAATGCAAAAGTAACTCTGTCTGTCTGTCTGTCCAGCTTTTAGCGCCAAAACTACTGAAACGAGTTAAATTAAATTTATTACACAGGTAGTTTTAAGTCTGAGAAAGGACATAGGTGTCTTTATTCGTAAAGCTAATAAAATAATAATAAATAAATAAATAAATATTTTGGACATCTTACACACAACATCATCTAGTCCCAAAGTAAGCAGAACTTGTGTTATGGGTACTAAACAACTGATATAAATACATAAACATACTTTTTTTTTGTAAATACATACATATTATACATAGAAAAACAAGCAGACTCCGAAACGAATATTTGTGGATCACACCAATATTTGGTCTGACCCGGGAATCGAACCCGAGACCTCTTGATCAGCAGCCGCATACGCTAACCACTAGATCAACAAGGCAGTCAACAGAAGTATAATAAAAAAAAAGTATAAATAAAAAACTTTAAATTTACCTACACCAATGCCTAAAACTGAAATACGTTGATCAATAAGAAAATAAAATTTAAATCAACCCTTTCAGATGCCATCACATTTTTTATGTTAAAGTTAAATAAATTTTATGATTTAAGTATTAAGTGAAGAAAATTATTTGTCAAGAAAACATAATTATTATATTATTAATGGTCAGAAATATGCAGGTGTCTAGACCTACGTCTATTTACCGATTGTGTTTTCATTGATTCATGACTTAAAATAATGATAAGTATTAAATGCTATATAAAGCACTTAAAATACACATAGTAATAAATATATAGTTAGAGATAACAATGAAATAAATATATATTTAATAAAACACAATAAATTATTGCATTGTAAAAAAATATTTGTTGTAATGAGAAATTATTTATTTTGCATAATGAATATTAGTACAAAGGAAGTGATAATGATGCAAAAACAGTGAAAACCAGCAAACACGATCAAGTACATTCAAGATAAAGTACATTCAACCATAACAATGGCAACTTGTTGAAGTTGAATATCAATGTAGAAATTCAGCAGTTTGTTTTGGTATCTGTCTATGGTGCCCTTAACAGTATAGCAGTAGTAAATAATTCACTATTAAAAACCTCAATGATTAATATAAAAAAAATTGATTTAAAAAACTAAACAAATACGCTTTTAAACTAAAAAGTAGAAAATAATTTTAATGTAACAAAGCGTGGGGCGACGTTATTGAAATATTTTCTGAAAACACCCCACACTTTGTAACATTAAAATTATTTTCTACTCTTTAGTTTATAAACGTGTTTGTTTAGTTTTTTAATTATTTTTTCTAGACTAAAAATGACTAAATTGCTTAAAAAAATTTTTTGTTTTTTTTTTTATTAGTGTATTGTCATCGGTCCTCGATAAATCTACAAAGTTTGAACAAAATCTGGCCGTTTAAAGTGTGTCAAAATCATACCCAAAGGAGTCGGTTCGGTTACAAGCAAACATACAGGTGAAGCTAATATAAAGCGTGTAATGCCACTACACCTTCATTCATTACAAATTATAAGACCTTCAATTTAAGCACTGTACTAGTAGTAAGTACTGTATTATCTTCAGGAATTATGTCGCTCATATCATACTTTCTAACGTAGATATCTGTATTTTCCCATAAAATTGACATGGCTTTTTTGATAATGGGTTTATGCAAAAAATCTTCTGTTTCACTGCAATACTGGTTCATGTAAGTGACTGTTTCATTTACTGCAATTATACAAAATAAATTTAAGTTGGTTAGGTCGTCATCAACAGCCTTTAACAATCTACTGCTGGAAATAGGCCACTCTTTAGAAAGGAGGTTTTGGCCTATTATACCACGCTGGCTAGACGGGTTGGTATAGGGTTGGCTTCAAGTCCAGCCGCGAGAGGGCAGCGTCGGTGTGCGACGCAGCGACGCCGCCTAAGAGAGGGTCGTCGAACAGAGACGGTGCCCGCACCAGGAGCGGGCAGGCGCTGGAGAAGTTCAGAAGGAGATCCCACCCTGGACTTCTCCTCCTCCTAAACGGAGAAGCGCGGAGAGGGCACACTGTGTGTTTTTTAGTCGGTTAAAGTCCGACACACCAACCCGCCGTAACCCCCGGTGGGGTGACGGTCCATGATGATTTTTCACACATAAAAAAAAAAAAGGTTGGCTTCAAGTTTTCCTTCTCTTTGAATCGATGTTGTCTTGCGTAGTTTATCCCTTAGTCGTCTTTTACGACATCCGCAGGATGAATAGGAGTGGTGATACTCTGTATTCTTAATCCGTCACCACACGCACCAAATTGATTACTACAAATAAAATAAAGTCGTGTTTTACTTACCTCTATGTTCATCTACAATATAGCTCTGTGCAATTCCAAACGTTAGTTTTCCTTTAAGACTAGATTTTGAGTGATGAGTTTTTACAAAGAAATGTGGCCTGTGATCTTTACTTACGAATATGGAATATTTTCCGTAGTTTACGATATCATAGTCATCTGTAATAAAGAAATTTTAATAAAGTTAATATTAGGTATTGGTTTCAGTAATTAATAATTTTGATAATCGCAATTCTCCTATCCCTTCTTCAATGTAATTGAGTTTCATGTGGCATGTAACATTTCTTTTTTATATTATTTTATGTTTAATAATAAAGCCTCGCTGTGTTACCCATGAACAATTATTGTTCTTCCGACAGCCTCGAGTAACGCCGCGGGGCATAGCTGATCATAGCATAGTGTGAATTTTTAAGGGTTGTTTTTTTTTTGTAAATGGTTTTGGATGGTCAGTTCAGTAACCTAACATTAATTTTCTTGTTCAAAATATTCGTTTTCAGATGAACAAAAGAAAAAAGTAATTCAGTTTCGATTCAGGGCTAGTTAGAGATACTTAACTATTTAATAGACAAACAGGAACGAGACAACAGCGTCTGGAATTCGAAAATAACTCAGACAAAATAAAAAATCTACTTTTCTCATTTTCAATTTCCCCTATTTTTCTTATAACTCAGTGTTGTTAGTGTTTTTTTTCACTCGTTGTAATACTATGATTGGGATTACTTTACATACCAAGATTGTATTTAAAATGTTTCATATAATAATGGTCTGTGTTTATTCACGACCAAGTTGTCAAGTTTTCGTTGTTCATCCATGAAAGACACTTGTAAATAAATAAATAAATATTTCGGATATTTAATATACAACGACATCTAGACTCAAGCTAAGCAGAGCTTGAATTATGGGTACTAGACAACTGATATAAATATATGAAAAAAAATTTATGTAAATACCTACATATTATACATAGCACACACCCAAACTCTGAAACAGATATTTGCAAATCATACAAACAGTAGATCCGACACGGGAATCGAGCCCGAGATCTCTTAATCAGCAAACGCATATGCTAACTACTTCGCAGACCAACAAGGCAGTCTATTTAGACCAAATATTATAAAACTACATAAGTTTATTTTATAAGAATATAATTTAACGGAGGCCTTTCAATTATGATTTTATCAAGTTAATAAAATACTTACAAGCCACAACTGTAGCTTCACCGATTCCACGAAGTGCTAGAGTATCCGATTCTTCTTTAACTTCAAAGTAAAAATGTGAAACCAATTTTGGACAGTGCAGATATTGCTTGTAGATGTTTTCCGTCGCGTTAAGTCTAAAACAGTAGTATTAAACTGACCTATTGTGAAATTAAGCGGTAGTGAGATCCAAATATGAGAGCGACAAGTACAGTAACGTAGTTTTTACTGGGCTTGTCACCTTCATCTTCAAGGCCTGACTCCTACTACTATCTTGAAACTCCCCCAGGAGCTTTGGAAACCTTACTCACTCACAAGAACACATAAACACCAAATTGATTGTTACTTGGCTACGGTCTTCCATTAGACTGTAGTATTTCAACAGTTGGTCGGCTCCAATTCGAGCGAAATAGTTCTTACTCTACTCGAATAACTCTCTTAATGTTCAACAATAAATAAATACATTGATAATTAAAGGTCATATCACTTCCTTTTCCAGTCCTGGACTTCAATCAGGTCGGGTGAGGAATTGGCCAATTTGAAATCTGTGCGAAAAATTTTCTACTGACTACAAATTTAAATGAAATTAAAAAAATGATTTTTTCTTGTCCCGCAATTTATGAAAAAGAGACAATAACAACATTTACAATACTGAGCCTAAATGGTTTACCATCTCAGAAAAATGCTACATGATGTCCGTGCAGGGTTGGATTACAGATGGCACTCTTACTTATACTTGAAGAATTACTCACGTTCCTTTTGTAACTTCACAGCTTTTCAAACCGTACATTGTAATGTTCGTTAGTTTATATTTTACTGAAGCCATTTCTCCGTCAATTTCTTCTATGTATAAAGGATCTAAAGGTTTAATTAAACCTTTTACTCCATTGACAACATTTTTATACATATTAAATCCTCCACTTGTGACACAGGTTACATTGTCGAAAATGCAAATTTCCTTGCCTAAAACACACAATGTATATAAATCGAGTAATAATATAGTAATTGATTGTGCCATGGGAGAGGCGTGCCATCGTCCGTGTGGTGACGGATTAAGAATACAAAGTGTCACCACCCCTATTCATTCCATGGGTGTCGTAAGAGGCGACTAAAAGAACAAAATAAGCAGCTGGCATCACTGCCAAGAGAAGGAAAACTTGAAACAAACCCTTTACCCACCCGTCTGGCCAGCGTGGTATAGTAGGCCAAAACCTCCTTTCAAAGGAGAGGCCTATGTACAGCAGTGGACTGTTAAAGGCTGTTGATGATGGGAGAGGCCTATGTCCAGCTTTTTTTTTCAATATTGTAGACATCTTACACACAACGCCATCTAATTAAGTTCCAAACTAGCTTATAGGTATCATGTGTATGGTGCGCTATATGGTCTGGAGGTATGATTGGGCCGTTTTATATTTGAAAAAAGAAACAAAGGAAAATTCGCATAATTTCACGAAATCCAGCGGTTATGTGGCCAGCCTAATTGTGTGATTTAACATCACTGGAATATTTTTAGAGGGGTTATGTTAAAGACAGCGTCTATTCTGAGCCCATCGAATTGATTGCATCCTTAAAACTCAAAATCCGTGATGAGATAAACGAAATTAAACCGCCCTGAAACTTTAATGAAAGAATCGACATTTGTCAGCGTGCTCGTGGTGGACATTTGATAGATATCATTTTTTACTAATATTTGTGAAACTTTTCCCTTTGTAGTACAAAAAAAATAAGAATCATCTTCATATAAATTCTTTGTTTTATTTTGTTTTAGAAAACAAAGTTCTTGTTGAAAAACCCGTTACATAAAACACTCAAACTCCAAAACAAATATTTGCGAATCTCACAAATATTTGTATGAGCCAGGAATCGAACCCGAGACCACTGTGTCACCGAGGCAGTTCAAGGTTAAGTTAAAGTAATGCGATAGGGTGATGATGATGATATAAATTTTAAAAGTAACTAAGAGATAAACAATTTTATCCTATGAAAAATCGTAATGTTTTAGCATTAAATAAGTTAAAAATCACATTGTCAACACTTCGCTCATTATCAGTTGAAAGATGTTTACTGTTTGATAAAGGCCTCCTGCAAGGTACTCCACGACAACCAGTCATGTGTCGCCCTTACGCAACGGCTCCCGGCTACACTACATTACAATTAGTTCAGTTCTTTTTTTTAATAAGTTTTAACTTACAAGAGTTACAGTGTGCGGCACATGTAGTTACAAAGACACAAAGAAGCCAAAAAGATTTTAAGGCACTCATTTTGGTAAAATTATTAAAACTCACTGAACTTGTAAGATATGTACGGAAGTTAAATTGCTAATGACACATATTTATACCCTTTATTTCAGTAAGCGATCTGATTACATAGTATTGTCTACTAATTGCTTTTTGCTGTTTATAAAAGTATAATGAACAAAACACAAGGTACCACCTGTTCATTAGAGCATTCAACATATTTTGGTTGTTTTGTAATAATTCAACAAGTTGAGTTGAGCAAACAAGGTCGACTTTAATCTTGTTGTAATCAATATACATATATGAAAGTATAATGGAAGAGTCATTACTGACAGAAAACGTACAGCCGAAACTACTGCGTGTTAGGTAATTAAAAACAATCACTGAGGGTAAAAAACGACGTGGCGGTTAGTACCTGGATGAGTGACTAGGATTTTGTGGTTAAAGAACTTTATTTTCTCAAAAGAAATTAACAATAAATTTCACTTAATGAGAACTTTTAACATACAAAAATGATTAAAATAGTAGTGAGAAGAACAAACATTAATTTTTCATTAAGCAACACATGAGTCGAATTGTGGATCAACAAAATCACTACATACCCATTTTCATTTCAACCGCTCCAGAATCAATCACAAGAAGCAACTTTCGTGGTCATCTCCAGTACTAATGAACCGATTCGAAACATTATTTTACTGTTGCAAATGTATATAATTGTTGAGACTTTACAGACAAATAACTAGACGTAGCCGCAAGCAAGAACTAAGAAATTAAACAGCATGGAGCTTTAGAAACTCTCATGAATCTAAAGTACTGAAGTCACATAGAACTGCAGTCTTTTTTTTTTCTAAAATCTTAAAATCGTTGTTATCGTAAATGACTATTTTTAGCTGATTGCTCAATAGTGAATGGTTTTAGGTATAAGGAATAACTCAAACTCATAGCCGAGTGGACTTAGGTAATTAGAAAAAAATCACCGAGGGTAACCAAGGACGGCGCAGTCAGATATGGGTGACCATATGTGGCAAGATAAATTATAATATATCATGCCACATATCAACATCACGAATTCAGAGGTCACGTTAAGCCGTCGGTTCCGGTTGTTATCATAATGACTGTCTTGATGGTGTAGTGGTTAGCATATGCGGCTGCTAATCAAGAGGTCTCGGGTTCGATTCCCGAGTCGGACCAAATATTTGCGTAAACCGCAAATATTTGTTTCGGAGTCTGGGTGTTTTAAATGTATAATTTGTATGTATTTACAAGAAAAAAGTATGTTTATGTATTTATATCAATTGTTTAGTACCCATAATACAAGCTCTGCTTAGTTTGGGACTAGATGATGTTGTGTAGCAGATGTCCGAAAACAAAAAAAAAAAAAAAGTAAGAAGAAAGCAGTCGTGAAGCTTAGTTGGAGGCCTTCGGGTGGCTTTTAAGCAAGGCATTTACATCCAAAGGCAAGATTACGTAGCCATAACGTGTATTGCCAGTCTCTAACCCGTACTCGGCCAGCCTGGGGACGTATAGTCTTAACTCTCTGCTGAGTGGAGACCCAGTGGGACATCATGGGTTGTTGATGATGATGATGATGAATGGTTATACTCTAAAGACAAAATGAAAAAGTACTTTTATGTAAATAGCTTTTTATTTTCTTGTAAGATACATAATTAACATTGGTACTTTTAAAGTTTATTAATAACTAGCTAAACCTTTTGGTGTTTCCGAGCCTTTATTCCCAAGTTTATTTGGGGTCGGCTACTAGTTCAATCGGATTTACCTGAATTTCAGTTTTTCCAAGGATCGACTGGCATCGGACCTCCGCAACACTAAGGGAGAACTGAAATTCGAAGATTGAACTAGTTGTCAGTATATTTGAGGGCACTGACTTCCCAGTAACGATTGCCATAGATGTTCATGACAACCGGGACCGACGGCTTAACGTGCTCTCCAACGCACGGGCGTGAATCATCGCCAAACTTCCAAACTCCGGGCTGCTATTAGGAATTTCCTAAAAAAAACCCAAAAACACTTTTTGGCCCGACCCGGGATTTGAACCCGAGACCTCTTGATTAGCATCGCATACGCTAACTACTAGACCATCGAGGCATTGTTAATATATAAAAGTAGCCTCAGTTATTCCTTATATAATTAGTTAGGTATCTATATTTGAAAGTCCCGTCAAAGTAGGTCTTTCATTCAGTCCTACTAGAGATTAACCGAAACGAAAAGACCGACAATTTTTTTTATGTGATTGGCATGTTTACTTTCATATACGTTTAGTGTAAAGCTATTAATTTAAAATAACATACAAACATTTAAATTTTATTTATTTGAATTGATAAGTTTAGATTATGTGTTGCAACTTGAAGAAAGTTATTTCTTTTCAGGAAGCACTTCTCCCATTGTGTACTTTCTAATGTAGTTATCGATCTTTTCTATTAGTATTTTCATGGCTTGCTTAACGATGGGTACATGTAAGAAGTTTTCGGTTTGCTTCCAACGCTTGTTCATGTATTGAACTGTTTCGTTAACTGAAATAGAAACATATGTTTTTTTTTAAAGGGAATATATAAAAAAAAAACGGAAAACACAGTCATTAGCCTGTTTTGACTCTATACCTGTGTAGTAAAATACACTAATGATTGTATTAGAAAAATGCACATTTAATTACAATAACTGGATATATTACTAAAGCATAATTTCGATACACGGGTTGAAAGTATATGCATATTCAGATTGTGAGAAAAATATACAATTGAATTTATATGCGTAAAGCTTTTAGTATGCAAATATATTCGTTAGTTTTGTCCAAGTAATATTAGTGATTGTCCTTTCTTTTACGCTAGTAGTAACAAATAATTATAACTGACAGCGCAAAACAGATAATAAATAAATAAAAATAAAATAAATTTGGATCACAAAAAATTCTTTCACGAGGATGATTTGAAACCACGACTCTAAGTTTTGAAGAAAGTAGCGAGGTAGTAGCAGAGCCACGCTGATATCGGTACGAATGGACCAGTTCCACAGGGCAGTACTACCCTGACATAGAAGACCCGGCCTACGGAGGCCGGAAGAATGACGCAGAAAGATCTGAAGAGGCCGCCACAGTATGGGTCACCATGCTGCAGTACCTACTCTCACAATAAGGGTAGCGACCTCTACTCCTGGATTAGAGAGAGGCTTTGGTAGGTATAAATATAAAAAAAAAACAGTAAATGCTAAAACCATTTTTAGTGCAGTCAAATTATTCTTTATAAATTTTATCTATATCTTTGGTTGGTTTGGGACTAGATGTTGTGTGTCAGATGTCCGAAATATTTATTTTGGACGCTTTACGGTTATTTCTACATTGTATATATTATGTAAACAACAAATCAGATAATCATAAGAACCGTGAAAAAAAGCTAGTACAGCAACAATGTATATAAGGTGCAGGCTAAGAAAGTTATTCTATCGTTTGACCGCTATTAGTTGCTTTAGTTCATAATTAACCATTTTTTTTTCTTTAACTACTTTATGAACCCGGAGTTCACAATATGTTTACGAACTGCGAGTATCTGTAATATTACTGAATGTTGTTTTCATTCTTTTAATTCTTACCTTTATTTTTGTCAGTATTAGATTTAGTGATGTTGAACATTGTTCTTTCCTTGTAGGTAGTTTTTGTGTTTTGACTTATGACATAGAAATGCGGCCTGTGATCTTCATTCACAAATACTGAATATTGTCCATAGTTAAGTATATCATAATTACCTAAAACAAAAATCGTATAAAGTTAGAGTTTATTTATAATTTACATACACTTATTTCTGTTCAAGTATATACAATTTATTTTGTTACATCTACGATTTATATTTCTTTAAGTGTAGCAACGGCTACACTTAAAGCAATTATTATTAAATTGTAAGTTTAGTTTAAAATATTGATAATAAGACGATTGTAAAGTGGTTCTCCACTAGGCATACGTTACTACGTATGTCCCCATAATCCTAAGAAATAAATAAAAGTCGCCAAATATTTTTATTTTGTAATGGAAGCTAAAGTTTTCATTTTCGTTATATTTTATTTTAACTAAAATACTCACGAGCAACTAAGTAAGCCATTCCTTTTCCACGAAGTACTGGTTTCTCTATATCTTTTTTAGCTTCATAGTTAAAATGTGTAACCAATTTAGGGCAGTGCAGATATTGCTCCCATTTGCCTGAAGTCGAGTTTAAGCTTGAAAAATTAAAGAAATTATATTAGTAGAAGTCAAGGACGGCACTCCACACGTTGGTAGAATGTCTGGTGTGGAAGGAGCTGAGGCGTGACCTCATGATACTTTCGCTCCATTACGTGATTACGTAATAATACGGAACGAGATCGCGTGTAACTCCACCGTCTCTTTCTGCTAGCATGTTATGCTTGCGAAAGAGAAGGTGAAACGAGAGCAGGAGAGGACAAAAAAGTTACTTACTCTAATTTTGTGACAGTACAGTTTTTCAAGCCCGTCATTGTAATATTAGTCAATTTATATTTCACATCCTCCAATTCTCCTTCAATTTTCATTAAATGAAGTGGGTCTAAGGGCACATTTAAGCCTTTAACTCCATTTACAACAGTTAGATAAACGTCAAATCCTCCTCTCGTCACACAATTCACGTTGTCAAGAATGCATACTTTTTTGCCTGAAATTGATGTGAAATAATATTACCAAGATCACTGGTAGAGTAAAAACAAGTAATATTAAGCGTATAAGATCTTTAGTTCGTTATAAAACTTATTATTATATGATATTCGTTTAACATTTTAAATAAATAATATAAAACATATAATTTATAACAAAATTTTATTATTTTGGTGTTCAATAGTTTTTTTGTTGAGTTGATACTTTTTACTGAATATTTTGATAATTACTGTAAATTGTTTTTTTCATTTTAATGTTTTAAGCTATACTCTGTCCATTCGTTTATTATCTATTTTACAGTTCAAGAAATTTTTAAATTAGTGGCGCCCGTGATCACACGTCTACGATTTGATTTGAAATCAAAATCGATTTTATTTTAGAAGAACTTTCCATCGACATAATTTAATATTTTTCGTTTAAATATTAATTATTCGTTAAATCGTTTATTAAATTACATATGCAATCAATAAATGTATAAATGATAAATCACCTAATTAGAAATATGTATAAAACATACAAAACAATGCAACCGTCGACTAAACTGACTAGTCTAGTTTAAATTATGAAGAAGAGTCATAAGGATGGATGAGATGTATTAATTTTATATTACATGATTCATTTGTATACCTCATAACCTAGCTATTTTGTTAAATAATTAAGTAGTATGTTTTTTGGTAACGCTATCAGTAAGCGATGATGCGGAAGAATTGTTTGATGTTTGTATGTAAATATTCTTTATGTCAATATTGTAAATAAGTCAAATGTGCACTATTATGACATATAATTTTCCCTGAACAAAGAAAACTTCCTAGCAGTCACTTGAAGGTCGATTTAATAAGAAATGTGTGATTTTTCAAGTGCATTTGTTCATAATAGAATTTATTAGCCACGCGTTTTAAAATTAAATTTTACTAACGTGCCTATAGTTACATTTTAAGACAGTCGTCCAAAAATAAACCAATTAATGCACAGAGTTATTGTTCTTTACTCTTAGTTTGAACTTAAATTCCAAGATTTCGACTTAATTCCTTGCAAATAATCAATTTTGAAGACATAGTATTTTTTATTTTAATAAATTTACAGAAACACTACTTACATGTAGTCAAATTATTTGACCATATGATAGATTATTTTAATCATTTAATCGATTTATTGTATTTTCAGAACTGTTTTATAGTTATGCACATGGCACTTCACTAACCGTCTATAAAGTACGACATTACTGTAGTACATTATTCCGAAGAAAAAGAACGGTAACTTAAAGGCGTGACCTGTCAAAAAAATATAATAAAACGAATGGACAAAGTATAATTGGTATATGTATACGGCTAATAAAAATATGTTGATTTTATTCCTGACTCTTCAATATTTGGTCTCTACTTACATGGTTCAGCAGAATATGTATGGTATATGAACCCAAGAAGAATGACAAGATACTTTAAGGTATTCATTTCATATGAATGATCACTGCATACTGAACATCCAAAACATTTCTTCAATTTATATTGTTTTATTTAGTGATAACATACATATCTGCCCTTAATTCAAATAAAGGCAATTTAAATTTGATGGCAAAACCATAAATTACTTTATGTAGCCTGTTAAAGATTGATAATTGACGCATAAAAATTATCAATTACGACAATCAAAACATTTAACTGTTCCACTATCCTACTTACTAAATGGATTAAATATAATTTGTCTATTGCAAATTGAAAGCTAGTTATGTAAGAACTTTAAAGAATATAAAGCAAATGTAGGAAGCACAAATTAAGAAAGAAGAAGGGCGATAATTTGTACCTATACTTACAATAATAATTATACGTAGAAAAACTGGAGAAAATGACAACTAAAAATAACAATACAGTTGAATCGTATTTTGTTTTTTCGGACGACGGTCCCCATTTTATCTCATCCACATTTTTTTTATCATTAAATTTATTACAACGAAAACTTGAAGACTTTATAATTAAAGACGTTAATAACTTGACATTTCATGAAAAGAAGAGACTTTACAGTTTTATAGAAGTTTGCTATAAGTGTTTATAATTTGAATGTATACTACAAGGGTTCCTAAACAAAATTTCCTTCTTAAAAAGTATTAACTTCAAATTAAATTAATTAATTGTCGTTAGCTATATTAGCGAAGATGAAACATTCATTCTAAGCCAGATTTTCACTATAAACCGCAAGAGTTAACTTGAAAGCTGAGCGCAGTAGGTAGCACACAATGGCGCTCAGGTCTCAAATTATCTCTTACAGGCTACACCTGCCAATAAGAATAATTATTAAAACGCAACTTTATAGTATTCAGACAGAGTATTTTTTATTCAAAATAAAATAAACATACTCGATTCTTTTATAAAAACGTATGTGAAGAATGAATCTGATGCTGTTTAAAAAGTATGCTGTATTAAGAATCCTTGAGCGATTGACCACAATCCAGGGTACAATAGCAGGATTTTTTGCCAAACTGTTTTTGTTGCCAAAATTCTTGATAGCCATTTTTGAATTTTTACTTCCTCGTTTGTTGTCAATTCTATAAGTTCTTCTTCCAGCTGAGATGACATTGCTGTGTTGACATTTAAAAAACGGATCAGACACCGAGTCTGGTATTTCTAAGTTCAAAATGTCCTGATATCATTCGGTAAAGTCAATGTGGAGGTTTTCCGAATACTGATACTACCAGGATACTGATAAATTCGAAAAATTGTGAAATTAACATCTGCATTCTTTTGGCCAGCCGGTCATCGCGGAGTGGGCAGGGCGGCAGCACGGGACCCTTTCCTTCCGACTGACGCAGGTGTTTTCCGGGCACGGTTGCTTCGGAAAGTACCTGCACTCGGTCGCTAGGAGGGAACCGCCTGCCACCACTGCGACTGCAGTGAGGACTCGGCCCAGCACACGTTGGCGGTCTGCCCCACATGGTCGACGCCGCGCTGGGCCCTCACTGCAGTCATCGGAGAGGATCTTTTGCTACCGGCCGTCATAAGATCTATGGCCGGTAGCGACAGTTGCTATACCGCGGTCGCAACCTTCTGCGAGGACGTAATCTCGCAGAAGGAGGCGGCGGAGAAGGCCCGGGAGGATGACCTCCACTCGGACCCGATCCGCCGCCAGTGAACCGGGCTCTGCGCCTCATGCCGCCCTGAGTGAGACCGCGGGTGGACGGGACGGGTTTCCCCGTCCATCCGCTGTAGTGGCCATCCCTTCCAAATACAGGCGCAGAGAGGTCACACCGTGTGACGGTCCAACGGGATTTCCACACGTTAAAAAAAAAACGGTTGGTCTCCTGCTCTTTGTATGTTGTCTTGCGTAGTTTATCCCTTAGTCGCCTTTTAGGACACCTACGTGGGATGAATAGGGGTGGTGACACTCTGTATTCTTAATCCGTCACCACACGGACAAATTTATTTAACTTGTCGCAAAACATGTTTAATGTTCAGCTTCCAACTGCAATGTTTATCTAAGTTTATCCCTAGAAACGTTGTAGAATCGACTTCTTTTACCATTGTATTGTTGTATTTCGATCAAGTTTTTGATCTCTATAAGTTTGAAATTGTATCATTTTCATTTTGAGTACATTTATTTTAAGATTATTGATACAGAGCCAATTCATAACGTCGCCGAGAGTGGTATTTAAGTCTTGTTCATAGATATCTTTAGATTATTATAATATATAGTAGAAATAAAAATGGACCCATAACGCTACCTTGTGGAGCACCTAGTCGGTTGTTTTGAAATTTAGATCTATGACTAATTTTAATAAAATGCGACAAAAAATTTAAAATTAATGAATAAAAAAATACTTTTATTTTCGAGTTTTTTAGGCAAAGTGCGACAATTAAATCATTAAAAAAAAAATTTTTATTTGAGGTACCTCTCCTACACGTATAGTAGAGATATTTTTTTCTCTTGAGGCTACCCCATCGTGTGGGGTATCATTAGATAGGCCTTTTAAAAATAATATAGGGTTTCTAAGACAATTTTTAGATTTAGGTATCCGTTTGCGAGAAATTCCACTTTAAAACCACTTTTATGTAAACAGCCCCCCCCCCCCCCCCTCTAAAAGCTAAACGGCTTGTTCAAAAAATCTTAAAATATTCGTGATGGTTGTCCATATAATAAAGGAAAACTATATCGGATTAGATAACTTTATTAGTTCAGGAGTTATATAGGCATAACTTGTAAAATGCGCTTACTTGGAAAACGTCTTACAAAATTAACACATTAATACGTATACTTAAGAATTATCCACGTACGTATTATTGGGTATTTTAAATCCACGTACCATTATGAATGACTGAGGAAACCTTTCCTGTACGTGGCCTGACCCGTACTTGGCCGATTTTAATTTCAACGCATTGTGTCCGATCTGTAGATAGCTTTTGAGCCAGTTATCAGAATTACCCCTTATGCCATATCGACTTAATTTATGGAGTAGAGTCTTATGATGAACAAAATCAAATGCCTTGCTCATATCTACAGAAACTGCAGTTACAGATTTATTGTCATTTATCGTTGCAGTAATTTCTTTAATAAGGCTAAAACGCGCTAAAGATGTAGTACTATTTTTTCGAAACCCAAACTATTATTTTCTTAATTTTTTTTTCGGTAACAAAATCGTAAAGCCTTCATAAGACAATATTTGTAATTGTTTTTTTTTTCTCTTCATTTTTTTAAGGGACTTTTACCCTAATAGGGTATGTCAGTCCCTTCTTTTAGTTAGATTTTAATTTAAGTTAGAAGTAATTGATGGAATTTATACTGAGCTGAGCTTGGCCAGCATATTACAGATATGAGTCCATTATCTAGTACATATCTAGTAGAAGCGCTCATAGCCGAGTGGCCTTGGGTGATTGGAAACAATCACCAAGGGTAAGCAACGACGGCGCGGTCGGACGTAGATGGGTGACCGTTTGTGGCATTATATGTAATGAGCGTTTCCGTGATTCGGAGGTCACGTTAAGCAGTCGGTCCCGGTTGTTATCATAAGATAGCAGTCGTGAAGCTTAGTTGGAGGCCTTCGGCCGGCTTAAAAACATCCAACAGCAAGATTACGTAGCCACAACGTGTCTTGCCTGTCCCCAACCCGCACTCGGCCAGCGTGGGGACGTATGGCCTTAACCCTCTCTTGAGAGGAGACCTGAACCCAGCAGTGGGACTTTGTGGGTTGTTGATGATAATGATGATCTAGTACATAGAATTCGGACAGTCATTATCTCGTTGAGATCAATACGTGATTATAGGCATTGTAGCGATATGTTTTAGAATAAATTAAGTAGCAGTATGTCGGAATAAACAGGCATACATACAATCGTAGAGTGATAAAACAGTGCCTTAATAATAAAGATGGCTGCCATCAAATATACGATACCCGCGGGATGAATAGGGGTGGTGACACTCTGTATTCTTAATCCGTCTCCACACGGACAAACGGAGAAACCATGAATGTTATAATATATGTCAATTCGAAGTACCTATTACAATAAAACGGTAATTTCAAACTTTTTTTTTTTTTTTTTTAAATATATAAAATCATTTTGATACGTTCCCTTGATTTAACAAGATATAACAACTGTACAATCTGGCTTCATTTGCATACACTATGCATTAGATGTTCATTTGATCTGTAAATCGGTTATGTATATTGTAAATAGAATAGGTCCTAGTACACTTCTTTGTGGTACACCCTAAATACACTGACGGACTCGTAAGCTGCATCAAACTTCAGGATTACTTTGAAATGATTTTTTTAATAAGTATGCAAATTTTTTAGATTAAATTATATAAATACTAGTTTTCCGCTCGCGGCTTCGCCCGCTTGGAATTCGTTTATATCGCGCGACACGGTAAGGGTAGATTAAACAATCTTTAATGATTTTATGTTTGATAATAAGGAACTTCGACACAAATTTTCGTCCCCTATTTCAAACCCTTCTACCTTTATTTTCGTGATAAAAAGTATCCTATATCCTTTCTAAGTTCATTTCTATCTTCATTCCAAATTTCAAAAAAATCAGTTCAGTGGTTTAGGCGTGAAATCGTAACAGACAGACAGATAGACAGACAGAGTTACTTTTGCATTTATAATATTAAGTAGGGATTACACCATCGGAAAGTAGAGATTTCATCAAACAGAAAACACCCCAATTTTTAGAAAAAAGTAGATATTTTGACGGGTGAATTTTCGATATTAAGTCAAAATAGGGTGAAAAAATAAATATTTCAAATCAAATAAATTACAGCGTATTTGGGACATAAAAAGGTAAGTTTTCACTAAACTTCGTTTAAAAATAAATTTTATTTGTAAAAGATAAAAATAAAAAACCAAAAACTTGTTTTTTTATATTTTTTCTCATGTAATTTGAGGTTATGTGAAAAAAAGTGTACATAAAAAATCGGCCAAGTGCGTGTCAGGCCACGCACAGGAAAGGATTCCTCAGTCACCCATAATGGTTCGTGGATTAGAAATTGTATCCAATAGATAATAGTTATGTTTACGAATTAATGCGTTAATTTTGTATGACTTTTTCCAAGTAAGCACATTGTAGAAGTTATGACATGAACTATGACGGACAGACGGACATGACGAATCTATAAGGGTTCAAAGTCATAAACTTCGGAACCCTACAAAGTTGTAGATCTTTTAATTACCTACAACTGTGCCATTTAACTTTTTTCCATAGGACTTGTAGTTTTGCCAGAAATCGAGTTAAACCGTTTTTTACCCTTTGTTTTATATATTTAACCGTCCAACACTTTGGATGGATCAATACATAGAGTCACTACTCTACCCTGCCTGATGGAAAGCATGAGCAGAATCCAAGAGTCGGGGCTACCACATTTGCTGCGAATGCAGACAATAATGTATGGCGGCCCACACCATGGCGGCTTAGTGAGATGCTTTTTCACGCCCCGCTTAAAGGACCCGAAAACCTCCCCCCTACCTCTTCCCGACCACAGATCGCCCGTAAATTATTTTTCCTTTCATTTTTATAATATTCTCCTCCTTTCCCAATAGGTTTCATCCTACTATAATTTTATTTGTTTTCAAAAAATATCTAAGGCTAAGTTAACACGAAGCGTTTTTCTCCCGTGCCCGCTACGGTGGTGGAACTGCGGTTTTTTTTCTATAATATACTTACGAAACCGGCTATTTGCGCGGTTACGCGGCCGTCGCGGTTGCGATCTTCGCCCGCCACGTTTGCGGGCACACCAGAAACGAGCTGTTGCATTATATTTACTTCACAGAAGAATTAAAAGCCTCGCCAAGATACGTCGGCCGAGGTATACAAACATGTCACGATGCGGTCGCCCGCCAAGCAAACGAAGAGCGCGCGGTTCTACAGGTTGCCCGCCGGTGCAGCGGGAGCCGCAAACAACCGCGCACGCCGCGGGCGTATAACGCGTCGTGTGTTGTGCTTTGTTTTTTTTAATATAAATCTGCATTCTACGGAAGCTGCGGGCCCGCAACCGCAGCGGGCACGGGAGAAAAACGCTTCGTGTGTACTTAGCCTAACCTGGTCTACTGGTCTATATATCATTTACAAACTATCATTATGGTTGCCATGCAAGTGTATTATGCCTAGCAACCTGTAAAGTTTTGACAGGAGATAAACAGTGATACATTTTGACATCTACGATTTATTTATTTTTTTAATCACCTAGCTTTGGCCTTTGTATCTCGATTATTGCAGTAAAAAGTAGCCTATGTCCTTTCCCAAGTTCAGTTTTATCTTCACACCAAATTTCATCAAAACCGGTTCAGTGGTTTAGGCGTGAAAGCATAACAGACAGACAGAGTTACTTTCGCATTTATAATATTAAGTAGAGATGGAGAGACTGGCCCTTAAACTTAAAAAAAGCAATATTTAAAAATAGAACTGCAGTAAAACAAATGAATATAGCCGGGTAAAGAAAATTGACTCGTAGTATCAGATTTGCGTGTTATTTATAGCAATTTTTTTATTCTTTTAACAATTGAATTATTGTTACTAGCAGAATTGTTGGGTTAGCTTTTTAACTCATCGAGAGTTTCTGAACCATAATATGGATACTTCGTCCGAACAAGCTGCTCAAATTGTAGCATTGGTACGGGAGGGCTTGGATCAACGAAGGTTTGGTAGAAACTTATACACGGTTAGTTTTTAATTACCAGAGAAAAACTAGGGGCAGATACAGAACTTATATACTAACATAAAACACCATAGAACAAATACCCAAAAAACAAAAATAACTGAGTTATTGTGGTTTTTAAAATGTTAAAATACGCCCATAATTTATTGTCACCCAAATATTTTACACACGCGTATTTTAATTATCAATGAATAACATTTTCTGTTTCAATGTGTACGACGCATCGCCCAATACTGTCAAATCAGTTCAAAGTTCAAAGCATGCCGCCATTAGGCGCACGCGTCGCATCGTAGGTATTAGGTACCCCGCTCGCACCCGCAACCCGCAGGCAAGGACATTGACACTTTCTTGTTACGTAATATCATGTCGTGAATTATATCATGCGTTATGAACAAAAATTTGGTAGTTTTCGGGAAAATATTAACATGTATTTTTTTTTGTTGCAATTACATAAATATGTTCAGTATCGAAAGCTGAATCCCACATATTTTTTTCTCTGGACATTAAAAATTAGTCGTGTATTTAAACCAGTCTACAGTTTCTAGAATATACAGAAGGTTTGTGGAGACAGGTTCTTACAAAAGGAGACATGGTACAGGTAGAACTCGAGTCAACCACCGGTTGTGATGACCGATTTATTGTTACAACTTCCCTGCGAAATCGTTTCCTCATGTCAGTTAACATCAAAACAGAGCTTAATGAAGTGCGTGGAGTAAACGTTAGACCTTACTTGTACGTGGCGTGAAGATCACGCATACAGGCGTCAAGAAGGCTCCCAGGCCTCCACGGAGCGCAAAGGAACTACATCTTCCACCAAACTATACGAGACCCTTTCGTGAAACAGCGACACACCGCTCCTTGTTCGCGATCCACCGGGAAAAGGAAAAAGTCCTAACCTCACACTTCCGTCATCCGTCACACCAGAGAAAGTTCTCGATCAAACCAAACGCGGCATAGACAATCTAGAATTCAATCTTGTGCATTACAAAGAAAATTATTTTAAAAAACACAATAATGTTCATATTTTTTTTTTTTTAGGAAACTATATTTATTTAATATAATATAACTTGTGCTATGTGCAAACCCTGACGTCATCTATCGGAACTTCCAAGAACTATCAATACACTATCGATAACTGCAATCCTAAACTATCTCATCCTACCGATAGAGGTCGCTTATCTCATATTAACCCCGTGACTAATTAATGCAACGTTACACAGCATATCATATTTCATAGTCAAACACCTGCGCCATGTCACAAAATACCGCGCAGACTGTCGTATTTTTATCCATGTTGGTCATAACAAAATGCAAAAATTCATAAACAGCCATGTTCATGGTTTTATTCTGCCTCAATCCCTTTTGTTCATCACAGACAATCAATTTTTAAAGGAACTATGGAATGAAATTATGGGATGGAATGGGATGAAATGGGATGGAATGGGATGGAATGAAATTTAATTGGTGGATCGAAAGTAAAGCTTTGCATATGACTGTAGGCAAAAAAAAAAACGTTTCCTTTTAAAATGTTTATTTAAGTAAATACAATAGTCACTGAATTTATTATCACTACATAGTATAAAACAAAGTCGCTTTCTCTGTCCCTTTGTATGCTTAACTCTTTAAAACTACGCAACGAATTTTGATGCAATTTTCGTGGATAAATAGATAGTGATTCAAGAGGAAGGTTCTTATGTATAATACATGCATAATGTAGTAAATAATAATTTTAGAGGTTTCTAATGTGTGTTTTTTTACGCTTACGATGCAAACGCTGGTACCCTACGAGATAGATCAAAATAATGTACTACAGTATTGTATATCTTAAAAAGGTCTACAAAAAAGTCCGTGATACAATATGTCTATCTCTTAGGGATAACCCAAATTAACATTATTATTTTTTTACGAGAAATAATGGTTTATTTACGAAGCGATTTAAAGAAATACAGTAATAATCCTTATCCAATTATACTAAAATATACTAAACTATATTGAATACACGATGTATCTAAGGTAGTCCTTAGATACATTGTGTATTTAATATAGTTTAATATGGCCCTTTTACAGTATGTAAATTAAATTAATATTTTTGAAGATACTACAGATTTAAAATGCAGGAACAAAGCGATTGTGGCGGTACCGGCCGGGGCCCGTTAGTTGGCGCTGCTGTCGATTTGTCACTATCAGTCAATAACTAAACACAATTATATTAGTAGTAGCCAGTATTATATAAAACAGAGTTGCAATTGTTTTAAGAAGGTACTGCACGAAATTGTGGGATTTGACGTATTTTCAAATGAGTAGTACTGTGCGCTGCATTAATTAAATACATCAAAAGTATTTGTATAGTTTAGGTCGATCCTTGCACAAGATCTCCGCCGAAGTTGGAATTTGAAACAGATACATATAAAATTAAAAAACGATACATATATGTTGTGTGTCAGATGAAATCTTAAAAACATTTTTCTTCGAAAAGATAGTAGATTTTACGTCTAGAACAATAATTTTCATATGACAATATTTGTATTTACATCGTGCAGGGTTTAGCCGGTGTATAATTTAATTTAAAAGTATAAATCTAAAAATATTGAGACTTTTCAATTTTTAACACAAACGCCTGATGCACATTGCACATTGCGCAGAAAAAAATATTGCTCTAATTAAATTACTAGGTCTGAAACTTCAAAGCAGAATGGGTCTAATTACTAATATTAATGAGATCAATTTTGTTTTGAAGTTTTTTTTAGACTTATGTCAGTATTGTATTGTGTATCATGTCTATATGTCATTGGTTATACTTACTGGCAAATAAGAAAATTGGAAAAAAATCAAATTTCGAGTCGAATCTGTACAGAGTAATGCGAACGCAGAGCAACAAATGTACGAAACACAATACAAACGTACAAACGCAAATAGGTAAATATCTCAAACAGGTATGTTTAATGTTACTGTTATAATTTTAATGTAAATGCAATGTTCCGTTCACACTTATTCGTCAGTTGCTAATCAATCAATACAAGTAATCAAGTAATCAAGTAATCAAGACGGTAGAGAACTTCAAAACGTAAATATTTACCTTTGATTATAAACATATATTTAATCAAAGGTACCTACTCTTATCAAACTCACTTTATTATTATAGGCCTATGTTTTTCAGGTTACATGTAATCTTATGGTCAAGAAAGAACTTATAGTAGAAAAGGAAAACACAAATGAAAGCAAAGCCACAATTCGGGTACTTGTTTAAACCAAGAACTTACTCACCACAACTCTCCATTTGGTTGCAACTTCAGTAATTTAAAAATCAATGGAGAATATAGAAATTGTTTTCAGTCCTCCTGTTTCATAGTATGCAATATGTGTAATGCAAAATTAAGATTGGAAAATTGTTGAAAACCTAGAAACAGCAAGGAACTGGCACTCAATCAAAATATCGTGAGTAATTAAGTGTATAGATATGGGATTCAGTGCCCTGGAGCAAGTCAAAACTTCTCTTGATATACCCTGCATGTCAGAACATTTTTATGCCAAATTTCATGCTAAAGTATGTGAACTCTGGGAACTGGCCAAAGTAAAAAGCATAGAGGAAGCAACAAAATAAAAATATTAACTGGCTGAAAAAAATAATGACCTTAATGCAGATAGCGTACCGATGATAACAGTTGTATCTGATGCGTATTGGAGTAAGAGGTCATACAGGAAAAACTATACGACCTTTTCAGGAGCTGCAAATATCATTGGCTACAGAACTAAAAAAGTTCTCTACATGACTGTTAAAAATAAAAACTCTATGGTTTGCGGGCGAGCTCAGAAGCGCAAACTTTACTTCAAGTTTGTATTTCTGAGCATGTATGATATAAAAATTACACTCGATCATCTAGCGGTATGTAGTCAACTGCCATAGTAGAAGGCTTCAAAAGCAACTCAAGGTTTTATTTATTCTAAACACATAGCTAATGGTGATTCCAGCACCTACAAAAATGTTCTGGATACCAAACCATATGCCGCACTTATTGTCGAAAAGATAGAGTGCTCTAACCACCTCCTCAGAAACTTTTGTACAAGATTAGATGAATTATCAAGAAATACATGTTACCAATTAAAATGCCAAAAAATACAGCTCCAAAACGTGCTACGCGTACGGCGATCGGTGAAAGGTGCCATAAATCACATTGATTCTCAAAATGAAAAATCTTTCGCTGAAAAAGTTATAGATTTAAAACAAGACCTTTTCAATGCACTTATTCACGTTTTCCGCGATCACAGCTCGTGCAAGTCTTATATTTGCAAGTACATCCTCATAAATAAAGGCCATCAAACTGATAAAAACGTATTTGGTGAAATAAAATCAGATGCGGTCTTTGCCACCATAATAAAAGTACTTTGTCGATTGATTAAAAATGCCAAAAATTTTATGGCGAATAAACTATTCACTTAGACAATCATACTCAGGACGGTGTGCTGCATCTGTTGTTTCATTTAATCCCGCAATACAGACATTAGTGATAAAGACTACGGTGAAACTTGCCCAAGGCCTGATTTTAGTAAAGCCGATTTCAACTTTGCTAAATCTACGCATATGGCAAAAATACTGTTACAGCTATCCAATGAGGATCGTCACGCACTTGAACGGCGCACTGTATTAAGCTGATTCGATTGAATGGCTTCAGGAGCGGAAGCTTCTTGAAGCTAATTTTGAAAAAAAAGAACATGTAAAAGGGGCTTTATAAGATGTGGACCGGTCGTCTTTGTCTTCTTCTGAATTTCGTCAAGCACAGTGTCTTGTATATTGATATTTGCTATTCTCCCAGTGCTCGTACCACCTATGCATTCTACCTTCCGAATAACATCTGTACACTCTTATGAATACGCGGTAATCTGGATGACGCGCTGTAGGGTATCGTTCCCTATAAAGGAATGCATCAGCACTTGCGCTACTTCTACATTCACCATAAATAAAGTGCATGTTTGCGTATTCTTGTGCCATATATTGAATACGCGGCATACTGATACACGAAACCAGTCCAGATACAAGCCAAGTCGTCGTAAAATCACCAAACTAAAGTCCAAATCAGTGAGCAAAACGAAGAGTCCAATGATTTGACTCTTACTTAAAACGATGACTTCTGGCTGTTTAGCCAGAAATCGTCGTTTTAACACTGATTGACAATCACAGAGAACTGCAAAAGGAATGGGAACATGCGATACCGAACAAGTCAAGCGACGCACCAAATACTTGCCATTGCTATGTGCCATGGCGCGAGAGAGATAAGGTACAATAGTACAAAGGTACAATAATAATATACTCGTCTCTCGCTCGCTTACACTGTACTTTAGTACTGAATTTATTCACCTATCTCTGTCTCATAATTAACAAAAAATTACTTCGGCCACACTCAGGTAGTAAATAGCGAAATAACATTATCACACGTCCTTTACTACACTAAAAAGGAAGCTTTAATTTTCTCTCTTTGGATAAAATTATGTATTATACCATTTTTTTTAATATATGTTGCTGCTTAGTTTTTCATACATATTTTTTTCACAAAAATCTCAAATTCTGTCATAATTTATTTTGATCAAATTTCATGTTAATTTTTTTCCAAAAAAGTATAATAGGCACTCATACTATTTACTGCATTTCTAATAAGATTTTTTGTGAGGAATAAGATAACTTCAAAATTTGGGCAACTATTGGATTTCTTTTGGGTTTTTTTTTTTGTACGCTGGATAGCTATACTACTACGTGCTTTAGGATTACCCATTCTTTCTGGGACACCCTGTATAGATGATATACTTATATTGACAGGAGCTGGATGTGAGAAGCCCAAAATCGATCAGAGTGGTTTGCAATGGGAGAGGCCTATGTCCAGCAGTGGACTTCGATAGGCTGATTATGAAAATGAATAGATTCTAGAAATTATTACTTTTGAACAAAACTTCCATAAAAACGACTGAATATTTAGAAGATATGTATTACTCTGTGTGGAGCCTACTCTGTACAATTATTTTACATATCTTATATAAAATGTTTCACGTAGGAAGCGGCGACGGTGCTGCCTAGCGGCGCTGCCGCGCAACTCTGCTCGTAAATACCTAAACTCGGCGTTTTTTGTTCGCGCAGCACACTCTTAATGAACGGAATATTATTTAAAATATTTATGTCTGCATACTCTTCTCAGATCTATTTGGTCTAAGAGAATCATTGCTCTAAGAGTAGGTTTCTTACATGCTGTTTGAAATTATTTTCTCTTCAAGGCACGTCAATTTCAATTATCTCATTAAATCTTAGATTTTTGAAAAAATGACTTCGTTTTGTTCACGGCGTGCACCAAGGTATTGTCATGGTCGAACAGAATGGGACTTTTAAGTCGTTTTTCCCTAAGATTTTCAGAGATTTTGGGCAAACAAATAGTAGTATGCAATTCAGTACTATGTGTTTTTTGTTGTTCAGTTTGGGTTGTGACAAGACAAAAGACAAGAAGGCCATCTTGGGGAAGAAAAACGTATTAATTATTTTACCTACACTTATCGTCTGCCTCAATTATGTTAGTTTGCTGTCACCTTTAAATTCATGAGAAAGATTGTTGCTTTCTTTCCGGAATATAAAATTATATCCTTGTCACAATTTCATACACAACATTTGAATATCGACAATTGTATTGTAACAACATTTCCTACATCGATCTAATCGATTCCGTTCTGGAGTGAGTTCGTTAGGAATCCACCAGCAACAAAGTTCCCAAACTTTTAATTATTGACGTAAAATTTTCTGCAGCATTACTCCCAAAAACATATCGAGACGAGCTATCTTGCGGAGAGAATGTAGTTTTAAAATCGTAACAAATTAGCGCCCTAAAATCTCTTCGTGTTATATATAATTATAACTGTATTATTATTAATAAATGTATTGTATTAAATTATTATAATGAATTCTTATCGATTAACTGTTTTTCATAGTGTGCCCCATAACATTACATTTTGATTTTTCGTAGCATAAAAAATTACTTTAAATCAGTAAACTTTTAGTATGGAAGTACTTCTCCCATTGTCTGAGTTCTGATATAGATATCAATTTGACTTACTAATATTGACATGGATCTCTTGACAATGGGTTTATGAAGAAAGTTTTCAGTTTCCCTCCAACGGTTATTCATATACTTAACTGTTTTATTAACTGCAAAGATAATATTACACTTTAGTTTTTACAAAAGTTCCATAATTTTTTGCGTAGTTTTATATTCAGTTATGCGTGATGGCAATAAAAATATGAAATTGTACATTTAATTTATTCTTTACCTAAATTAATTGTTGAAAACGGTCATACAGTGTGTATGTAAATAAACTAGTCCCAGCAGACTAATGTACCAGTGTATTTGCCATGACAGGAGTTTTGATACAATCGCCACACGTTTACGTGTTGGCGTTCGTAGTGGCATGTTAATGTAAGTAGCATGCTGCTACCTTAGTCGACTTTTAGGACACCCACTAAAAGAGATGAATGATACTATTCTAAGTCAGTACCAGGTCCAGACAACTGTTTACCGTCAATGCGATAGATGGACCTTTACAGGTTTGGATACCCAAACTAGAACAATAGAAGCCGGAGGAGTGACCACATGATGGAGTGAGTATCATACCCGATACCAAAACCACTTCGAGGAGCCTGCGTACGTGCCTATGCACGATTCTATTGCATTTCTGATAGATTTTTTCTGAATCTAAATGCGGAATCCGGAGCCAAGCAGATAATGCGTATATCATCTTTCTAAGCTTTTTACTACCCACCGGTTTTAAATGAATATTAGTTTTTACACGGAGCGTCTGACATTGGACCTCCGTAACCTGAGGAACTGAATTCGAAGGTTCAATTAGTTGTCAGTATATTTGAAGGCAGTGACTTCCCAAAACAACTGTCATAGATGTTCATGACAACCGGGACCGACGCCGTAACGTACTCTCTAAAGTACGAGTGTGAAACACTACCAATTTATATACTTCAGGGTGCTATTAAGATTTTCTTGTAGAAAAACCCAACAACAACAGGATTCGAACCCGTGACCTTTTGATAAGCAGTCACCTACGCTAATCACGTATAAATTGACTTAAATTTAAGTCATATTTTCAACTCGTAATTTGTCATTTTTTAACCTCTTACATCTATCAGGACTTTAACTCGATATCTCATAATATTTTCAGGAGCTCTATTTGCACTCTATAAAATCTTCAAATAGATTTGATCATACGTTTTCCATTATTATTCTTACCTTGATTGGTGTCAGTGACTTGGCCTTTAGTGATGTCAAATACTAGTTTTCCTTTGAGGTTAGTTTTTGAGTCTTGGGTAACAACAAAGAAATGGGGCTGGTGATCTTCATTGACGAATACGGAATATAGCCCATAGTTGACTATATCATAGTTATCTAAAATAAAATTCGTAATAATATAAATATTGTTACTTCTTCATAACTAAACCCAATAGAAAAAGAAAAAGATACATCTTTGAGTTTAAGATGTAAGAATTTAGTTGAAAATCTTGATAGTATATTTTGGCTCTTGCTTTACTCGCCATTGCGATGTGTATTGCTCAGATGAATAAAAAAGGTAGATACGCATGGCCTTTGTTACCAGTGTAGCCACAAAACTCAGCTCGTTGAACACACGCGCTCACGCACATACATGTATCGAAAAACTACGCTTCATTTCGTCAGTATCATACTAGTAGTCGTTCAACAACTTTGCCAAAAATGCCGTTCTGCTTAGTTATATGGTGTAAAAATAACACAAAAGTACACAAATAGTCTGAAGGACTAATTTTCACACGTAAGTACACACATACCTATGTTTTTAATAAGATAACAAAACACAATTTTGAAATTTTTCGACTGGGAGAGTGTTGCTAGGAGTCGTATTTCTAATAGCCTAAACATTTGGTAAGGAATTTTTAGGTGAACTCATAGCCAAAAACGAAGTAGAGAGTAAAACATGAGTATTTTTTTTAACATCATTTTGTACTGTTTAGATGATTTCATCATCATCATCATCAGCCTATCGCAGTCCACAGCTGGACAATGGCCTATCCCATTGCACAGCACTCTGATCGATTTTGGGCTTCTCGCATCCAGCTCTTGCCAGCCATCTTACGCAGGTCGTCACTCCACCTCGCCTGTGGGCGTCCTACACTACGTTTACCGAGACGCGGTCTCCACTACAGAACTCTTCTGCGCCAACGGTCATCAGTTCTGCGGCTAATATGCCCACTGCCATTAGAGGATTTAGACTTTAAAATTGAAAATATACTCACTCTCGGGATGTTCAGTGAATTAAAAACCATCTATACATTATTTTAATGGATTATTACAGTTACCGACAGATTAAGTAGGTACACATATATTTTAGTATTATAATTACATTTAAGGTGTTTTTTTTCTTACTCCCTTTGTTGCTATTAACATTCTCAAATACCTAAATTGTATTTTTTACTATAAACTATTTTTGGTTCGGGGTTGCCCACGAATATTTTAATAAGAGAAAAATGTAGCTAAGAGAAGAGTGATACGATCGCCGATTGTTTGGATGTTTTGTAACTCATCTTTTGTTTTCTTTTTATTCAACAAAGATATAAATAAAATAAAATAAACAAAATACTCACAAGCAATCACTGTAGCCTCGCCTTTTCCTTGAAGTACTGGTTTGTCCGTGTTTTGCTTAGCTTCAAAGTGAAAATGTGAAACCAATTTAGGACAGTGCAAAAATTGATGGTATTGATTTATAGTCACATTTAATCTAAAAACATGAAAACAATTTATCATTTAAACAAATTAACTAAAACAGAGAAATAGCAGTGCTTCTTTTTAGGGTTGCGTAGTTCACGTCACGGAACCCTTATTGTTTCATCGGAGAACGGGCAAGATGTCCGTTCTTCTTATTTTTATTTCTCAAGTGGTTACTGCTAGAATTATAACTATATATATATATAAATCTTGAACTGAATGAGACAAAATTTAAAACATGCATTAAACGCACACTATGTAAGCAAGCATATTACAAGTTGAGCGATTATATCGCTGATAAAAATGCTTGGCTCAATGCTGGTCCTGCTTCACAAGGACAGGGGCGCATAAATTGATAGCATTAAATGGTATTGTTGGAGCTGCTGAAGATTGTACAACTTTCTTTGCATTGTATAGATTCAATCTCTTTAGTATTATATAATCGCATGGCCCATATTGTGTGAGTACTATGTACTAGGAAGCTATTCAAGCTATCATTCACTGAAAACCTACGTCTTTTCTTGACTTGAATCTGCCCTGGCGGTTGAGAGTATGTCGTGCTCACTCAAATGTCACGCTGATGGTGGCGCGTGTGTCGGATCATTTAATTCCCTTCAAAATGGTTGAGTTGAATGGTGCGGATCCATGCGTCATGTTCGTGAACGGGCGCTGTCAGTTGTGACTGGTCATCTCTTAGTTGCCACGGCTTATTTGAATTAATTATTTTAATTTTCAGTTGTATTTTTGTTGTACTATGGACACTTTTAACGTGCACGTCTTGCTACATCGTTCTCACATAATGTACCATCTCAACATGAATGATGTAACCAAGATTTTGTAAAAAACATTTTGATTTAAAAGAGTGTCCATGGAGTTTCTTGCCCGTTCTTCTCCATAGAGATCTACGCTAGGGAATGGGCAACTACAGTACTTTCACAGTTTTTATGTCTTGTGACTGGGACTGTAGCTACATTTTTGTTTCGACAATTCAAAAGTGCCTGTAACTGGCCTACTTGAAATAAATGCTTTGATTTTGATGATTTTGATTGATAAAACTTGCCATGAATATTTATCACGTCAATAAAGTGCTTTTTTATGTGTTTTTTGTGTGCGAGAAAAAAATAACACTTATAAAGAGGAAAGATATGATTGTTTGCTTGAAATAAATAGGCTCCGAAACTACTGGACCGATTTGAAAAAATCCTTCACTATTAAAATCGTACATTATCCCTAATGGACATAGGCTATAGAATGTTTTCAAAAAAGTTAGGGATCAGTATGGCAACAATTTCATATGACGGCGACCCACTCTGTGTCTTTTGATTTATAATATTCAACGGTAATCACTATCAAATGATTCTTTTGCTCTTATGACCAGATACTTTTATACACCGTGTTTAAGAGAATTTATATATATATATACAATGTTAATTAAGTTCATCCAAAGTAATTGCTATCATTATTTAGACTACTAAGATAAAATTTGCATTATTTTACTGTGGTATCCAGAGGCCAAAAATGAGCACTACTCTATATTATCGCAACTATTGCCAAGAGAATAATTGACATAGTCCGTGGCTCTATGGTCCAGCACCCTGACCTATGTGGCTTCAAACATTTTAACGAAACGATAATTTCTTACATCCTTTGGTTGGGTGAAGCTTGAAATAATTAGTATTTCCATAATACATAGTCTGATAATCTTTATAACTAGCTTCAGCACAAGTATGGGTTCGAAATTAAATTTAATTCCTAAGTCGAATATTATTTACCAGGCTTGGACTGCATGTAAACCTTATTTCAAATATACGAAATAATAAAGACACAAATTCAAAAGTTACTTACAGTAATTTTGTGACCTTGCAGTTTTTCAAACCCTTCATTGTGATGTTGGTTAATTTATATTTCACATTGTCTAGTACACCTTCTACTTTT
This sequence comes from Phragmatobia fuliginosa, assembly GCA_932526445.1. Lineage (NCBI taxonomy): Eukaryota > Metazoa > Arthropoda > Insecta > Lepidoptera > Erebidae > Phragmatobia > Phragmatobia fuliginosa. The sequence continues at coordinate 6,149,144 of OW052081.1, read as the reverse complement.
CCGATGCATAGCGGATCTAGAGGTTCAATTAAGTCTTTTACTCCATTAACAACCTTCGTGTAAACGTCAAATGCTCCTTTAGAAATACATTTCACATTTTCTAGGATGCATACTTTTTTACCTGAAATACACGTTGCATGTTCATTTAAATAAATTTTAAGAAAAAAATATTTAAGAACAAACTTTTATATAAAGCCCTAAAAAAGTATTTCTTGAAAAATTATAATATCAACTTATAATGTCATAACATAATGTATATAATACAAGAGTTTGTCACGAAATTTCATTATTAGAATTTACAAAGTTTGAAAATTAAAAAATCATTAACATCCAGTTATTTTATCTACAGAGGTAAATCTCTAAATAAGCTTTTGTATTATATAAATTGTGTAATGAAATTTATAATTTCATTACACAATTTATATAATACAAAAGCTTTTGATAGAATTAGTTTTCAATGAATACTTTATTTAATTTTTTTAAATTAATTTCAATTTAACCTTGTTCTTATATAATTTTTTGTTTAAATTTATTTTTAATTCATCTCAAGACTCTCAGAAGTTTGACTATTTTAGCATATTAGCATAGTATAATCTATTTATTTCTACTTACATGGTTTATTAGAATATGTATGGCATATGAGTCCAAGAAGAACGATGAAGATCTTTAAGGTATTCATGTCTACTTCCAAGTGGTTCTAGATTACTAAACATATAAGACGTATACCCCAATTTATACTAGTTAGTTTTATCATGACACACATTGAGTGTCCCTTATTGGGGTTTCGACATTGTTTTATCTAGTAATTACTTTTTTGTGATCTTTTGCAACACAAACATAAAATGTGAATTACTAATGTATGGGCAAAAAAAAAAACAAAATGCTACATCGCAAATTTGCAAATTATTTTCCCCAAATCTTCAAAACAATTTGTCAGTTAGCAGAACTAGTATTTGGCAAGTTCATCATCATCATTATTAGCTTTTAACAAAAAACTGCTGGACGAATGTCCTACGAATGTAGGCCTCTCCTTAGAAACAAGGTTTAGAGCGTTAGAAAAAAGTGACCATTAAATACCGGAACTGTTCGGTTCTGGCTCCGTGTTAACCGACGCAAGCTAGCTTCGATCACTCAGCTACGATTGTGACATTCTAATTTTAATCTAATTTACTTTCCTTGGACCAGTTCAAACAAAAAAGAATTAGAATATGTTTGCCACATTAAAACATTTATTTAATAAATATTCGGACTGCCTGAGTGGTGCACTGGTAGCTTGCGTGGTCACTGTACTGAAGTTTCGAGTTTCCGGGTATGAGAAGTGTTATTAGTATGATCTACAAATATTTGTTTGGAGTTCGGGTGTTTTCTTAGTAATTGTAAAATATCAATATTTTGTGGAAACTCAAATCCACTGGAAACGGTAAGCCTGATATTTTTAACTGTGGGTAGACCTGAGTTGGCGGGCGAGGAGAATATGACAATACTTCTCGTACAATCACTTTATTGTAGCTCTCAATCTCGAAATACAGTTAAGATATTGAATAGCAGTCCATGACCAATAGTTTTAAATAAGACACTCCACCGAACACGTGATGCTCACACGAAATGATCCACTATAATTATGTTCACCCCAGAACTATGTTCCATTTTAAAGGAACTTACGAACGAATTAACGAACAATAATCATCTAGGGATAGGATAAAATCATTGCCACCTGTAATCCTGGTCTATGACTTATAACATGAAAGTAATCGACTTAAATCAATCATTCCATCGCGTAATTTCTATTTTAAAGTGTCAATGATTTCCATCCCCACGGTCAACGGTCGCACGCACCAGTGCTCGGTGTTGAGTCAGTGTCTTAACTTCAGACAATTGACCGTGTTGTTAGCTAAAATAATCGATAGACCATCATATTAAAAAAAAAGTTAGTAAGGCTATGTGTTCTATCCCGACGGAAAAGCAATCCAAGGCTCTGTTTAGTAGGAAGCTAGAAGGTTTTGTGTGAGATGTCCGAAAAAAATATTTATTATTTATTCGAATCCAAAAAACTTGTCAAATTGGAAACCAATTGCGAAAACGGGACTAGGTCGCTTAGTTTAGGTCTGTAGACTATAAAGTACCTATCTATAACGACATATTTAATTGTTCCGTCATTAAAGGTACTATATTTAAACGTCACTATTATGTATTTCATACATCCTTGATTACGCAAGAATAAACATTTATAAACAGCAAAACGTTCGTAGTTCTTGGTAAATTACATTCGAAGTCGAGTTTGAAGAAGAAGAAGCCTATTTAGTTCTATAAGAATATTTCCTTAAATTATCTGTGATTGAAATGGGAAATCAATTTAGGACAGTGTATAATATATTGGTTCTATTCGGTTGAAGTTGCGTTTAAACAAAATAAAAATAATATAATTCACCGTATAAGAATGATAAGGTAGAATCATAGTTTTGTTGCTAGTTTTATATTGAAATAGACCGCGGACAAGTACTATAAACCTAGAACCAAAAGTATTTTTCAAAAAAGTGTGTTCGCGGTCTTTGTACCAACAAAGAGAACAGCAATAAAATGCTAAAAGTTTACAGTAGTTTTGTGACCGTTCAGTATTTCAAACCCCTCATTGTTATGTTAGATTTCTTCCAATTCTCCTTCGATGATTCTAATAAATATATATTGATTTGTAAAAATATGTAATCTATCAAATCATCAAAATAAAACAAAATAACAGAATATATTTCATAAAATATTACGTTTATGGTTATTTTACTTATTTAACTGAAATAGGTTTTAATTTAGGCAATGAATACTTTATATAATATAGGTAATCAATTTATATATTTTTAGTTTGAATGATTTATGTTCATTTCTATATACTTACATGGTTTTGCAGAATATGCATGGCATATGAAACCAAGAAGAACGATGAAGGTTTTTAAGGTGTTTATTTCGAAATTAATTTTGAAATACAGCAGACCGATTTTTAAAAGGTTCAACATTTTATCACTGGTTTGTATGTACATAAGAGAACTCTGTGTTTTTGTCAAGCAACATCCTCAATACTTTGATGTCCAATCAAATGTAACAAACAGAGATATTATATCTTGTTAGATATGTGTTAGATATGTGTGTCTGTTAGATATGTTTACAAAATTTATCAACCAAGGAGTAAACGAGAAATTCATAAAAGTAACTCCTATATAACTGCCACTAACGTATACAATAAATTGCCAAATGTTTTTAAAGATCAACCTCTAAAAATTTTAACAAAATGGCTACTTGATAAATGATTTTATGACTTGAATGAGTTTATGACATATAAGGAATGAGTGCATATTGACATACTTTTATAGTATTTTCTTTAATGACTGATAGTAGGTAATAATTTATTTGACATCTTTTAAAATTTACATAAATAATTTATCTACTGACATCTATTAAAATGACAAATATTAACTGAACTATTGTGACATTTAATCATAATCTTACCATTTGGACTATTTTTATATCTATAATTATTGTGTCTATATCATTTAGGAAGTTATTATATTATTGCATGCCTTTAGAACATTAAGGGATTATACCATTTTCACACCATTGTTATGGTAGAATGTACTCGATCCTTGTAAAAGCGTTATCACCTGTTCTGTACTACATCCTTTTTTCCGCGCCATGCTTCTATGTGTACGCCGGGCATACATAGAAGTTCCGTCACTTCATAAATACCCGGCGTAAGGTTTGCGGTGCGAGCCAGCTGCGCGAAGTATATGCAACCAGGACGACCCTGTCGGGCACGAATGGGGCGCACAAACTCAGGTGTGAACCCGAGTTCTGTGAGCTCTGTTTGAATCTCCTCGGGTGTAGTATTCACTGGGAGGCCACGAATAGCCACCTTAAGGCTGCGTTCTGCGGGAAGGGAGTATGAGAACCAGGAGATATTTTCCTTTGCCTCCAGTGAGTATAGGTATCGCTGGATGGTACGGAACTCCTGGTTTGATTTCGGGATGAAACGGACTCCCTTCCCGAATGGGCGTCCGTTCGGTGCGTGCCCTAGCTGTTTCTTGAGCTCCCAAAGTGCGTCGGCCAGTCCGGAAGTGATTCAACTACTAAGGGCGGGTAGCGGACGGTTGGCTGTTTAATCCCAGTGGCAGCGGTAGGTGCAGCAGCGGCGGGTGCGGCAGCAGAGGCAGTTGTAAATTTACCACCAATAGTAGCAGTGGCGGGCGCGGTTGGCGGATTGGTGTTACATATAGTAACAGGCGCGCCAGCAACAGAGGCGTAGGTAAGGCCCATTACCTTCATGGGTGACCCTTTTGTTGTTGTAGATTGACCAAAGGGCGGCGTTGTAAAAAGCGCTCTCCGTTCCTCCATTTGTGGTGGAGATGGAAAGCGATCTGGTGCGACTGTGGCCTGAGAGTCAGGGAAGCGTGGCGGCGGGGCTGACATCTTTTGCGGTCTTTGTGGTAATCGTGCCCCCTCTGTCAAAGTAGATGCAGGTGGTGTAATATCGGAGGCAGTGGCAGGTATGGCTATAATGGGTTGAGGCTGGGCCAGGTTACCAGCTGGTGGACCCGGTGCAGGAGGTGTGTTCGGTCGAGAGAGTGCGGGGAGGGGAAAGAATTCCTCACCCGCTCCCGACGTCGGTGTCAAAGCGGCATTCGGCGGCGTACTCGGGTGAGCGCTTGACTCGATGAGCGTCGGCCGTGATGGTTGCGTGGAGCGGCGTGCCGGAGAGACGTGATCCGCGGCCACTACGCGGTTCAGCGCGGATAACGCTGCCCCACGGGAGCGAACGTAGATTCGTTTAGCAACTCCGGTGTTTTGTTGGTGCGGGCGAGTCGACCGGCGTGTGGGTGGAGGCGGCATGCCAGATATCGCCTTTCTTCCTTATTCACGGGTGAGAAGGTAACATTGATATGGCGGCTTTATAAAGTGCACAACACAAACGACACCTTTCGGCACAAGATGCCCACTGAACCGGCCCACCGGGGCTTGCCGCTGGTGGCAGACCGGGGGCCGAGGACGGCAGTGTACCCTGCCATATCCGAGGGCGTCTATATGTGTGCGGTAGAAATTATAAGCTTTACGCGCCAACCGCGATCGTTCGGCGTTAAATACGCAGGGCTATTGTTTACACTTCGCTCGGAGCACGAGGCGAACAACGCCTGTACCGGACGAAGTGACGTAACGAGCGCGTGCGGTGCGAGATCAGCGAGACGTGCGTCCTTCTCGACAGCGCGTAGCGGACTCCTACTCCTAGGCATCTGATATAAATACATAAACATACTTTTTTTTTGTAAATACATACATAGAAAACACCCAGACTCCGAAACAAATATTTGTGAATCACACAAATATTTGGTCTGACCCGGGAATCGAACCCGAGACCTCTTGATCAGCAGCCGTATACGGTAACCACTAGACCAACAAGGCAGTATGAATATATGAAGCATTTAAATGTATTATATGTTGCAACATTACAATTACTAATTTTACAGTATGAATTATATCATTTGTTGGTGTAACACTTTGAAAATGTTTGTCGAACATGTTGCACAGTCTGACCTGCGCCTTAAAAATATGTATCAGTTAAAGTTATCAGTTAAAGATGCGCCTAGATAAAGTATGTAATTCGACTTAATTTTTTAGTTAATTATAAGTCACTTTGAATAAAAATGAAAATATAAGAATTGAGAAGAAAATAGTATAGTTAGTCCCGGTTGTCATGAACATCTATGGCAATCGTTATTGGGAAGTAAATGCCCTCAAATTTACTGACAACTAGTTCAACCTTCAAATTTAGTTCTACTGGATGACAGTCGCTCCGTGGATAAACTGATATTCTGGTAAAACCGGTTGAACTAGGAACCGAACCCAAATAATATTGGGAATAAGGCTAGGAAGATGATACTCTTGGCAGATGGACAAAACCATAAAGCTCAATGTCTTATTTTAACAATTCCACCTTCCTTCATCAACGGATCATAGTATCCCAGTGCTTGTCTCCTCTCCTCTCAGGATAGGGCTAACGCCATACGTCCCCACGCTGGCTGAGTGCTGGTTGGAGACTGGCAAGATACGTTGTGGGTACGTAATCTTGCCATTGGATAGTTTTAAGCCGCCTTAAGGTCCACGTCTGTTACCTTTTATAACAACCGGGGCCGACTGCTTTACTTGACATCACAAACGATCGTCCATCTGGGTACCGACCGCGCCGTCGTAGCTTACCCTTGGTGATTGTTTTTAATCACATATGAGTGTTATATGGCTTTTGTGAATTGAGAGGCAATTCAAAATATATTTTTTAAGCAGTATTGTTTTTATACAGACACGACTGATAATCTTTGCAATAGTTCTGACCTATGGCAATAAATTTTAATAGTACACCAAATTACAACAAATATTTGCTCACGAATAGATGACGTAAATAAAGAACAAATATTCATACCGTGAAAGAACCATTATGCCTATTGTTATTAGTAATATGTGTAATACAAATAGAGATTTTTCAAATAACAAGTAACTGTGATATTCATTTGTTGCTTAAAACTAAAAATTTGCGGTTTACTAATACTAGCTGCGCCCCGCAGCGTTACCCGCGTATGTCATTATGGTTGCTATGCAAGTGTATTATGCATAGCAACCTGTGAAGTTTTCACAGGAGATAAACAGTGATACATTTTGACATCTACGATTTATGTATTTTTATAATCACCTAGTTTTCGCCCGTGTTTCTCGATTATTGCAGTAAAAATTAGCCTATGTGTTATTCTGATATATAAGCTATATTACTGTTAAGTTTCATCCAAATCCGTTCAGTAGTTTTTGCGTGAAAGAGAAACAAAAACACATACACACATACATACTCACAAACTTTCGCGTTTATAATATTAGTAGGAAGTAGGATATTATGATTTTTGAGGTGCTTTTCGCACCATACCCTCCGTGGGGAAGACGAAAGGCGTGTGTGGGACTCCCGGCGAACCGGTCTACCCACTAAACCCCGCGGCGGCCTACCTCGGCAGTCGGGAGGAGCTCCAGGAACGCATCAGCGACATCTGGAGTCCCCCCTGCCTAACCCCATGATTGGGATACATCTCACGGTTATCAATAGGTTACCCTTGGGGCAGGACGATATCGCGCCTCTCGCCGCTTTACACAGTAAAAGGCGGGACACCGACCCACCTTAGACGACACCCCCGGCCGCACCGGGGTGTCACCTGTCACGGGTCATTTGCAGCGGTCACATCTCCCCAACATGTGGCCGCAGCGACCCTTAGGCGACGATTAGGGAGCTAGCGACCTCTGCCGCGTCCCCTTCGCCGCCTCCTTCGAGCGGGATCGGCCCTTTCCCGATCCCGCTCTGCGGACTCCTTCTGGAGCATAACGTTCTCACAGAAGGAGACCGCGGCTTCCCTCGCCACTCGCCAGCATTGCCGCGATCAATGCTGGCGGTGACAGGTTTCCTCCGATCTGTCCGATCAGGACTCGACGCTCGGACTCCCAAGCAGGGCAGTCCTCCAGCGTGTGCTGGGCGGAGTCCCGGTCAGACCCGCAGTGGTGGCATTGTGCTGTAGCCTCCCGTCTTATTCGATTCAGATACTCACCGAAGCAACCGTGCCCGGTGAGTATCTGAGTCAATCGATAGGTGACACAGTCGGTCCTCTTTACCCAAGCTTCGAAGCTCGGCAGAACGGCTCCAACAGCGCGTTGGCTGGCACAGCCCTGTGCTTCGAGCCGTGCCCTCCAAGCCCGTAATGCGCTTAAGATAATACCTAGTCATTAGATAGTTTATCAGCTTTCCACTGGTAAAGCTAAGATTTATAGTTATAATACTTGGCGGACGGGAAAATCTTACTTATTCGCAATGTTCCTTATAATAGTTATGTTTAGTTATTCTTTCCTAATCGTTTAAATTTAGTTGTTTTGACTGACTGACTGGCTGAAGAAGAGTCAAGGCATTATAAACTTTCAACACAAAATATTTCAGAGATATTACACAGAGTAATTTAATTATAAACTTGACTGCACGGTTGGCCTAGTGGTTTAAGCGGTCGCCACACGGCTTCCTGCTGTGCCAAGTGTCGTGGGTTCAAATCCCTCGTGGGATAACACTTTGTGTGATTCACAATTTGTTGTTCTGAGTCTGGGTGTTCTTTGTGTCCGTTTCATGTATGTTTGTAAAGTCCCTCGCGACACAGGAAAATTATATTCCTAATGGGGGAGTTGTTTTTTTAATAAAGATAAAGAAAGATAATGATAAACTAACGTTCTAGAGTTCGGCAATTGTTACTTCAGTATCATCATCATCATCATCATCAACACCCTTTAACAGTCCACTGCTGGACATAGGCCTCTCCTTAGAAAGGAGGTTTTGGCCTACTATACCACGCTGGCCCGACGGGTTGGTATAGGGTTGGTTTCAAGTTTTCCTTCTCTTTGCATTGATGTTGTCTTGCGTAGTTTATCCCTTATTCGCCTTTTACGAATAGGGGTGGTGACACTCTGTATTCTTAATCCGTCACCACACAGACATCCGTCACCACACGGACATCCGTCACCACACAGACATTCAGTATCTGTCACCCACTATTTGTTGATAATAAGTATACGCAATTACAAACGTATCTTTCACTAATAAAGCTAAATATTTCATTGCAACTACATATATTTAATTCTTTATTGAACAGTTACTGACTTAGACCACCAGTATCGCTCTTTATATATCTATAGGGTTTGTAACCGACTTCAAACAGACTAGAAATATTTTATTGTCAATAGTTTCTATTATAAATTAAAATATCTTATTAGATTAGTATTTATTTGTAGCTATTCAATTGCAATAATTTAACTACAAGTTAAACAATTATTGTTTAACTTGTAGTGGTCTTTGTAAGTAATATTTGAAGTCGGTTCAACTATTTTTAAATGGATTCATAAAATATACTCGTAATTTTTTTATTTTTTTATTCATTACATTACATACATTAGTCATATAATTTATAATTACAAAACATTACATAAAACAATTTGTTAAATCTCTCAAATTCATGTAATTCACTGTAAATGAACTGTGATGTTAAAATAATATTATGTGATGTAAAATTAGAGCAAAGGTCTCAACTAGTAGCCGACCCCAAATAATATTGGGAATACAAGCTAGGTAGAAGAAAGTTTAAATAACTCTCTGTAGAGTTGTGATGTCTAAGTGAATTAAAAAAACTTTGTGATATACTAATTGTTTACCAATTTCCGCAAAATTACTTCTTCCTAACTTTATTCCCTAAAATTTTTAGGAGATAAAAAACATTAATACTACATGTACAGTGTGCTGGAACTTTTAATAAGGTAGTACTTCTCCCATTACATATTTTCTAATGTAAATATCAATTTTATCAATCAATATTTGCATGGCCCTCTTGACAATGGGTCTATGTAGGGAATTTTCTGTTTGTTGCCAATGGTCATTCATGTACTTGTCTGTTTTTATCACTGCAAAGATTATTAATACATTTTAATAATTTTTATTGCTGAAAATGATGATAAGTTGAACATTTGAATTTTCACAGTCTACCCTTGTGACGAGAGTCGAACTCGTAATTTATCCATTTTTATCTGGTATGACTTACTATGTCACATTATTGGATAAACTTTGTTTAAGCTATGATTACTAATTAGTTTTTTATTAAAATGCTTACCGTCTTTGTCGTCCATGTCTTGGGTTTGGGTGATTCCAAATATTACTTTTCCTTGGGGTTTACTTTTTGAGTCTTGAGTAATAATAAAAAAGTGCGGCTGGTGATCTTCATTCACTAATACGGAATATAGTCCGTAGTTAATTATATCATAGTCATCTAAAAAAAGTGTTAAGCTAATTATTCTCGCGTAAATAAATACGATGTTGCATACATTCAAATCCAATTAATAATCTATTTAATATTTTAGGGTTTTCAGATTGTTCTTCTATTTGGGAATATGCTTTTTCGAGTTTTCATGCGTTATTATTTTGTATTTATCATTACTCTTAGCATTGCTTGTAACATTTTTACTTCTCTTGCAGTAATAATTGGTTGTTTGGTACTCCTACACAGTAGGACAACAGCTATTTGAGAGAGTAGGTACAGTTGCTATACAACAGTATTATCCGAACAAAGCTCAGTGGCTCAGGTACATATACTTAAGGCTCGGTGTTAGTTTTTTTTTTGTTTTTTTTTTATTGTTGCATTGGAATAGGCGTTTCTCTTCCATCTCACCTGATGGAAAGTGTAGATGAAGGCGAATATGGTACACGCCCATCCAAAAGATACCTGTTCACTCTACTATTAAAGGCCCCAGAGTTCAACTTATCAGGAAAAATAGACCCAGGCAGGTCGTTCCAAATTTTGCGACTCTCACCAAAACGAGCTTTCAAACCGTTTAGTACGACTTTTGGGTATGTCAACAACGTATGGATGAAACTTTTGCCAACGCCTAGAAGTCCGATAAAGGAATGGAGTTTATTTCAATTGTTAAGATTAAATTTTAAAATGATAAATATTCAGGAATCAACAAGTCAGGAATTGAAAATCATGGAGTAGCCCGTCCCTTTAAGATATTTTTCAATGTGGGTAGAAATTTGATTTAAATAGAGTTTTATAATACTCACAAGCGGCTATTGCCGCTCTTCCTTTTCCATGAAGCACTGGTGTGTCCGAATCTTCTTGAGCCTCATAGTTAAAATGTGAAACCAATTTAGGACAGTACAGATATTGTTTCCATTTGGTTGAAGTGGGGTTTAATCTAAAACAAAATATCATTAATGTATCAAATGTATCATATTCTTGCTACTATGGGTCTATTGACTAAACTGATATCACGGCCTAACATGACGCCGCCCTGTGTAAAGTCAGCAACTCACTTCTATTAAAATTGTAAAGTAACTTACTTTAGTTTTCTGACTGTACAGGTTTTCAAACCCCTCATTGTGATGTTAGTCAATTTGTATTTCACGCCTTCCATTTCAACATCAATTGTTTCTATATGTAATGGATCTAGAGGCTCAATCATGCCTTTGACTCCATTCACAACAGCGATATAAACGCCAGATCCTCCTCTCGTCACACAATTTTCATTGTCAAGGGTGCATACTTTTTTACCTGAAACGCACAATGTTTGTACCAAAAAAAATTATTAGCTAGAAAACATTGATTTAAGAATCTTTGTATAAGAATACTAAATTACATATCGTAACTTTATTATATAGTAAAAAATGTTTAGATTGTTTAGTAGTTAAGTTTTTAGTTTTATTTTATTGTATGTAGCATATTATTATGTTTAAAAATAGTTTTGTTAAATTTGTTTTTAATTTTTTAAATAGTCCTATATGTTTTTATGTACTTACATGGTTGAGTAGAATATGCGAAGCATATGAACCCAAGAAGAACGATGAAAGTCTTTAAGGCAATCATTTCGTCGAAGTGATTACAACTTACTGAACATCTAAGATATGGATCCGAATTTATACTAGTTAAATTGGTCATGACACACATTCTGTGCCCTTATTTCGGGCGGCGACATTGTGATGTTATCTAGTTACTAATTTTTTATAATTTTGTGAGTGTAAAGGTTTTATTGTTATCAAATATCTAGTTAATATCTAGAAAACAGTAATTAAAGTTTAACAATTCATCCATTCGTTTGTTGCATTATTTGTATCATCAACAACCTATTATGTCTTATTGCTGGGCTCGGGTCTCCTCTCAGGAGAGGGTTAAGGCCATACATCCCTACGGTTGGGGACTTGCGAGACACAATTGGCTAAGTAATCTTGCCGTTGGATGTTTTTAAGCCGACCGAAGACCTCCAACTAAGCTTCCCGACTGCTTATGATAACAACCGGGACCGACTGCTTAACGTGACCTCCGAAACACTTATATGCTCATAGGTACAGAAGATAATTTTTGAGGGGAAAAATGTCCCTTTAATCAAAGTTTCATAAAAGAAGCGTAACTTTGAGGATTATTCATAGAACCCACGTGGAAAAGTATGATGTATGTGGTATGGGTCAAGATTGCCTCTCCGCCTTTCAAAAAACGACTGCTTTGTATATTTATAATTAGGAAAATTTATGGAATTACCTAAATGCCCCTTCTTATAAAATCACAAATAAATCTGTTAAGATTTTGTTGCACTATGGTGCAAATCGTGGCATTTCAATTAAATTAGTTTATAGTAGTAATTAGAAAAATTTGTGTAAAATATTACATCAGTGCGGAGAAACTATTTACAGATAACTTCGTTTGAAGGTTTTGATTACAGTTTCTGTATTGCCATGGCGTTGTATATCAGAAAATCCTACCAAAAAATCGTACGGTAAACAAGGAATCAAAAACCTAAGGTTAAGCGGCGTATGCCTGAATTAAAAAGAAAATAACAATGGTCAAGTATGTATCAAGCCACAGATTGAATAAGGTTCTGTAATAACATACAGGGTGTGGCGTAAATAGTGGTCCACCGTTATGGATTCGATAAACCAGGTAATTTACTATAACATATTACAATTTTAATCCATTTTACGATATGTGTACCTCTTGTTACAAATTTGGTTGTGGTTTTAACAAAAACCATTATTTTTTCATTTTGATTACTGGTAATTATTACTGCTGAATACTAGAGCTATCGTTAATATTTTTAATGTAAATTTAAAGCTTTGGAAGATAAAATTGGTTTTACTCTACTTTTACCCAATTTTTTAACATTTCATGCTAATTTAAGAGCGAATTTTGTAAAAAAAAATACTAAGCTGTCAGTGCCCATTCATTTAAAAATATGCCTACTAAATACCAATTTCAAAATGGTATCACAATAGCAGATCCTTTTGTTTAACAGAACGATATCCAATTTTAATGGAAGGTAAGAAGATTTTCATTAAAATACATTTTAAAATTTAATTGGGTTAATATTTTTACAAAACGTAATAAATTGTATAAAACAGATGAAATGTAACTTTTTACTTTTAAAATATGATTTTAGTCTGACATAACTGGTTTTAAAAGCACAAACATGTCACAGGTAAAAAAAGCCCAACCCATTTTTTTCCTGAGACATGTTTGTAAACAAAACATCTGTTGAAGCTCTGGTCAATCAAGTAACGCGCGATACGAGTGATACGGAAAAGATATGGTTTAATAAATGCTATCCCTTTCATTCCTAACGTTGAAATCTCCAGAAATCTCCAAATAATCTAGTATGATCTTGTCACTCGTGCGTCGTGTGCGTTTTGTTTTTATTCTGTGTGTTTACCTCCGTCATTTCTTTATCCCTGACCCGGACTCTGTTTAATTTGCCTACGGATTGGATTAGTTGGACTTTGGTTCGCTCAAAGATTTGGACAAACGTGATGTTAACGACGACGAGCCTTTTAGTTTTAACGATAGTTTTACGTTTGAATGTTTTAATAAAGTCTTAGAATTAAGATAGATATAAAGAAAAATATAAACTCGCTTTACTTTCATGTTCTAAGTGCGGTATCTACCTTCTTTAATCATCTGAGCCGCAAGACCGCGGGACTCAGCTACAAAATAACTATATAAATATTTTGGACATTTAACACACAACTGTAAATAGTTTCAAACTAAGCAAAGCTTGTCCTATGAAGACTAGATTGGCCGATGATGAAATACTTATGTACTATTTTTTTTGTTAATACATATTTTACATAGAAAACACTCAAACTCTGAAACAAACATCTGTAGATGATAGAAACATTTGGTCCGTCCTAGTATTTGAATCTAAGACCTCAAGTACAGCAATCGCTTATACTACCACTGCACCAGTGAGTAGTTTTCTGTTACATTGAGATCTGTTACACTTATTTATAGTATTTTAAATATAAATAATAATAATTATTTATATTTTTTGTACTCAGTATTAGTTTTTGATGTGATGTAAAAATAAAAGGATTAAAAATAAAAAGTATGGTATAATTCCTAAACTTTTATTTTAGCAATGCATACAATTGATTATATTTACCTATATAATTTAAACTAAACAAAGATTCTCATGTACTGAAGTTGAGCTTGTTTAAAATGTTAACATCATATCCGTCAATTGTTATTTGCACTCATTGTAAGTGATTTTTAACCGACTTTAAAAAAAAGGAGGAGGTTCTCAATTCGCCGGAATCTTTTTTTTTATGTATGTTCAGCGATAATTTCGTTGTTTATGAACCGATTTTTAAAAAATTCAGCATTCGATTCGGCATAGCTTACAGGTGGTCCTATCGTCAAATATCGGGTTCTGATGATGGGATGCCAAATAAATCGAGGGAACTCCTCAAATATCATAGGTACAATTGTCGCGATTTGGGTACTCGGAATTGCTTTTCTTTGAAGTGAAATAAAGTTGCTGATGTAATTTATAAAACGATATGTAATTATGTATTAGAATATAGATTAAGTAATAAGCTCCTCAGATCAGTACTACAAGAAACCTATATTAGAAACAAAAATGTTAGAGTAAAGATAGTACATTATTATGATGTTTCTTAGTTAATAAGTTTTTAGACAATTAGTGGTTTTAAACTCGAATTAGGGGATATGAAAGTTTACGTAATATAATATACATTGTGCTGTAACTTTAGTACGGGAATACATCTCCCATTATACTTTTTTTAATGTAGACATCAATGTTGTCAATTAATATTTGCATAGCCCTCTTGACAATGGGTCTATGTATGAACTCTTCGGTTTGCTTGTCATTCATATAGTTATCAGTTGTGGTCACTGTAAAGATATTTTACATTTTAGTAAATTTTATAGTTTTTAAAATTAAAGATTTGTCAAAAGATATGATAGAAAAATATTTAATAAGTTAAATACTTTTTACACGTTATAATGGTATATTTGTAGTTTGAATACGCGGTAGGTATTTAAAGTAATTGATTAGTGCGTATAAACATACACGCAGTCACAAGATTTCAACTCGCAATTTTCAGTTTTTTATCAGAACAGAACAAAAATTTGTGAATCGTGAAACACAAAGTGTTTTTCCACGTGGGATTTGAGCCCACGGCACTTGGCGCAGTAGAAACTGTATGGCGACCACTAAAACCACTCGGCTAACCATACAGTGAATGACTCTTCATAGACTGATAAAAAGCATGAATAGGACCCTAGAATGAGGGTTACAATACTCACTACGAATATCGATAATTCTGCATAGTGACTTACTCTAATGTCTGACTTACCATATCAAGATATTGGACGAACAAAAACCGTTTAAGCTATGATTATTAATTTAGATTAAAGTTATTACCTTCAATGAGACCAAGGATATCGACTTGGGTAATTCCAAATATAAGTTTTCCTTTGGGATGACTTTTTGAGTCTTGAGTAACAACAAAAAAGTGCGGATTGTGATCTTCACCCACAAGTACTGAATATAGTCCAGAGTTGATTATGTCATAGTCATCTAAAATAAATGTTAAAACAAAGTTATTTTTACGACACATACTTATGATATCACATACATACTTATTACAGTTTAAGTTTAAGGCATATTTCAATCACACGAAATACGTGTAAGTTTTTTGTTTATTGGTAAGAGTATTATTTTATATTAACAGTGACTCGACTTCAGATCGTAAGTCCCTACATAATGCTGACGAAATCCCTAATAATAACATTTTAAATTTTCTACCCCAGAGTCAAAAATCAGGTGTTGAAAATCATATGAGCTTTCGTATTAGTCGTCGCCCTCATTCTGATTCGCTTAAGATATTTAATCTGTCCTTAAAAAAGTACTCACAGGCAGTAACTGTAAACCTTCCTTGTCCACAAAGCACTGGTTTTTCCGTGTTTTCTTCAGTTTCGAAGTTGAAATGTGAAACCAATTTAGGACAGTGTATATGTTGCTTCCATTCGGTTGAAGTCGCATTTAAACTAAAGAAATTATTATACACAATTATTCGTTTTAAAATATCTTAGTAGAATCATCTTTTTGTATCTATGGGTCAGCTCGAATGAAACATACATAATGTGTTCAAGGAGAACTTTTTAAAAATTATAAACCTTTAATTTTTTGAATTAACTGTCTGTAACTACAAGTCAATATTGGGTACTATGGCACATCACATATGTTTATCAATACTATATTGTATTGTAGACATGCGTGTTAATGGTCTTACTACAAGTAATGCCGAAGACCGGGCAAAGTGGAGGAGGAAAAGCCGAAAAGCGGAACCCGGGCTCCAAAGTGCTAGCTTTGGAAGCAACCGGGAAGAACGCTAGGATAATGATGATGTGCCATAGGAAAAAAAAGTCTTGGCTCAGGTCAGGACTTTTTGATACTAGATTTATATTAGTTATCTTTGGTCTCCAAATAAACTAACAATAGCAACAAATAATTTAAAAGTTACTTACAGTAATTTATTGACTCTACAGGATTTCAAACCCTTCATTGTGATGTCAGTTAATTTATATTTCACGCCTTCCCATTCTCCGTCAATGCTTTCTATATGTAGTGGATCTAGAGGTTCAATTAAGCCCTTTACTCCATTTACAACGGCCTTATAAACACCGAACCCTCCTCTAGTCACACAATGCTCGTTGTCTAACACGCATAATTTTTTGCCTGCAACATATATACTAGTAAAAAAGAGAGATTTTAAGAAACTTTCAGTTAAAAAAAATATTGTAAGATAACAAGTCATTTGTAGAATTTTAGAAGTACTCCATAAAGTGATTTGTAAGTATCAAAATACAACTAATTATCAGAATATTTCAAACAAAAATAATATCGTTTACTTTTTTTTTTACTTTTAAAATTATTTGTGATGCACTTACATGTTTCAGTAGAATATGCATGGCATATGAACCCAAGGAGAACGATGAAAGTCTTGAAGGCATTCATTTTGTCCAAGTGATAACAAGTTACTGAACATCCAAACAACGATCCCGAATTTATAAATAGGCAAATGGCCTTTTTTCTGTGTTACTATTTGTTCTTCATTTACATATTCTATTCATCAGGTATTTGTTGTTTGTTTTAATTTGGATGTATTGTAAAATATTTCAGCAGCGTATTGGTACATTGTAATACAATAGTTGTAATTATTTCCTTACAGATTCCTATCACTTTAATAGTACTTACCAAATAACGTGATCAATTCCTCAAATTAACGGAAACCTATATTTGGAATCTATAGTAACAAATTATAATAATATACTAAATTAAAACAAATATTTTTGGTCATGAATAGACTACGCAAATCAAGAGCAAATGTTAATACAACAAAAGCACCATATATTATGCCCTTTTGTTATCGACACTAGAAGTAATACAAACAGACAGAGGGTTTTCAATATCAAATAATTAAGATGTTCAGTTGCTGGCTTAAATCAGAAGCATGACGTACATTATTTTATAAAGGCGTTTCATATGTATGTATGTATGTCATAACCATAACCATAATACAATTACAACCAACCAAATACAATGTATTATAACCATAATACAAGCTCTGCTTAGTTTGGGACAGAAAGTCAGAGACTTCGCAAAGAAGTATGTAGTCAGTAGATAGAAAAGCCAATTAAGAAGCATGAAGCTTAGTGTCTTCTAAAATGTAGTTAATTTGGATAATTCTTTCGCAATCGTTTAAAGTTTGATCTTCTGATTGATTAACAGACCAACGAATAGTAGGGAATTATAACATTACAAGTTATCTTTCAGAGACTTATTGCAAATGTTTCAGAAATTTAAGAACAAAAAATAATATTATATATATTAATATTCAATTAATAGAACCGAGTTCTGGCAATGTTGAGTATATTATTATGACATATGATAACTATTTTAAGGATTAAAAAATATACTCTCATAAAGACACATAAGCCACGCATATATGAGAACTCATTTGACTATATCTTTGTAAATTAAATGCGTATACTTATCTTATATGTATTACTTATCTTATTTTTTAATCCAAAATTTGCTCATTAAGAAAATTTCCATCATCACACAAATAATAAGAAAATTATATTACCATTGACTAGGCTCTAGAGTTTTTTCTTGATGTCAAAGTATACCTACGCTTATAATATACAATAAAAATCTCAAACTATATGCAAAAGTAAAGGCCGCTGCATACGTAACGAGATATTACCTCGGACGAGACGTGGACGTGGTTGCCTCGTTATAAACGGGGACGCGATGTAAATGCATACGCACCGTGACTGTGGCTCGGATCTAACATGCTAGTATTGTGAACAAGGGAAGATGTATTTTTCATTTCAAGAATAAATTAGCTTTAATTGCTATTGATCGTCGGCGACGATGTTTAGCTCGACCCGTGCGTGCCACGTTCCCGCCACGTCCGTGTCTCCGTGAAGTATGCATTTCCTTATACATTTTGTATGAAACGATGTTTGCAATACTTCCCGTCCCATTCCGTCCGTGTAAAATCCCGTCACGTATGCAGCGGCCTTTAGACTGCATTTGCGAACTTGCAATATTTTTTTCCTGACCAGCGAGGTCCGCGTAAATAAAGATTTTATCATTTCATTTCCTTAATCATGTGAGAAAATAATTGCTAATTCTATTAATCTGACATTCGTGGTGCCATATTTCAACGGTGAAGGTAAAACCGAATGCCCAATAATGTAGGGGCATTGCCTGTATTCACAACGAAAATGATGACCCCTACTCTTGGATTCTACTATTTTCCAATATTTTCCATCAGGCAGGGTAGAGTCACTTTGATAGACTACAAAAAACCGTTAATTGAAAAACGAGTAATAACTTATAATGCAAAGATATAATCTGACTTTAATACGCTCAAGATACTAACATGTCTTATATGTGAGTATAGACTGTTATTGTTCTCTTTTTTTTTCAGATTTAACAAATGAAATTTAACTGATTATAACATTTTTTTAGTTTTAATTTGCATTTACTTACTGATAGCGTTCCCAAAAGACGGGCACCATTGACATGTTGAATGGCAATGTTAGTACTCTGCTATAAAAAAGCCAGTCTTTTGGTCACGGGAATCATCAATTAGTTGCTGAGCTAGTTGTTTAAATAATGCACAATGAACTTGATGATCATTTTGATGTAAATATTTATACTAATTATATAATATTTAGATCAAAATTTCGCGACATTGATAACTAATTGACCCACGCAGCCTCGAATGCGCATTTAAATGCCCGTAGCGTAAATTTATACCGCAAAAACAAATTTGTTTCGCATATAAAAGGCTATAGTGAGCCAACCTTAAAAGATATTTTTTTAGAACTTTAATAACTTTTGCAGCTCACGCAACGGAAGCTCTCAAAAGGAAAAGAAACCTATTTAGAAACATTGTCCATTGGTGCTCCGCTCCTATTGGCAAAAGCGGACCAAGTATTGACCCTTGCGGGACTCCACACGTGATAGACGATTCATTACTCACTACATTATCAATTTTAACTACCAGCCGTCTGCTACTTATGCGTAATTTTAGAGCAGTACCGGTGATGTCAATGTTTTTTAGGTGAATTAGAAGTATGTAGTTGGTGTTTTACAGTATCGAATCAGCTTTTGTCTACGTTTCTGATTTTGTTCATAAAATCAATAGTTGTCGTAGTGGTACTACTTCTAACTTTAAAGTCATATTGTCAGTGAGAGACGAATTTGAAAAACTCTAAATATGACGCCTTTAATCACTTTTTGTGGTCTTTAGTACTAGTGTTTGAATCGATTCAAATTTGGAATCATTGGATTTTAAAAATAAAAAGTAAAATATAACGAGATCGCACCTGGCTCATAACGAAACCTGATGATGTTCCCCCGCGTGATGCCCCTCTGACATCTTGCAAGTAGCGTTAGCACCACTATTGCACGAATCTTTCCATGATATTTTTCGTTTATTAAGTATTGTTTAGACATTGATTTAAATGATATTAGTATCATTGAAATCAATGCACTAATTTATTTAATTATTATATAATTAGATTCGTCTGGATAAATTAATTGTTTTTAGAAATATGACTCGAAAAAAAAACCAGCATGACGATTGTCAGACGCAATAGTTTCAAGTAAAAAATATACACATGTGATACTTATTATTATTTATATATTATATATTTTGAGGCCAAAATTAAAAAGCTTATGATGATGAGCTAAATTAATGATTTCAAATGGTATTTAATAACAATATTTCGGTACCTAATATCATTTAAAATTATATTAGGTATTTTCTAATATCATTCTATCACTGCACGAAGAATGCATTCGGGTAAATAATGAATGAAGCCTGTTTCCTATTGGTATGCATGTGTATTGTCTTAACTCAAATAGTAAAGGACTTAAGATAAAGTAGTATATTATGAGAAACTAAAAATAAAGGATGAAAAAAAAAAAAAAGGAATAAAATAAAATACAATTTTGCACTCGGTACTTTAAACAACTTTTATTTAGGTGCTATCTTAGCGCGCACGAGTTATAGGTATATATCCATAGCTTTTATTTCATCATTGCATACATTTATCAATCAATTGAATACATTTTTAGTTATTGTTGTTCAGCTTATTTTCAATGTTAAAATCATCATTCTGCCTTCTTAGCTGTACTTACTGTAAGTGATGCTAATAAGTGATAATTAGATATGACTTGTAACATGGTCTGATCGAACTATAAATTATTTAATAAGCTCATCAGACAGACAACATAGTTTTTTAAAACTGTAACAGTAAAGTTAGTATATCTAACGGTTTAAAGAGCGTTACTTTTACCAAAATTATTGCTTCGGAGCTCGAAGAAATTTGGATCATGAAAATTTGTATGATTTTGAAGGGCCACCATAATACCTATGTATTATGGTGGCCCTGTGGTAGCGTATGTAATTGAGGTGTAGGGTTCGATTCCCGGGTCAGACCAAATATGTTTCGGAGTTTGGTTGTTCTATATATAATATGTACAATATTAAAAAAAAGTTTATGTATTTAAATCAGTTGTCCCAGTACCCATAATACAAGAACTGCTTAAATGACAGAAATATTTAGTTATTATTATTTATTTTATTTATTTATTAAATACAAAGCGCAAGCATTTTTAGAAAGGCAATACTTCTCCCATAACGAAATGTCTAATGTAGATATCAATATTGTCAATTAATATTTGCATGGCCTTCTTGACAATGGGTCTATGTAGGAAGTTTTCGGTTTGCTGCCAACGGTCATTCATGTACTTGTCTGTTTTGTTTACTGAAAAGAGAATATTATAATATATTTTAGTAATTTATATGTCAGAAAAATTGGGCTTTTTTTCAAAGGACATGATATTACTGGTATGTTTTGACAAACAGCTATAGGTACATGGCAAACAGGTTAAATATTGTATAACGATAGAAAATTTACTGTACTATCACTGGTGTAAGTAAGCTGTAAGTTTATTTTATACTATCTTTTCTCTTCGGTGTTACCCATGGTTGATGTTGTAAGGTAACTGTAAGGTTATCCTGAATTTCTTCCTACTAGCTGTAAGTCACAGTGAGTCTACAATAAAGTATTCTATTTAACATGTGACAACAGGATTATCAGTATACAGTAGATATTCAAAGAAATTGATTACTACTGTCAAACAGTGCATTGAAATGAAATTTTGAATTTTAATTGCAGTCTACACTCCTACAAAAGTCAATTCACAATTTGGCGTTTTTATCTGGACTTTAACTTGCCGTGTCAAAAAATATTGACAAATAGTAACTCTATCTATTTGAGCTTTGATTATTAGTTTTAAATTAAAATTCTTACCTTCATTGGTGTCAATGACATGGGCATTGGTGATTCCAAATATTAGCTTTCCTTTTGGTTGACTTTTCGAGTCTTGACTAACAACAAAAAAGTGCGGATGGTGATCTTCATTCACAAGTACTGAATATAGCCCATAGTTGATTATGTCATAGTCATCTAAAATAAAAGTTGAAATAAAGTTATTAAATGAAAAATAATTGATATTTTGGACACATAACTCCATCTAGTCCCAAACTTGTACTTTTTGCTCTAGACAACTTATATGAATTCATACGTACTTTTTTTCTGTAAATACATATATTTATTATACATAGGAAACAAATATTGCAGATCGAAATTTGGTTTTTTTTTTTAAACAGTACTCACAAGCAGCTACTGCGGCCGTTCCTTGTCCACGGAGCACTGGTTTGTCCGCATTTTCTTCAGCTTCAAAGTTGAAACGAGACACTAATTTTGGACAGTGCAAATATTGCTTCCATTTGGTTGAAGTCGCGTTCATACTGAAAATTAAATACAATTCATTGTGATTCTTATTTTTTTAATAAATATGTATTCTGGTAACTAGGGGTCGTTATTACACACCATAGCACGTACCATAAACTATGTTTATTGAAGTAAAATGAAAAAATAGTTTTTTTTTTTTTTTTTATATTTAAGCCTGCCAAAGTGACTCTACTCTGCCTGATGGAAAGCATGAGTAGAATCCAGGAGTAGGGGTCACCATGCTTATTGTGAGGGTAGGCAATGTAGCATGGTGACCCCTACCATGGCAGCCTGGTTAGATTATTCTGCATCATTCTCCCGGCCTTCGAAGGGCGGGAGAATGATGCAGAATGATTGGGCCTCCGGTCTCACACTCACCAACGAAATACGAAAGCAAGAATGCTGTCATTATTAGGATGGTCTTCTGTGTGAGGGTAGTACTGGCCGGGTCGAGCCGGCCCATTCGTGCTGAAATCAGCGTGGCTCTACTACCTCAACAACTCAGTTATGTCATCTGTTGCCAAAATTGCCGTTTTCGGTAACTTTGAAAGGACTGTTTATTAGTATCTAATTAATTAATCTGTTACAACAATTTTGTTTTCACTATTGGCTTGAAAGGGAAGTTTTCAATGCCGTTGCTATATCTCAGACCCAAGCATGTATATTTTTAGGTGTATAATACTGTTAAACTTTGTCTCCAAGCTAACAAAGAGGCAGTAGCAACAGCAAATTAAAGAGTTACTTACAGTAGCTTCGTGACTGTACAGGATTTTAAACCCCACATTGTGATGTTAGTCAATTTATATTTCACATTTTCTAATACTCCTTCGATGCTTTCTATATGTAATGGATCCAGAGGTTTATTTATGCCTTTAACTCCATTTACAACATTTCTATAAACGCCTTGTCCTCCTTTTGACACACAATCCACGTTGTCTAAGATGCATACTTTTTTGCCTGAAATATGTCATGTAGGTAAACATGTTATCTAAAATAACTTATTAGTGATCAAACTATTTGTAGAAGTACTGTTTTAAGTAATTTGCGATTATCAAAATGCAACTAAATTTCAAAATATATTTCATGAAATCGTTTGCTATTTACTAAAAATGGTATCAGGCTTCAACAAGAAAATATTTTGGTGTTTTATCTTTAAAAGTTATTTTTAAAAGTTAATTTTATTTCATTGTTTTTAAATATATATTTTTAAATTTAGCACATTAATAAGTTAATCAATATTTATTTATTAACTTAATTATGTGCTAAATATACTACGTAATTGTTACTTTTAATAAAATAATTTGCATTTGTTTCATGTACTTACATGGTTGAATAGAATATGCATGGCATATTAACCCAAGGAGAACAACGAAAGTCTTCATGGCATTCATTTTGTTAGAGTGAATATAACTCACTGAAGATCCAAGTTATGTACCCGAATTTATACTGGTTACTTTGATCATGACACACATTTTGGGTTTTTATTTTAGGTGGGGGGTTATGTAGTGTTATCTTGTAATTACTTTTGTATAATTGTGTGTTCGATTGTAGTTATAAAATATCTTCGCTTGAAAAAGTGTTAGTTTTTACGAATAAACTTTAGCTGTTCTGTTATAAATTGAAAAGAAAGCTCTGGAACCCCTCGTCTCGGAACCATCCTGAGTGGCAACTCAAATTATTACCGAGCGCACGCGCTACCACCCTGGCCTACTTTTGATGGTGTGAGCCTCATCTATCATCCCCAAGCTTAGCAAATCGATATGATAGAGTTGAGTGTTTCCTCTCAAATTAGTACTCCAGGTATTCGATTTTTAAAGGTTCAATACTTCGGCTCAGCTCGAGCGTCTCATTGTGACACTGACAAAGAGCTATAGAACCTCCAAGTGATTATTTAGTTGCAGTTCCGGACAGAAGACTCGTTGCCTCGAAAGAGATTGTGTGGTACCCCAAATGACCCTAATTGCCAGCACTACAGTTGTCGCAGTAGTATCATAATCCTTGAGCATTGATGAAAACAATTTGTTTTTGTAATAGGTACATTTTTATGTATGTTTGGATATATTTTGCTACTACAGTGGACGCTTTGTGTGTATATTTCATCTATGTTTGTAAACACAGGATATATTGCAAGAACCTACATATGTAGCTTAGTGATAAATTATTGGTGGGTTTATTTTTTTTAAGTATCAATGGAAGAAAATATTATAATACCACGAGTACTTAGAAATCAGAATGCACTTGATGTTTAGGAGTCCTTAAAGCGGTTTATTTACTCTAGCTTTCTTATTTCTTTATAATCATTTTTAATATTCTATGATTCACTAATTTAAATAGGTTCTGTTTAACTTCAAAAGCCTCTAATTAAACAATACTAACAGTTAAACCAAAAACAAACAAACATATAACTACATAAAACTAGGTCAGTGTCAAGAAAGCAAAACGCCTAAAAAAGATTACATCTCATAGATATAAGTTACGTAGTAGTTTTTGTGACGTCTTATTAGATATTTTTCAAGAGTAAATTTTTCACATCTTAAAGTGATTTTTATTTCTCAATAAAATGTTGGCCATGTTTCTATGTGGGTGATGAGATCTCATTAGGAAACGACATGGTTATCAAGAATTAACGACCAATCGTTCTGAGATGCAGGCATCAAAGCGTTGCGGTGACAAATGTAATAATGGTATTTCTTTCTTTGGATGTAGATAAAAAACTATCGTTTGTTCTCGCCTGCAGCACCATAAAGTGCTTTTAAAATGCACTAGTTGTTTTACTCTCTTCAATTCGTTGCTTTTCAGCAGTTGGTTTGTTTTTGTATACTTTTTAGTTAAAGGCTGTTGATGATGATGATGATACTTTTTAGTATTAGAAACCATTGAGTTCTTTTAATATCAATTCATAGATTTCAAAACCCGTAATCATTGCAACTCTTTATTATAATTATAATATGATATAAAGATACATCTTTTCTCTGGACATCTTACACACAACGCTATCTAGTCCTAAATTAAGCAAAGCTTGTATTATGGGTGCTAGACAAGTGATATAAATAAAAAACATACTTTTTTTTTGTAAATACATACATAATATTTTATCACTTTGTTCACAAATTCGCAAATTTTGGGTAGCAGAAACATTTATTCAAAATAAAGTAAACACATTTACATGAATACCAATGGTAAATAATTAATAGCTACATTTTTTAATTTTAGTGCAGTTACATAATTATGTTTTTTGTCATTGCATGGATTTATCTGTTACTTCATGTGGGAAATTAAAACAAAAATGGTTAGTTTCAATAATTTATTCTGGCATAAACAAAAATAATATTTAGTTCACCACTGCACTTCACGTTACAAAGATTGTTCAAATTGCTGACCTCTATTGCGTATACACGCTCGACACCGTAGCCTTATTTCATCTGTTATTGTTTTTAAACGCATTTCTTGGACCTCCTTGAACCACTTCAACCAGGGATAATTGATCCAAAGAATAGAGGCGTCTTTTGTGAAATTAAATAAGATATGCGTTACCTTTGTCCTAAATTATGAAAACTTGAAATTTTCTATCCTTTAAAAAAACGTAAATTTTCTAGTCACTGTCACATGACGCATTGAAGTAAATTGCTTTTACAGAAAAAAATGAGTCATTCAGATAAAAAAAACATTCATAAATTAGTTTAAAACTAATTATAAAATACAGGTTTTAAACATCCTTAGTGATTGTTTATCGGTAGGCATGAATACGTGTAAATACATAAAATAATTGATGTACTTTCAGTAATTATTACACTTGAAAACCATTCTATATCG
The DNA here is from genome assembly GCA_932526445.1 of Phragmatobia fuliginosa. NCBI lineage: Eukaryota > Metazoa > Arthropoda > Insecta > Lepidoptera > Erebidae > Phragmatobia > Phragmatobia fuliginosa. Next base: position 6,123,069 of record OW052081.1, on the reverse strand, counting down.
TTTACTAGTTGTTGTTGGTTCGTTTATATGATCATTACTTGTTATAACTTTGCACATGGCAAACTTTACTTTCTTTTGTTTTACCCAAGGGGAAAGGCATTTTCAAATATATTTTCTCACCGTGAAAATTCAACGGCTTATTTTGCTAGTGCCCTATGAAGCAGACTGTTAAGTGTATGTTCTGTATTGTGGCCAAATAGACGCAACGTCATGGTTCATTCAGTAGCATTGATTTTCGCAAATATCAACTCTCAAAAATCTTGTTTAAATTTACATTCAGACAATATAATCGAAAGTAGACGGTAAGCCTCCATCATATTGTTCTAAAATGTTAGAATAATTTCTTATTTTTACATACAAGTATTGGAGTTCATCAAATATTTTACGTTTATAAAAATATTATGTTGTTCTTCTTTCTATGTTTTCTACTAGGTATTTTTTTTTAATTCTGTATGTATTCTTGTGTATTCTTATGTATTCTCCTAATTGTCTATGAGTTGGAACTTTGAAGTAAAATCAAAAAGAATCTAAAAGGAGCCGCCTAAATGAGCAAACTATTAATAGACCAGGGTAGAAGCCTCTTAAAATAACAAAAAGTGAATATAAATTATAGTACTATGAAACCCATTGTAAAAGGAGGAGAATAGTACAAAAATTAAAGGAAAAATAAATTACGGGCGATCTGAGGTCAGGAAGGGGAGGGTAAGATAAACCATTTTTTTCCCTTAACCCCCCCCCCCCCCCCGGTTAAGGGAAAAAAATGGTTTATCTCGATTCCGGCAAAAGTACAAGTCCTATGGAAAAAAGTTAAATGGCAAAGTTGTACGTAATAAAAAGATCTAGATCTTTTGCATTGACACTTTTTTCACTTATCCTCAAATTTTATGTGAATAATTCAAAAAACTTGATATTTTGATGGATGAATTTTCGAATGAAAATTAGGGTTTTTTTCGGCATTCAGTCAAAATGAGGTGAAAATTCAAATCAAATAACTTACGGTGTATTCAAGACATGAAAAGGTAAGTTTTCACAAAGTTTCGTTAAAAAATAATTTTATTTGTAAAAGATAAAAATAAAAACCAAAATCTTGGTTTTTTTAATTTTTCACCTAAAATTTGAGGTTAAGTGAAAAAATTGTCAATGCAAAAAATCTTTTTATTACCTACAACTTTGCCATTTAACTTTCTTCCATAGGACTTGTAGTTTTGCCGGAAATCGAGATAAGCCATTTTTTTCCCTTAAAACCCCCCCTCTCCCCCTTCCCGACCTCAGATCGCCCGTAATTTATTTTCCTTTAATTTTTGTACTATTTTCCTGCTTTTACAATAGGTTTCATCCTACTATAATTTATTTTGTTTTCAAACATTATCGGCACTGGTCTATAAAAACAACAGGACCGCAAATATAAATTATATGATAATCACCCTACCGATCTCTCTGACCCTCGTAGTAGGCAAAATGGCCTTTATTTTTCATTTGGTGACCAGGTGGAAGTTCCCTTCAGAACTCTCTTATGGAATTGAAGAGCAAGAAATGTGGTGCTTCCATCGAAAACCCGAAAAACGGTCTCCGGCGTTTGAAAAGTGTTGTGCCTAGCCAGGATATATTCTGAAGGAAGTCACAAAAGCTCCCTATCAGATCAATATATATTACGACCCAATCGCATCTTTTGTAACCAAGCCGCCATTCAACCGCAGACCGCAGCAATTAATCTCAAAACTATTTTTTATGTTTCAGTACCAAGATGACTCTACTCTGTCTGAAGGATAACATGAGTGAAATCCAACCAAATCCACCATGTGGTTATAGGAGGTGACCCACATTATGGCGCCCTAGTGCGTTGCTCTTTCACGTCCTCCTTAAATGACCCGAGATCATAATAGAAAGTAAATATTAAGCTGTCAGTGAGTTTCAGGATTTAACTCTTTAAAGGTCCCGATATTATAGTAAGAAGTAAACACTAAGCTGGCAATGTGATTCAGGGTTTTAACTCCTTAAAGGACCCGGGATAAGTAAATCTTTTCCCAGAGTGAGTCTTATCCGTAGACACTCACTCTGGAAAGAAATGCCGAAACAAACATGAAAAGTGACTCTTTTATTTTAAGTCCGTAGACTATTAATTGACTACAACTGCAAAAAGTCTCGAGAAACTCTCTCTCTCTCTCTCTCGAAAACCAAAGGGCTTCAGGACAGTCGGTAACGATGCGGACTGCTCACCCATGCCACCGATTCCAAATCCATCGTAAAGATGAGAACAGTACAACACGTAGGAACGAACCTGGATCTATAAAGAAGACACAGATGCTCCGGCGAGAAGAACCGTCATTAATTTAGTACACCTATAGTTATTTATTTAAATTATATTAAATGTTTTTGAAAATATAACTTGACTGCCTTATTGGTTTAGCGGTTAACGTATGTGACTTCCAATCAAGAGATTTAAATCACAGTCCAATCAAAACAGTGTTATGAGTTTTACTGACTATAAGAATATTTGTTAACAGACTGGAGTTTTAAACAACTGAAATCTTGGTATTAAACAATACGATACGACAGTACGATTCTGCCCATTAAGCCATCGGTATTTTGCCAGATTATCTTTGCGGTCGTGTCGGATAGCTGTTCCATAGCATTATGAGAGTGAGAGAGATAGTACACTTGTGTTTTGCGCACCCATTTGTGCACTTTTATATTTCCTGCGTAGTTAGTTGTTCTCCTATGTGATTCACCGCCAAGGCCGAAATCAGCTAATAGAAAACTTTCATCGTATATATAACTTCCGATATTGCAAACAAAACAATAACAAAACAAAAATAATCGGTAATAAATAAAATATAAAATCTTCAATATTTCCACACAACGTCAATTTTGTAGATATCAAGGTCCATGCCCCTATGTACAAAAATCATGGAAATTACGAACTTACATGTTAAGCAAATATTTATTTTGTGAGATTAAAAAAAAATTAATAAAAAATAAAAATAAAAAGGTAAATTGCTGTTTACGCTTTATGACATATTAAAAAAAAACTACTTACTAGATCTCGTTCAAACCAATTTTCGTTGGTAGTTTACATGGTAATGTACAACATATATTTTTTTTAGTTTTATCACTCTCTTATTTTAGAAGTTAGAGGGGGGGGGGGGACACACATTTTTCCACTTTGGAAGTGTCTCTCGCGCAAACTATTCAGTTTAGAAAAAAATGATATTAGAAACCTCAACATCATTTTTGAACACCTATCCATAGATACCCCACACGTATGAGTTTGATGAAAAAAATTTTTTTGAGTTTCAGTTCCAAGTATGGGGACCCCCAAAATGTATTGTTTTTTGTCCATGTTCATGTGAAAATCTTAATGCGGTTCACAGATTACATCTACTTACCAAATTCCAACAGTATAGCTCTTGTAGTTTCGGAAAAAAGTGGCTGTGACATACGGACGGACAGACAGACAGACAGACAGACAGATAGACAGACTTGACGAATCTATAAGGGTTCCGTTTTTTGCCATTTGGCACCGGAACCCTAACAAACTATATTTTACTATTTGCAATAAGTTATATCTTAAAATTTCAGTTTTAATCATAAAAATTGTATGATTTCGTCTGTCGGACCTTTGTTTGAAAGATCAGCAAATATTTGTTTCCGAGGTTGGGTGCTTTCTATGTATAATAATATGTATATATTTAGACCAGTTGCCTTAGTACAAACACGGGTTAGTTTAACGGTGCTAGATTATGTCGTGTGTCAGATGTCTGATATTTTTTTTTGATAATTCTCTTAAAAATTCATTTGACTATTAAAGCAGTAGTTGCTGACTTTACAATGACGTATAATGAACGTCTGCGATACCAAAAGCTATTTATTTGTTTTCTTTTTTAAGATTCCAAAGTAAGGTATAAATAGTTTGCAAGGGTAGCCTGGTCTGGTCATGTACTTTTGATTCTTAATCTTGCGGTATTCAAATTATTGTTGTCTAGATATTCTTTGTGTCACTGCTGGAGGACTGCTGCGGGTAGGCGTCCGAACGCGAAGTTCTAACTTTGACCAACTGGTCAAAATGGACGAAACCTGTCTCTGCCAAATATCATTGCCGCAGTATTTTTTTCTGTGAATCTGTAATGCTCTAGAAAGAGACTACTGAGTGGGATCGGTAGAGGGACGATCATGATTGTAGATGACTTTGTTGGATCATAAGCTGCTAGAGAGTGGAAAACTCTGATGGATTTACTGTCGAAATTAGCGGTACAAGCGTCGCCTATAAAAAGGATTAAGCCTTAACTTCTCCCAGGATAGTCTGGATAGGTGTGGTATTTTTTAGTGGAATCACCAAATAATCCAGATTTCTTGTTCTCGAAGAATCGAAGATATTTCATATACCGTCAACAAAAAAGGTATTTATTTATTTATTTATTTATTAATACATCATGCACATTGGTACATTGGCGGACTTAATGCCTGAGGCATTCTCTACCAGTCAACCATTGGGTGATGCAGAGAAAAATGGTAGTAGGTGCATTTTGGTGAAAATTAAAATTAATTTACTACCTATGTACAAACTGACACAACTGATACAAGTTTATAAACATATTAATATACATAATATAATATACAATACATATTAAATGAGTAATTTACAATACAATATAGTACGATACAATACAATACAGTACGTAGAATATCTATATATACTTAAATAGATATAAATACATATATACTTACATACACAAATAAATACAAAAAAGAGTTGAAAATTAGGACTTGGTTGATTCTGCCAGCTGCTTCACTATAAACTGCTTGACTTTTGTCTTGAACGAAGAAGCGTTAGTGGCCATCCCGATCTCCCATATCCCATATTCTATATGTTCGTTTGTAGCAGCTCCCGGGACGTGGTAAATATACTCAATGCGCCTTTTTTTTAAAAAAAGTCACATAGTTATAGCTGATAAGTGTAATCTGATGACATTACAATATTTCTTAAATATCCATTAAGTTTATTTACATCATCACGTTTTTGATACAATACGTTTAACTTAAATATATTACTAAAATATAAAACAACCAACGCCTTAATTTTAGTTACCTCACGGTGTGAGAGGCCGGGTCGAAGAAATACAAATATAATATGATTAAAGAAATTTGGTATAAAGAAATTCTTTTGGAGCATTTAACCGAGTAGATGCGGTCATTGCAGAGGCCTTCTGGAAGGACATCGCCAACGCCTTCAATAGGCCATTCTGCTGAATCAGGGAGACGCTCCGCTATCACGGAGTGCCAGAGTACCTGAAGCGGCTGGTGGCAGACTGACAGATTTAGAGGAGCGTACCGTCATGTACGTGGACCGAGATGGTGCCTTGAGACGCAGGGCCATGTCGTGCGGTGTACCGCAGGGGTCAGTCCTAGGACCACTCCTGTGGTGTATAAAAAAAAATAAAAAAAAAGGTGTGTGTGCGATTCACACACGATAGAAGTGAAACTTCGGCAAATCGACAAAAGAATCAGATGAATATTTAACGATAAATTACATACTCAGCCATCATTTTTAAAATTAAAACACGTGTAATTCATTCAATTATAATAATGTGTCATATTTATGTTCCAAAATTAATTAAAATCTGTTCAGCAGTTTAGGCTTGAAAACGTAACAGACAGATTTACGCATGAAATAATAAGACAGATAAAATTAATTTATTAGAACACAATTTAGTTGTAAATAAAAACAGAAAAAGCGAATCTATATTTTACGAAACAGTTTTACTATAATAATAATTTAGATGCACACAATTGCCCACCCAGTTAACAATTTATAGGTAAAAGTTAATATCGCTATTACTATTCAATAATTTTGTTAAAGAATAATCCCTATATAAATGCGAAAGTAACTCTGTCTGTCTGTTAGTTTTCACGCCTAAACCGCTTAACCGATTTTGATGAATTTTGGCATTCAAATAGTTTAGAACCAGAGAAAGGACATAGGCTACTTTTTACCGCGATAACCGACACACACGCGGGCGGAGCCGCTGGCTAAAGCTAGTATAATTATAAAAAGTAATAGTTTAGAAAAAAACTAAATAAATTTAGTGAAATTTTTAACACTATTTTTAATTTAAATTTATTTTCTACTAGCTTTCGCCCGCGGCTCCGCCCGCGTGTATGTCGGTTATCGCGGTAAAAAGTAGCCTATGTGCTTTCCCAAGTTCAGTTCTATCTTCATACCAAATATCATCAAAATCGGTTCAGTGGTTTAGGCGTGAAGCGTAACAGACAGACAGAGTTACTTTCGCATTTATAATACTAGCTTTTGCCCGCGGCTCCGCCCGCGAGTGTGTCGATTTTCACGGTAAAAAGTAGCCTATGTCCTTTCCCGAGGACCCATATATCTCTATACCAAAATTCATCTAAATCGGTTCAGCAGTTTAGGCGTGAAAACGTAACAGACAGACAGACAGTTACTTTCGCATTTATAATATTAGTAGGGATTAGAAGGGAAGTAGGGATTTTTGGTTTTCTAAGAAAAGCGTGTTTTTTTTTAAAACTATTATTTATTTTTTACTTTTTAGTTTCGTTTATTTAATAGCTAAAGTTAGAATCCATGTTGAGCGAATAATGAAGCGACTAAAGGTTTATCACATTTTGAATAAAATTTCTTAGAACTTATTCCGTCACATTCATGATATATTACAAATTTGCTGTATTGGTAAATCTTCAACCTCCAATATTTTCAAGCAAATGAAACAAGTTTTGTAATGTATATTGTATATTATTAAAAGTTATTACAATCTAGTATTTATTTTACCAATGATCCCTGTAAATGATATTTATATTATGAAGCAATTATAATTCAAATTTAAACTTGAGCATGACACTAAAATATTTAGATACACACATAGACTGCAAATCTGTCTCTTAGCTTTATCGTGTAAAAATAATAAATATTTGTATTTACTTACAACTAAATCAACAACATAAACATGTACTTAATATTTATTTGAACACTAACATATTTAAATACATAAACATAACTAATAACATTACTATTATACCTACTATTATATTAACTTTTGACTGCCTCGTTGGTCTCGTGGTTAGCGTATGCGGCTGCTGATCAAGAGGTCTCGGGTTCGATTCCCGGGTCGGACCAAATATTATTTGTGTGATTCACAAATATTTGTTTCGGAGTCTGGGTGTTTTCTATGTATAATATGTATTTACAAAAAAAAAGTATGTTTATGTATTTATATCAGTTCTCTAGTACCCATAACACAAGCTCTGCTTAGCTTGGAACTAGATGATGTTGTGTGTCAGATGTTCAAAATATTTATTTATTTATTATATTAACTATGTATATTTTTAACTGTAAAAGTATGCTTTAGTTGCTTCTCATTTTTACTTAAAGTTTGATTAAGAAGAGAATACAAGAGCGGTAAATAATTTTTAAAGTAGAATTCCTCACTTTTTAAAATTACAGTTTATAAAAAATCTTCATCTCTGTCTATTCTAACCATACAACTACCAATTGGTGAACATATAAAGAGATCACACATAGTAAGAATAGTATACATAGTTGTACCAGTCATGTACATTTGTACTTGGATTTCAGTTTAATATCATTTACAACAGCCAAGGCCGTTCTTTGCTAACAATCACCCTTAGTTGAATCACTTTACACTTTTTTATTAAAATTTGGTATTCTTCCAATGCATATTTTTCATTATCTGTATCATATCAAGTAGCTGCACATTCAACAAGTTTTGAAAAAAGAATTTGTTGTGCAAGGCTCTCCACTGTTTTAGTTTTACATACTTTTATATCATATACTTGACGAAATCCTTAATTTCCTTGCTGAGTGCCACCCTTCACACATTGATTGTTCAATGTTATCACAACATAATTTGAAATTTCTGTATCTTCCATCACAACATGCACTAGATAAAAGTTATTTAAACTAACTTTTTGACAATAAAGTCTGTTCAGGTGTGTATGGGTTTGACTTTTGGTGGGTTATGCCCTTTTGTTTAAATAATTTTCAAATTCATGGTTGTAAAATTCACGACCATTGTCACTGCGGAGTATCTTAACTTTTCGATTCAGTGTATTTTTTTCAATTGCACAAACTAAGTTAGCTGTCGCCACCAAAACTCCCTTTCTATTATAAATATCGCAACCACCAGGTCTGAAGCTCACTTTGTTACCCTTTTTCATAAGTTGACGCACTGGCAGAAGGTTTGCTGTGAGACTCGGAACACACTTTACCTCTTCCACTGTACATCAAAGTTACATTTAGGTATCAGTACAAGTTTTTATTCGTACATCGCCGGAACACTTAACTGGAACTTTTTTCTCGTCAGCAACAACAATTTCTTTAATACATTGTTCGTAAGATGGTTTTTTAATCCAATGTTCTTTGATTAGAAGACATGTTTATAATCAAAGCCAATGTTCATTTGTACGCTCGCGCCGGAACAACATACCAATCAGATTTGTTATAAAAGTCACTAAGAAACACAGCACTAAAAGCATTCGTTTGCTTCTTATCCATTTCCTTGGAATTAATAGGATTTGTACATTGATTGCGATAATGTCCCATTTGTATGCATCGGAAACATTTCAAATTTTCTTCGACTTTGACAGCTGGACGCCATCTTTGCCGCGACTTTAATTTTATCTCTGTTCTATAGGTCAAAAAAGGATCAAAATTATAGTGTACAGTAGTATTAGCTCACGTACTTTGTTTTAAAGTGTAAAAAAATAGATACACATAAATAAAACATTGTTTAATTTTACATCTGGTATTTTTCACCAACATCTCGATTTGCTAAGCAATCTCTCTCATGAGTTTGCATGACGTCATTTCCGATGGGTTGTACACTCCGACATTTGCTCTCTCGCTCTGGCTCACTAATTATATATATTTGTGTCTCTAACATGTCGTTTCCCGTTGCATCTGGTTTGAAATCACTACGATTCTAAAGAAGTTTCACTTCAAAAATAAAAAGTTTATTAGACACAAAAACAAGAATACATTCACAGTGCTTACATAAATTTTAGACGCTATACATTCTTTGTTTGTTTTAGGTACTGAGACTGTTTACCAAACTAGGCAGAGCCTGTATTTTGGTTGACAGTTGACAGTCGTGGATTAAATAGTCACAGGTTTTCAAACAGTCGTGAATGTTGGTGCGGAGCAATCAAAGCTATATTTTTTAATTTATCTCCTAAAAGTATTGTTGCTAACTATTTATATAGTGTAGTAATTATGCACACAATTGTACAGTACACATCCTAAAAGATTGTATTGTGAGTGTTGTGTCTGGAGAGGAATGTATGTTTAGTGAGCGTGAGTGTGGGAGGGTAAGTGTGTAGTCATGAGAACGTAGGATAATATTAATTAAGCAGGAAGTAGTCACTATGTGATGTAGGTAAGCAAGTCTTCCGTCATTTGGTAGTTTAGTTGCTGCAACCAGGAACTTACTTCCCGTTTTACTTCATAACTACTTAGAGTGGCGATATTAATTTTTTTATTTATAGGATTATATATTTTACAACTTAAGCTGTCGTATTGCCGTCTTGCAAATGATGTTTAGCAAGAAGCACCACCAACCACAGATCTTTTACTTCGCTTGTTTGGATCTGGACGGGGCACCGTTCGATGCCTTATTAAAATTATTCGGTGTACAAACAGCTGATGCACTGTTAGTATGTTGGTGTCAGCATATAATTTAGTGGTGGGATTCCTGTACGATTTCTTGGATAAGACCTTGAGCACGGCTCTTTGCGCTATCTCCAGACGGATAAGATGTATTTTGGCCGCCCCTCCCCAGACAATAATGCAGTACAGATTGTCCTAGCGCCAAGTATACTAATTTTAAATTCTCAAAAGGTGTTGTATTTCTAAGTGGTTTAAATAAATGTATAAGTCGTCTCACACGTGTAGTCATCAAACTTATGTGTTTATTCCACCTTAGCCCACAATCTATTTCGACTCCAAGATATTTGGTAGATTGGGCTCTAGTAAGTTCGAAGCACGTACACGTTTCTTGAAATGAACAGACGTGGGCTTTAATGGAGAAGTTTTGGGGAGGATTATTTGTTTTTGTTATACAGAAGGGAATGTACAGTGATTTAGTGAGGTTAAGAGTAAGTAGGTTTAGGTTTAGCCAATGCATCACTTTCGTAAGCGAAAATTCAGCTCTTTCCTTTACTATTTCCCAACTATGACCCTGGGATACGACCTGAACAAGGGCTACGACTGGGCCCTACGAGGGCGTCTCATCCCCCGGGCTGGGCGTAATGACAGATGACACCTTGGTCACGGCCCCGGGGGGCTAACATCCAGGAGTATCCCTGGTGGTCAGGCGCATCAAGGCGCTGGGTGATACAGTGATACGGTGATACGGGTGACGCTGGTAAGACGGAGGCCCTTTTATTCCATGGGCCCCGTCGTGGTCCACCCGCCGGGCGGCGATTCCATTGAGGTCTTGGTCCTCGTACCGGTCCGAGGTATCTAGGCCTAGTCCTCGACGGTAGGTGGCTCTTCGACGAGCACTTCCGATAGCTGGCTCCTAAGGTCCTAAGCTGGGGCCTCTGGCCTCTGACCCCCAGACGATAATGGCGGCGGAAAAATTGATGGACTACTAGAAGTGGTTGATGTGATATGATAATATAATTGTAAAAACCCTATTGTTTTACAGTGTTTTTATGACATAAACATAACGTGACGTTTCGAAACCTTAGAAAAGAAACAAAATATTTTTAGCGAAAAACTTATTATGTCACACAAATTAAATTCCGTATTTATTTATTTATTTATTTATTAATACATCATGCACATTGGTACATTGGCGGACTTAATGCCTGAGGCATTCTCTACCAGTCAACCATTGGGTGATGCAGAGAAAAATGGTAGTAGGTGCATTTTGGTGAAAATTAAAATTAATTTACTACCTATGTACAAACTGACACAACTGATACAAGTTTATAAACATATTAATATACATAATATAATATACAATACATATTAAATGAGTAATTTACAATACAATATAGTACGATACAATACAATACAGTACGTAGAATATCTATATATACTTAAATAGATATAAATACATATATACTTACATACACAAATAAATACAAAAAAGAGTTGAAAATTAGGACTTGGTTGATTCTGCCAGCTGCTTCACTATAAACTGCTTGACTTTTGTCTTGAACGAAGAAGCGTTAGTGGCCATCCCGATCTCCCATATCCCATATTCTATATGTTCGTTTGTAGCAGCTCCCGGGACGTGGTAAATATACTCAATGCGCCTTTTTTTTAAAAAAAGTCACATAGTTATAGCTGATAAGTGTAATCTGATGACATTACAATATTTCTTAAATATCCATTAAGTTTATTTACATCATCACGTTTTTGATACAATACGTTTAACTTAAATATATTACTAAAATATAAAACAACCAACGCCTTAATTTTAGTTACCTCACGGTGTGAGAGGCCGGGTCGAAGAAATACAAATATAATATGATTAAAGAAATTTGGTATAAAGAAATTCTTTTGGAGCATTTAACCGAGTAGATGCGGTCATTGCAGAGGCCTTCTGGAAGGACATCGCCAACGCCTTCAATAGGCCATTCTGCTGAATCAGGGAGACGCTCCGCTATCACGGAGTGCCAGAGTACCTGAAGCGGCTGGTGGCAGACTGACAGATTTAGAGGAGCGTACCGTCATGTACGTGGACCGAGATGGTGCCTTGAGACGCAGGGCCATGTCGTGCGGTGTACCGCAGGGGTCAGTCCTAGGACCACTCCTGTGGTGTATAAAAAAAAATAAAAAAAAAGGTGTGTGTGCGATTCACACACGATAGAAGTGAAACTTCGGCAAATCGACAAAAGAATCAGATGAATATTTAACGATAAATTACATACTCAGCCATCATTTTTAAAATTAAAACACGTGTAATTCATTCAATTATAATAATGTGTCATATTTATGTTCCAAAATTAATTAAAATCTGTTCAGCAGTTTAGGCTTGAAAACGTAACAGACAGATTTACGCATGAAATAATAAGACAGATAAAATTAATTTATTAGAACACAATTTAGTTGTAAATAAAAACAGAAAAAGCGAATCTATATTTTACGAAACAGTTTTACTATAATAATAATTTAGATGCACACAATTGCCCACCCAGTTAACAATTTATAGGTAAAAGTTAATATCGCTATTACTATTCAATAATTTTGTTAAAGAATAATCCCTATATAAATGCGAAAGTAACTCTGTCTGTCTGTTAGTTTTCACGCCTAAACCGCTTAACCGATTTTGATGAATTTTGGCATTCAAATAGTTTAGAACCAGAGAAAGGACATAGGCTACTTTTTACCGCGATAACCGACACACACGCGGGCGGAGCCGCTGGCTAAAGCTAGTATAATTATAAAAAGTAATAGTTTAGAAAAAAACTAAATAAATTTAGTGAAATTTTTAACACTATTTTTAATTTAAATTTATTTTCTACTAGCTTTCGCCCGCGGCTCCGCCCGCGTGTATGTCGGTTATCGCGGTAAAAAGTAGCCTATGTGCTTTCCCAAGTTCAGTTCTATCTTCATACCAAATATCATCAAAATCGGTTCAGTGGTTTAGGCGTGAAGCGTAACAGACAGACAGAGTTACTTTCGCATTTATAATACTAGCTTTTGCCCGCGGCTCCGCCCGCGAGTGTGTCGATTTTCACGGTAAAAAGTAGCCTATGTCCTTTCCCGAGGACCCATATATCTCTATACCAAAATTCATCTAAATCGGTTCAGCAGTTTAGGCGTGAAAACGTAACAGACAGACAGACAGTTACTTTCGCATTTATAATATTAGTAGGGATTAGAAGGGAAGTAGGGATTTTTGGTTTTCTAAAAAAAGCGTGTTTTTTTTTAAAACTATTATTTATTTTTTACTTTTTAGTTTCGTTTATTTAATAGCTAAAGTTAGAATCCATGTTGAGCGAATAATGAAGCGACTAAAGGTTTATCACATTTTGAATAAAATTTCTTAGAACTTATTCCGTCACATTCATGATATATTACAAATTTGCTGTATTGGTAAATCTTCAACCTCCAATATTTTCAAGCAAATGAAACAAGTTTTGTAATGTATATTGTATATTATTAAAAGTTATTACAATCTAGTATTTATTTTACCAATGATCCCTGTAAATGATATTTATATTATGAAGCAATTATAATTCAAATTTAAACTTGAGCATGACACTAAAATATTTAGATACACACATAGACTGCAAATCTGTCTCTTAGCTTTATCGTGTAAAAATAATAAATATTTGTATTTACTTACAACTAAATCAACAACATAAACATGTACTTAATATTTATTTGAACACTAACATATTTAAATACATAAACATAACTAATAACATTACTATTATACCTACTATTATATTAACTTTTGACTGCCTCGTTGGTCTCGTGGTTAGCGTATGCGGCTGCTGATCAAGAGGTCTCGGGTTCGATTCCCGGGTCGGACCAAATATTATTTGTGTGATTCACAAATATTTGTTTCGGAGTCTGGGTGTTTTCTATGTATAATATGTATTTACAAAAAAAAAGTATGTTTATGTATTTATATCAGTTCTCTAGTACCCATAACACAAGCTCTGCTTAGCTTGGAACTAGATGATGTTGTGTGTCAGATGTTCAAAATATTTATTTATTTATTATATTAACTATGTATATTTTTAACTGTAAAAGTATGCTTTAGTTGCTTCTCATTTTTACTTAAAGTTTGATTAAGAAGAGAATACAAGAGCGGTAAATAATTTTTAAAGTAGAATTCCTCACTTTTTAAAATTACAGTTTATAAAAAATCTTCATCTCTGTCTATTCTAACCATACAACTACCAATTGGTGAACATATAAAGAGATCACACATAGTAAGAATAGTATACATAGTTGTACCAGTCATGTACATTTGTACTTGGATTTCAGTTTAATATCATTTACAACAGCCAAGGCCGTTCTTTGCTAACAATCACCCTTAGTTGAATCACTTTACACTTTTTTATTAAAATTTGGTATTCTTCCAATGCATATTTTTCATTATCTGTATCATATCAAGTAGCTGCACATTCAACAAGTTTTGAAAAAAGAATTTGTTGTGCAAGGCTCTCCACTGTTTTAGTTTTACATACTTTTATATCATATACTTGACGAAATCCTTAATTTCCTTGCTGAGTGCCACCCTTCACACATTGATTGTTCAATGTTATCACAACATAATTTGAAATTTCTGTATCTTCCATCACAACATGCACTAGATAAAAGTTATTTAAACTAACTTTTTGACAATAAAGTCTGTTCAGGTGTGTATGGGTTTGACTTTTGGTGGGTTATGCCCTTTTGTTTAAATAATTTTCAAATTCATGGTTGTAAAATTCACGACCATTGTCACTGCGGAGTATCTTAACTTTTCGATTCAGTGTATTTTTTTCAATTGCACAAACTAAGTTAGCTGTCGCCACCAAAACTCCCTTTCTATTATAAATATCGCAACCACCAGGTCTGAAGCTCACTTTGTTACCCTTTTTCATAAGTTGACGCACTGGCAGAAGGTTTGCTGTGAGACTCGGAACACACTTTACCTCTTCCACTGTACATCAAAGTTACATTTAGGTATCAGTACAAGTTTTTATTCGTACATCGCCGGAACACTTAACTGGAACTTTTTTCTCGTCAGCAACAACAATTTCTTTAATACATTGTTCGTAAGATGGTTTTTTAATCCAATGTTCTTTGATTAGAAGACATGTTTATAATCAAAGCCAATGTTCATTTGTACGCTCGCGCCGGAACAACATACCAATCAGATTTGTTATAAAAGTCACTAAGAAACACAGCACTAAAAGCATTCGTTTGCTTCTTATCCATTTCCTTGGAATTAATAGGATTTGTACATTGATTGCGATAATGTCCCATTTGTATGCATCGGAAACATTTCAAATTTTCTTCGACTTTGACAGCTGGACGCCATCTTTGCCGCGACTTTAATTTTATCTCTGTTCTATAGGTCAAAAAAGGATCAAAATTATAGTGTACAGTAGTATTAGCTCACGTACTTTGTTTTAAAGTGTAAAAAAATAGATACACATAAATAAAACATTGTTTAATTTTACATCTGGTATTTTTCACCAACATCTCGATTTGCTAAGCAATCTCTCTCATGAGTTTGCATGACGTCATTTCCGATGGGTTGTACACTCCGACATTTGCTCTCTCGCTCTGGCTCACTAATTATATATATTTGTGTCTCTAACATGTCGTTT
Organism: Phragmatobia fuliginosa; assembly: GCA_932526445.1. Lineage (NCBI taxonomy): Eukaryota > Metazoa > Arthropoda > Insecta > Lepidoptera > Erebidae > Phragmatobia > Phragmatobia fuliginosa. The sequence continues at coordinate 6,107,736 of OW052081.1, read as the reverse complement.
CCCGTTGCATCTGGTTTGAAATCACTACGATTCTAAAGAAGTTTCACTTCAAAAATAAAAAGTTTATTAGACACAAAAACAAGAATACATTCACAGTGCTTACATAAATTTTAGACGCTATACATTTTTTGTTTGTTTTAGGTACTGAGACTGTTTACCAAACTAGGCAGAGCCTGTATTTTGGTTGACAGTTGACAGTCGTGGATTAAATAGTCACAGGTTTTCAAACAGTCGTGAATGTTGGTGCGGAGCAATCAAAGCTATATTTTTTAATTTATCTCCTAAAAGTATTGTTGCTAACTATTTATATAGTGTAGTAATTATGCACACAATTGTACAGTACACATCCTAAAAGATTGTATTGTGAGTGTTGTGTCTGGAGAGGAATGTATGTTTAGTGAGCGTGAGTGTGGGAGGGTAAGTGTGTAGTCATGAGAACGTAGGATAATATTAATTAAGCAGGAAGTAGTCACTATGTGATGTAGGTAAGCAAGTCTTCCGTCATTTGGTAGTTTAGTTGCTGCAACCAGGAACTTACTTCCCGTTTTACTTCATAACTACTTAGAGTGGCGATATTAATTTTTTTATTTATAGGATTATATATTTTACAACTTAAGCTGTCGTATTGCCGTCTTGCAAATGATGTTTAGCAAGAAGCACCACCAACCACAGATCTTTTACTTCGCTTGTTTGGATCTGGACGGGGCACCGTTCGATGCCTTATTAAAATTATTCGGTGTACAAACAGCTGATGCACTGTTAGTATGTTGGTGTCAGCATATAATTTAGTGGTGGGATTCCTGTACGATTTCTTGGATAAGACCTTGAGCACGGCTCTTTGCGCTATCTCCAGACGGATAAGATGTATTTTGGCCGCCCCTCCCCAGACAATAATGCAGTACAGATTGTCCTAGCGCCAAGTATACTAATTTTAAATTCTCAAAAGGTGTTGTATTTCTAAGTGGTTTAAATAAATGTATAAGTCGTCTCACACGTGTAGTCATCAAACTTATGTGTTTATTCCACCTTAGCCCACAATCTATTTCGACTCCAAGATATTTGGTAGATTGGGCTCTAGTAAGTTCGAAGCACGTACACGTTTCTTGAAATGAACAGACGTGGGCTTTAATGGAGAAGTTTTGGGGAGGATTATTTGTTTTTGTTATACAGAAGGGAATGTACAGTGATTTAGTGAGGTTAAGAGTAAGTAGGTTTAGGTTTAGCCAATGCATCACTTTCGTAAGCGAAAATTCAGCTCTTTCCTTTACTATTTCCCAACTATGACCCTGGGATACGACCTGAACAAGGGCTACGACTGGGCCCTACGAGGGCGTCTCATCCCCCGGGCTGGGCGTAATGACAGATGACACCTTGGTCACGGCCCCGGGGGGCTAACATCCAGGAGTATCCCTGGTGGTCAGGCGCATCAAGGCGCTGGGTGATACAGTGATACGGTGATACGGGTGACGCTGGTAAGACGGAGGCCCTTTTATTCCATGGGCCCCGTCGTGGTCCACCCGCCGGGCGGCGATTCCATTGAGGTCTTGGTCCTCGTACCGGTCCGAGGTATCTAGGCCTAGTCCTCGACGGTAGGTGGCTCTTCGACGAGCACTTCCGATAGCTGGCTCCTAAGGTCCTAAGCTGGGGCCTCTGGCCTCTGACCCCCAGACGATAATGGCGGCGGAAAAATTGATGGACTACTAGAAGTGGTTGATGTGATATGATAATATAATTGTAAAAACCCTATTGTTTTACAGTGTTTTTATGACATAAACATAACGTGACGTTTCGAAACCTTAGAAAAGAAACAAAATATTTTTAGCGAAAAACTTATTATGTCACACAAATTAAATTCCGAAATTGTTTGACGTTTTATTCTATTTACAAAGAAAAGGCTCCTGTTATTTTTATCCATATAGATCCTGCGTAACTGGGCTCTGTTATACAAAAATATCTCGCTAAATCCTTTAAATGTTTAACGTGGTTTCAGATATTTCCGAAATTCTTACACAACATTTTCATATACAAGTAACATTCTTAACTTAATCGTAAGGAAAGGATGTTATTTGAAAAAATATTTATAGTTATGAGAGTTAAGGATTAGCAAAAAAAAAATTTAAAATTCTATACTTTTTGTGTGGTGTAAGATTAAGGATACGGAGCGCACACGGCACAATCCATAGTTATCTGTGCCTTAGATAGGGGGAATCCGGGAACTCTTGTTATTAAGACATCCAGACACCTCCTAGCACTTATTCGCTAGTGCGGGCACCACCTTGGTGTAAACTCTGTTCGGGCGAAATACATATAGATGTCGCCTCCTTGCGATTGGCTACAATAGCAGATAGAGAGAAAAACACGATCGATTCACCAGCAGCCACACTCAGGGCAGTATGAGGTGAACTTCATTGAACACAAAAATTTGGAGCATGCTGATCCACCAGTATTAATAGAAGTATCCTCTCTTTGCGAAGGATTAATAAAACACGCGATCTTCAAGAGCATTGACCTGTTTTTTAACTAATTTAATGTTAAGTATAAACTAATTTCCAACTTCCTGATCAGTTGTAAAGTTTAAATTAAAAAAATACAATATCTTCTGTTGTTTTAATATCAAATAAAAGAACCGGGATTAATTTACATTTTAATGTTAACGTCGCTCAAGAGCCTACAATTACCTAAGTTTCAAGAAAAAACGAGATGACAAAGTACCCAAATCTAATTTATCGAGTTCTCATCCGAAATTTAACATCAAAAAGCCTTTGAAGTTTTACAAACAAGGTTTACTTCTTTTTAGAAAATTTAACTAAAAATGTATGAGTTTATTCAAATATTAGTACATGCTGTTCTTTCTGCGTGAAACTAAGTGATCGGGAGGAAAGTTTGTGCAACCTATAATGCCCCACTGCTGGGTTCGGTTCTCCTCTGAGCAGAAGGTTAAGGTCCCCACGCCGGCCGATTGCGCAGCCACGATATTGTCTTGCAAGGCCCTAACTGGCAGGACAACGTGGTGGCTACGAAATCTTGCCATTGGATGTTTTTAAGCGCCCGTTTATCTAAGAGGTAGTGTGTGTTATTTATTAACCCTTTCTCCTCCAATAATGACTATTATACTAAAGCATGGTTGAAGACAGTTATTAATTTGACAGAAACTTAATAAAATAAAAGAAAACTTAACAAAATATCATCTATCAGTTAAACGGCCAGTAGCTAAACATAACTAAATTAATAAACAAAAATGAAAAGATAGATCACGTAAAATACAGTATAATAATTTTCCCAAAAACACAGAATCATTAAAATGGGTCAGGGAGCCAACAATTAAGTATCGCCCTCCTAAAGAATATTGTATTCAATAGAGTTTATCCGTTGTTGGGATAAGGCAATTATTATAGCGATTTATAATACGGAGACCATTATAAAGGATCCACGCGTTTTGTTAATTTGTACTAGGCAAATTTTCTTGGATAAACGGTGAAAAATACTCACAAATTATATAAACTTGGAAAAGGTTATAACTTTATGGAAATAAAGATTATATATTTTTTCTTGTTTACGGTGAAATTTGTCAGCCGTTTCACTAGAGTCCATGTACATAGAGTACATGTATCCAACTGTATCCTAAAAATAGGTATGGGGTTTCCCCCTATTTCTATTTATCCAATACAAAGAGACGATTCTATGACTATGAGAGCAGCAGATGAGTAGCTCCCAGCCGTCCTGCACTAATCTTCCCTCCACCTGGCCTGAATAGTGCGTTTCCGACCAAAATATGCGCCGTTGAACTTGAATATATTTATGTATGACTTGGGAATAATAAAGGTTAGAAAGACGATGATAAATAGCTTTAACTTACAATTAATATGGCTTTCTTCTTTTCTTTTGACGAAATAATTTTCAAAATCGATTCTGATTTCGAATCGAATCGATTTCGATACGATTCCGATCCAGATCTAAATTTCACAAACATTACTTTTTTAAATTATTAGTATAGAAGAAAGTAAGTACTTTTTATAAAATATAAATCAATCAAAATATTTAATAAACAAAAAAAAACATTAACCATGAATTTTATCAGAGCGACGAAATCGAAGTTCACGTAATCACCAGAACGTTGAACCATTCACGGAAACAATTTTCCATTGACAAGAAAGAAAAAACACTGAATTCGTTGCTTTATTTCCAATTTACATAATCTCACCTTAAACTTGGCAAGAGAAAGTAGCCACAGACGTATCACTACTGGAACAGACCTAGTGACAGAAAGTGAAAAAATAATTTGAAACTATCAAAAAGGTTACGATACCTTCTATTTTCCGACGTTTCGAACGGGTAATACCGCTCGTGGTCACGGGTAGACTGATGTTATGTAACCCGTTCGAAACGTCGGAAAATAGATGGTATCGCAACCTTTCTAATATCATGGCGAATAAGTCCCGTTTACAGTAAAAACATGAGTATGTGTAAAAGTCGCGAAAGTCTAAAAACAGTTAAAAACTATCACTTTGTGAAAACATAATTTTTTCGCAAGATATGTAAAGCTTTCATTTATCAGTATCTCTTTTTTGATATGAAATGGAATGGAGTGGAATGAAACTTATTTCACATTAAATAGAGTACATTAAAAGGTTTTTATACATCGTCTATTTTGCCACTGTGAAAATGTTGTAATTTAATTTAATTTTACATATTTTTTTAAAGAAACTACATACTGGACTACATATTTATTTCGATGAAACAAATGTATTTTGGTTTAATTCTAAATTTTCTAAATAAAAATAATAAACATTATTAGTTTAGTTACAATAGCTTTATTTTCAGAACATCCTTATATTTTTTACTACACTTCTTCACAAAATAAATATTTTCATTGATCATCTGAATACACCAGTCAAATTTATGCAATAATTGAAAGGTGGGAAATTTTCTGATCAGATAGTGGGATAAGTTGCGCAAGACTGGATGTAAAAAGCAGTAGAACGGGCTTTGTGGTGTGCTTTGAGGGAAGCCTATGTCCATTAATGGAGTGCAATGTACTGGTGATGATGATGTACCTATTTGGTTTCGTGGTCCCAATTCCAAAGCCAATTCCAACTCATACTAGTAACGTTATAATTTGCATGTTTCTGTGAAACATTTATATATATAAAAACAATATGTTGAATATCAATTGTATTCTACTATTGTGACCACCACTCTAGGATTCTGCTCATACTTTCCATCAGTCTGAGCAGAGTAATTTTGGCAGCAGTATATAAAAAAAAACACCATACATAGTAATTTATGTTTTAAGTGCTGCTAAGTTAAAATGATGAATAGCATATGTGGGTAAGTCTATATGCCTTATTGTTTGATTTCTTGTTCAAGCTATTTACTATAAAGTTGCCAGGTTAACTTATTTCATTTATTTTGTAATAGATACATAAAGGTCAAATATTCAGTAATAGAAATAAAATATTCAGTAATAGATCGCATTGAAAAAAGTTTACAGTTAAAAAATAATCATTTCGACAATAGTAATAGTGAATTAATATTTAATATAAAAAAAAATATTATATAAATATAAAAAAGCAACTTATCTTTTCTAGTATTGTAATATATTTTATTTCTGGGACACGAAATTGATAAATTTCCTTCTTTAATAAGACGAAAAATTGTTTATCGATAGCCACCTTATTCTTAGTTCGTTATTGAAATAAGGGGAGGTATTATTGTGATTCAAAAAATGTGTGGACTTTTTGTTATTCTCTTTTTCATGTTAGTGGGATACAATAATTTAAATTCAAATTATCCAATGTCCATGAAAACAGAATCAAAATTTTATTTAGTATTGTGTTAAGGTTGTTTGTTTGTGTTAAAACCCGTCTGGCCAGCGTGGTATAGTAGACCAAAACCTCCTTTCAAAGGAGAGGCCTATGTCCAGCAGTGGACTGTTAAAGGATGTTGATGATGATGATGATAAGAATGGAATTTTATTAATTTGAAAAGATGATTTTTTTGTATACTAGCTGACCTGGCAGACTTCGTACCGCCTCAATTGATAAATAGAAGACTTAAACTTTTTGTATAAAATAAACTTATAACAAACAAAAGGAATACATAATTAATAAAAAAAATGGAATTCAATTTTATATATTCACCGTTTAAATCTTCTCTGGACTTCAATACCAAATAATTACCTAATTCAAGATCAAATTAACCAAATCGGTCCAACCGTTCTCGAGTTTTAGTAAAATTAGAGAACAGCAATTCATTTATATATATATATATATATATATATAAATGAATTGCTGTTCTCTAATTTTTAATATATCTATATATATATATATTTATATATATATATATATATTTTTAATATATCTATATATATATATATATATATATATATAGATATATTAAAGCGTTCCAAAGTGAGCCTCTGTGCTTGATGAAAAGGGTAGTGGTCATCATCCTTAACGTGAATGCAGACAAAAATAAATAAAATATTTCAACCTAGTCTTAGCATATACTCATCTACTTTTTTTAAATTGCATATTACATTCAAGACTGTAATGTGTGCAGTGCAGTTGATAAAACAATGATTAAAATATATGAAGCTTATACGAAACGATCTCCTCAACGTCTAAAGGACTGTATAGTAATAAGATCAATATCCAATTAATGGCTAAATTACAAATACAGTACTTAAAACGTTGAGGCCAATCATCAATAGAAGCAAGCATTCCTTCGCTTGGAATTTTTTTTCACTGCCAATCTTATGGATTGCTTTAGAAACTCCAAATCACCATGTCGTTTATAACAAGACAGAAACTTATAACTAAACAAGAAAGTCATCTTTTAAAATACAAGACAAATTTCTAGGAGCTATCTTCATCTACCGAGATAAATCTTTGACATACTGACATAACTTCTTTGAATTCTTTACCTTACTGCTTTCATTGTATCATATGAACACTGCATGGACAGCCAGATCTTTTTCAGTAACAAACAGAGAAGGTTAAATTGTATATATCAATAGCCCGGTACACATACATTAAACTTTTACCAAGCGTATGGAGAGTGTCAAAAATTGCATTTGGCCCTATACCAACATTTATTGCTAGACTAATAATATCGGGGCTCCATCCGCGTGTATATAAATTATGGCTATAAATAGAAGCCATAGCAAAACTTAATTAATTAAGCTAACTACTTACAAGAACAGAATTAAATAGCCATTGTAAAATCTCTGCATTGGATGTTTATTTAAAACTACAAAATTGAAAACGATAAAAACTAGACAAGTTATTCCTACAGTAACTAGATTTGATGTTTGTATTTCATTAGATTGACGTCAATGGCGTTGATAAGAACTAAGTAGTTAATTACAAATACTGCTTACCCTATAAATTAAACTATAATTACATAGTTTTTAAATAAAACTTGTCGCAGTTTTAATCTGATCTTAATCGCAACTTACGTCAATAACGGCGAGTGCAATTTTCATGGATGTTTCAAGATATAATGATATATCTAATATTTTGGTAAAACCGGTTGAACAGTTTTCCTAGCCTTTATTTTACTAATATAAATTTAAATAAACATAATAGCCGGAAAGATCTTCAAAAACGTTGTCATGATCATCATGAGCTGTATGCGAGTGGCCGAGGATCGAACTAAGTGGCGTGCAATTGGAGAGGCCTATGTTCAGAAGTGGACTGCGATAGGCTGATGATGGGATATCTTATTGGACAGGAGTAACTAAATGTACGAATATTTTGCTGTTGTAAACCTTTTTCATGCAAGCATGCACCATTTATGGAGTGGATACCATGGACTTGCAGAAAATTATGACATTAGACTTATATATGTTTAGATATTATTTTGTTTCTTTTAAATAAGCGAATGAGTTACGAGAGCCTAGAGCTTCAGAAGGTATAATATTTAGAAAGGGGGCAAAGAATGGCGTGCACAAGATTACACCTTACGATTGTACTCATATCTTAAATTTATAATGAATCAATAAGGTGTAAAACCGACTAAAGCAAATTTGATTCAATATTTGCTTTTGGTTTAATATAATTAGTCTTTGTTTGCAGCGATACTCTTGCATCGATTCGAGGAGACATTGGATGGGTTAATGTTATATTGATACAAGAAATGGTATATGCTTGGGATTTATTTATTATTTATAACTTTAGTATTAGGTAAAAGATTATATTTGGTACACTTGCGAATTTTTGCAGATATAATACAGTATAACTGAAAACTCTGTTAATATGTCAGACATTATGTTTAAAAGACGGCTCTAGGTAACTTTTGGATGAACTCGAATTAATTAAACTAGTACTAAGTATATTATTTACACGTTCAAGCAATACAAACTTCTAACTCTATGAAATATGTACCATTGTATGTTAATGGTGAAAATAAAACAGTATGTAAATGTAGTATTGTAGTGGTTTTACGATTTAGAATTTATAATAATGTTTAAAAATCTAAGACAACACAACACCATTTAGTCGAAAACTAAACCGACTTTATACTATGGGTACTGGACAATTGACATAAATATAGAAATATAATATAATATAGTCACAAAGTATCTTGTCAGTCGCATTCGGCCAGCGTGGGGATGTATGGCCTTAACCCTCTCCTGAGAAGAAACTCAAGCTCAGCAGTGGGACATTGATGAGTGCATACAAACATTTGTTGCGACCCGGAAACCAAATCCAAAATTTTAAGAACAGCACTTTCATATGCAACCACTGCGCCATCGAAGCAGTTCAATGCTTAGCATATGAACCACTCTCTGCAAAATCCGTTTCATTATTTGGATTTATTTCTTTAATAAAGTGATATTTAAAACAAAAATCAGTTTCACTAACGATGTATTTTGAATCCCGCTATGCCGTACCATGAGAAAAGTGATGAATTTATTTCATTGACCAAACCCAGTATTGCATTTTCGCTCCGAATATTTGCCTTTGGTTTCATACAATTTAAATGTGCTTGTTTATGTTTACTTTGAATGGTTTCGTGTTCTATTTGAATCAGTGATTCTCTATGATGTTAAATAATTGCACCTAGGTGTTTATTCTGAACTTAAGCGTTTTCAATTTTTGTAAATTACAATTTGCAGTCGTCATCATCTTTTAGTATTTGAACACAAGGTTGGTAACCTTTTTTAGTTATTTGTTTTGACAAAGTCGAATGAAAGAATTAAGTTTTCGTGAGCCATTGAATCCAAAATAAGTACTTAGAGAGTTTAGAGCAATAGAACGTTTAATTAATTGTATAAATTATGTATATCTAATAGCAATTGTGAACGAACTATACCAAGCGTTAAAAAATAATAACTATAGGGCAGAAAATCAGACTATTAATATTTATGAGAATTATTTTTCTACATTGCGCTGCCTGATGGAAAGCATGAACAGAATCAATTTTTATTTTTTTATATTATAGGGAGCAAAAGAGCAGACGGATCACTTGATGGTAGGTGATTGCCGCCGCCCATGGACACCCGAAATACCAGAGGAGTCTCAGGTGCGTAGCCGTATATATATGAAATAGTTCTGCTCTAAGCTTAATAACTGATTAAAATTTAATGATGTTTCGAATTTTCGGCTTTATAAATACATTTGAATTGAACTCAATACGAACTTAAACTGGTACGAAAACTGAAATGTAATATTTAATCGACCTACCGAAGTCTGATAAAATATTTAAATGGGTCGCTAATGGACTTTATTCTGCAAATCTGATAAATATAACATCAACGCCATCGGAAGTTCTTCAGCAAATTGACCTTATTATCTAATTGAACTATATATGATCTTGAATTTTTACATAAGACAAGTGTAATTTTAGATGCGGATTTTCTTGGAACAGTCGATGTGGCTTCACTTCATAAAATAATAAACTTGATAAATAGATTTCTTACTTTAGAGTATAATTCAATTTAGATACATTTACATTATGGAAAAGAATATTATATATAATTATTACAAAGACATGTTTAAACTTCAAAAGCTAAGAACGGAATCGCTAATTTATGAATCACAATTTTCCAGTTTAAAATCAAATACTTCTTAAAAAATAATTCAAACTATAAATCAAAAACTGCCAGTAACATAATCCAAAAAGGTTACTTATCTGAGATTACTCCAATCAACACACCCCCTTAATCTCAGATAAGTACCGAAAAGAATTTCACACATTCTTACACATTCTTACTTCCACAACTACAACAACTCCAACAACTTCAACAACTCCAACAACTTCAACAACTCCAACAACTTCAACAACTCCAACAACTTCAACAATTCCAACAACTTCAACAATTCCAACAACTGCAATAACTCCTACAACTACAATAACTCCTTTGACAACTCGAACAACAACTACAATAACTCCTTTCACAACTCGAACAACAACTACAATAAGTCCTTCGACAACTCGAATAACAACTACAATAACTCCTTCGACAACTCTAACAAAAACTCCAACACCAACTTCGACAACTCGAACAAAAACTCCAACACCAACTTCGACAACTCTAACAAAAACTCCAACACCAACTTCGACAACTACTCCAACACCAGCTCCAACAACTACAACACCAGCTCCAACAACAGCTCAAACAACAGCTCCAACAAACAGCTCCAACATCAGCTCCAACAACAGCTCCAACCACAGCAACAACAGCTCCAACAACAGCTCCAACAAACAGCTAATCAAATCAACCATTCATAACATTAACATTCATCATATCATCTCAACTCTTTCAACAAAAACCAAAACTTTTTATAATTTCCAACCACAATTTAGAAATTATTAAACACCAAACAGTAATATACTCTTTCAGCAAAAACCAAAAACTATTTAATAATAACCACATAAATTACAGAAAAAACAATACACTATAAAGGAAAAAATTAGATGTCAAAAATTCTGTCAAAAATTCTGTGAAAAATTTATCTAAAATATTCCGTTTTTCTAAATTAATTGAATAACAAAATATTATATTATGTTTCCCTTTACAACAATTTCACACACACGCTTCCACTGCGCGAATCGCAGTGGTTAAATTCATGCTTTATAAGCATGATGGTAGGCAGTTGGTGTACAGAAGACCAGGGGAGCGCTTCCATCAAGCGTGTGTGGAGGAAAAAGTGGCGTACGGTGGAGGCTCCGTACAAGTTTGGGCTGGGATTTCTGCTGAGGCCCGCACCGAGCTGGTGCTCATTCAAAATGGAACTCTAAATGCAGAGAGGTACGTGGAAGAGATCCTCAATGAACATGTAGGTCCTTTCATGGCCAGGATGGACCGGCATGGCATATTAATGCATGATAATGCGCGTCCCCATACCGCCAGAATTGTACATGACTACCTTGAAGAGGTCGGTATCGAACTCATGCAGTGGCCAGCGCGAAGCCCGGACTTAAACCCCATCGAGCACGCCTGGGACGAGCTTCAGAGATGCGTGAAAGGTCGAAACCTCCCACCAATCACGCTTCCCGAGCTCATACAAGCACTGGTGGAGGAATGGGAAGGTATTCCTCAGCACCGGCTCCGAAATTTGGTGTACAGCATGCCTAATCGCCTGGAAGCTGTCAGAAGAGCTCGTGGAGGCAATACAAAGTATTAAATGAAGAAAGTGATGAAAAACAGCAAAAAAACAATCATAAAAAAAATGTAATCTTAAGAAAAATATGACTACTTTAGTTTTTTTTTAATTTAAGATTAATATTGTGGGTGTAACTAAGTTTTATTTTATTTTTTATCTGTATAATTAAATTCTCAATTGAACAGTCTTCGTTTCATTAGGATGGCATACGTAGTTCGGGAGATATTTGGGTTTATGTGACTGACCCGTTATTTTTGGAACCGGCTTTATTATTATCTCTCACCCCCTTACACTAGCATACTTACACAAATATTTAGAATTCAAATACCTAAAAGACCTAATAACATACATATATATATCGGCGCAACACAACATTCAAAGAAATAAGTCATCGCTGCACGTGTTCTTAGTGACGTAAACAACTCGCAACGATCGACCGCCCCACTACAATGCCTATAAAAAGCCGCCCGCTACAGCGGAGCGAGGATTCGTTTGGCTGCGCTCGGACAGCAAACATCTAACTTATTGTGAAATATTCGAAGCTTTGTAATCAATACTAATTAAAAGTGAATTCCGGTTGAAGTGAAGTTTATTTTAAGTTATTTCTGAAAATGAAATACTCCAATAATAATAATAGTAATGACGTCACTGTTCTTAAAAACATTACCGGGCATCACCGTTTCGTCATCAGAAGTGAGATTACCATGTGTTCTAGACTGTTCGCTATCTAAACTCAATTTTTGTTGTGTTTCTTCATTCAAATCGATAGTTAAAGCTTTGGTAATAAATAACTACCGACAACAACAAGAAAAATAAAATGGAAAGTTATTTAACAACGTCGGAAATCGTAAAATCGTAAATGAAGTGACATGTAGCCTATATCGGGTTTTGAGTAACAATTGCAAACGAATATAAATCGTTTTTGTTTTCAGAAATGTTATCAAACGTGTGATACTTAAATTAAAAAAAAAAAGTGCGGGTACTTCAATATGTTTCGGTATGTTCGTGGGTATAACGCTTTCTTTACAGCTAGTAAACATGGTGCTAAGCGATAGAAGCTGCATCCGTGCTTCGTACGGGGGAACAACAGAGTTCAATGTAAAGGAGGTGTAATCCAGTTCACCAGTATCGAATCGGTAATGAGTGAAGTTACCGAAAGGCTTGTGAGTTGTAATTGAAGCTACACTGGTAAGGTTGAATCATATTTTCATATCAAGTTTTGATTTATTTTTGACATAGTTTTGATATTACTGTACGAGGGTTAACCGTGTGCGCGATTTAAAGCTATAAACCGATCGTGGCAATCGATGGCGCGTGTATAAAATTGCCAATGGCTAAAGTGTAAAGCTGTGGCTTAAGAAAAGGGTTAGTAGTAATCGTAGTTGATCGAATTTTAAGGGTTAATTCATACTTTTTGTCTATCACGGTTTCATATTGCGAATATTTTGTTTGACGTAATAAAAACAAACTTTTAAAACTACCCCCACGGTGTGCGTAGTAAACTAGGCGTTTTTTTTATTACGATTACACATTGTTTACCGAATAGGTGATGAATTAATAGCAGTGGTAATTGTAGTAGCAGTCTAATGCAACGCTAACCTTTTATTTAAAAGTAAAGTAACTTTTTAATTGATTTACGTAAAATCAAACAAAGTTGCAATAATAATCAAATAAACTAATACCCACTACGTTGTGAGATTTGTTAAATTATTTTAGAACGGAAAAGAGATAAGGGTCAGGTGAGGCCGAGCTTATAAAAGGTTAAAGCAGTAGTCAGTGCGTCCTACAGTGTGAGAGTAGTCTGTGCCTGACTGACTATTTTCTGAGCCAAGTTTAAAATTCTTTATTGAAGGGTTGACGCCAGAACTGGTTATTTTTAATCCTTCCTTCCCTCCACAGAATGCTCGAGTGTTTGCACACATACTTGCGTACTACAATATCTTCTAAACTAATGACGGTGATCGTAAGCAGCCTAGTGCTTAACTCGGCGGCAAACTTCAGTCTTCTCGCTGTCTACGCAAGTTGAGCGTGTGCTGTGATCTGCGGTCTACTCGCCGCCTGGTGAGGTGTGGACCTGCGGTCTGCACACCGTCTACGCGACATATGACCTACGGCCTGTTCGCCTTATGTGCGAGGCGCAACCTGCTGGCTACTCACTATCTGAGGGAAGTATAACCTTTGTTCTGTTCGCCGTCTAGCAAATGAACGCTGGATGCGTGCTCAGCCTACTTCGAGAGATGTGTTTAGGCCTTTGAGAGCACATACGAGAGTATGGGCTTCTGTTTTAACAGCTTTGCTGTTCTGAGAAAGTGTATCAGTGTCACACATTCATAGTTTGCAATCGTTAGGGTCTACGCAATTAATGCGTGAAAATGATAGGCTAACTAGGGTGCTCCTCTACCTGGGTGGTGTATCACTCTAGGGTGATCACACATCACGGATGATGCGGGTTGTCGTGATCACAGCTATCTATTAAAGCTATTATTCTTTTTGCTTTTATTATCATTTTAAATTTGATAATAAAATCTTGATGTTAAGAGTTTTGTTTTGAAGTTCTCTTGATTTACTGGTGCGATGACACGAGAGACAGAGCTATGTGATGCTGTTTGTTGAATGTTGTTTCAGAGTAGCACACAGAGGCGTGTGACCTACCACTTCCGCTCAACAACCTGATTATACAAGGGAATCTCTACCTGAATGCACCGGTTGGCAGCTTGCTTAAAGGAAGTGCAAAGCTACAGGAACCGTATCGGCGTTAGAAGACTACACTCCAGTATCGGTTATTGAGCCTACACCATCCACTTCACAAGCCAATGCAACAGAACAAAGAAAGACAGAAAGAAAGAAAGAAAAAAAAAGAGAAAAAAAAAAAAAAAAAAAAAAAAACCCAGGAACTCAGGTTATGTTTTACAATCCTATTCTACGCTACGACTAAGTACCACAGAGTACGCTACGACTAAGTACCACAGAGTACGCTACGACTAAGTACCACAGAGTACGCTACGACTAAGTACCACAGAGTACGCTACGACTAAGTACCACAGTGTACGACATAGTACCACAGAGTACGCCACGACATAGTACCACAGAGTACGCCACGACATAGTACCACAGAGTACGCCACGACATAGTACCACAGTGTACGCCAACATATAGTACCACAGTGTACGCCAACACGTAGTACCACAGCGTACGCCACCACACATAGTACCACAGCGTACGCCACCACACATAGTACCACAGAGTACGTCACAACACATAGTACCACAGAGTACGTCACAACACATAGTACGCTATGCTCATATCCTACCACAGTGTAGACGTCAATATAATTAAAGGTACACAGATGCCAATTCAAAGAAAAATATTTACGTTTTACAGATAAACTCATCGGAAAAACATCAACAACACGGCTAGTGCAGAGCGCGCACTGCCGGTCAGAATGGTCGTATCGGCGCAACACAACATTCAAAGAAATAAGTCATCGCTGCACGTGTTCTTAGTGACGTAAACAACTCGCAACGATCGACCGCCCCACTACAATGCCTATAAAAAGCCGCCCGCTACAGCGGAGCGAGGATTCGTTTGGCTGCGCTCGGACAGCAAACATCTAACTTATTGTGAAATATTCGAAGCTTTGTAATCAATACTAATTAAAAGTGAATTCCGGTTGAAGTGAAGTTTATTTTAAGTTATTTCTGAAAATGAAATACTCCAATAATAATAATAGTAATGACGTCACTGTTCTTAAAAACATTACCGGGCATCACCGTTTCGTCATATATTATGACGAGAGAATAACACCAAACGCTTTAAAAAACCTAGTCACTAACTTAATCTTCATTATCACCTCCATCATCACCATCGTGACCTCCATCATCACTTATATTTATCTCCATCGTGACCTCCAACAATAACACAATCTACATCACATCTTCTTTAACTCCTCCACCATTACCTCCACCATCACTATCGTGACATCCATCATCATCACTTCTACAACTTCATGATCACCTCCATCATGATCATTAAAAACATCAGCTTTACCAAAAGCATCAACAAACTCCGTCTCCACCTCATTGTCTCATCAGCTTCACCAAAAAACATCAACCTCCGTCTCCTCCTCTTGGTCTCATCAGCTTTACCAAATCCTTCAATAACCTCCATCATCCTCATTTGTCACGTTTTCTAATTGTTTCAATAAAATTCTCATTACTCACATTAGTTTCTTCACTTTGTTCATTTTCAATACCGTAATTTCATTTTCAATTTCGTGCTGGGGGCTTTTCACTTTTCTTATTCATTCTGGGCCCATAACCTCTTGAACTGTTAATGTGGCTAAATCATTTTGGTATCGGACTAAACGGTCACTTCATGAAATAATAAACTTGATAAATAGATTTCATATTTTTAGAGTATAATTCAATTTAGATACATTTACATTATGGAAAAGAATATTATATATAATTATTACAAAGACATGTTTAAACTTCAAAAGCTAAGAACGGAATCGCTAATTTATGAATCACAATTTTCCAGTTTAAAATCAAATACTTCTTAAAAAATAATTCAAACTATAAATCAAAAACTGCCAGTAACATAATCCAAAAAGGTTACTTATCTGAGATTACTCCAATCAACAGATTTTGACAAGCGTAATAGTAAGCGTATAAGAACTTACTTAAGAACACAAATCATTCATTCATATACACAAGTTTAATCTTACCGTGGATACCAGAGCCTGACTATTACTGTGTAATTAAACAAAGAAAATGTATGTGAAAATCTGTACTTTATTTAAGCGTTAATAAATATTATTATATGACCTGTGGACGTAATATAATACGTTTGTCGAGCAGAGGTCGCCACTCAACAACCCATTTACCATATTGGTTCTTCAATCTACGGCTAATAAAGCTATGGCACTGCCACTTCAGTTTGCTTACCTCGATGTCGATGATGTTTCTCTAATTGGGTAAATTGTCATTAGTTTTTATGGTTCTCAAATTATGCGCAAGTACCGCACGCGTATATGAAATAGCCGCAGGCATGGTATGGAGCCTGTCTCTTTTTCTATACTCTGTCAATTACGGAGAGTAGTGTAATAAACATTGATTCAATAAATAAATAAATATTTTGGACATCTGACCCATAACATCATCTAGTTCCAAACTAAACTTGTACTATGGGTAAGCTTGTGCAATGGGTTAGTACCCGTAGTACAAGGTATGCTTAGTTTGGGATTAGATTAAGCTATGGGTCAGATATCCAAAATTTTTATCTTACCAAATGTTAGAATAATTTGAAAATATTTGTATTCGAATTAGGGTATCTTCCACGTATAATAAAAAAAACTAGATCTTTATCAAATGTCTAGTGACGAAACAAATATTCTCAAATAATTATAACATTTGGTCCGACCGAGGAATCGAACCCGACACCTTTAGATCAGCAGCCACATATGCTAACCAAGACTAAATTATAAATAAATTCTGCTGGAAAATGTTCTAGGTGTCATGGTCGTGAATTGGGTAGACCTACATGAATCGCGTGAAATACCAATGAGTTTTTAACATCAAAATTAAATGTAATGAATGAATGAATGTCTACTTCTATTAAGAACCTTAATTATCGTAACTCCATATATTCCCTAATTCGAATTATGGAATGTGTCAGAAAATATTAAACAATATTTTTCATGTCGGCAATTCTTTTAATTCAAGTAAGACCCTAAAGTTTTGCTCATAAAGCTTTCAGAGCGTTTGATTAAGCCCCTCTGAGGGTTGGATAAACATGAAATGAGAAAACTTTAGTAAACAAGTACAGATTACTTGAGGAGGACATTGAGAGAAACAAAGAGAGTTATAATTGACGTTTGCGATTTTACTTTACAGTAGCGAAAGATTTAATGAGTTTGGCTTATTTTTTTTCTTGGTAAGGTTTAAAGGAGTAGACGTATTTTGTTAGATTGTATTTCAAGATTTTTGCCTATTCCATGTCCTCCACAGAGGGAGCAGTACCATGCCGTTTACAGTGAAGTGAATAGGAATGATAATTGTTTAGCAGTATTGTATGTTCCACCGTAGCACCTAAATTACTAAAGCAATTGCAATGAATAAGGTTTCCATAGGTTTATACTAAAGGCCCTGGGTGTCATAGGCTGTATAGGTACATTTTATTGAAAAATTCACACAATTCAAAATTCAAGTTTCCATCGAAATTCAGTTCTTCCTCTGGGTTACGGAGGTCTGATGCCAGTCACTCTGTGGAAAAACTGATACTCAGGAAAAACCAGTTGAACTAGTAGCGGACTCCAAAAGGTCTTAAGACTAAAAGCTAGGAAGATGATGAATAAGATGGTGGGTTATATTTTTTTATCTACTGTATTCATATACACTAGTAGTATCTAGTGATTGGGAATTAGGATTCATCTAAAGTCTCGTAGTGGTCTCTTTTTATTAGTATTTTATTAGTATTTTTTTTATTAGTATTTTTTAGTATTCATATACACTAGTAGTATCTAGTGATTGAGAATTAGGAATTATCTAAAGTCTCGTAGTGGTCTCTTTTTTAGGGTTCCGAAGGATTATATCTATTGGACACGATTTTAAATAAATTATGGGTTACCGAGGAAAGGGTTCCTTGCGTAGCCTGAGACGCACTTGGACGATTTTTTTATTTCTTAGAAGAGTTTTGATGTCTGTGGGAAAGGTACTTAAATTAAAGTTATCTATCTGTATGTCAAGTTGATATACAATTGAGATGACTCCACAAAAATCGATTCCGAAAATTGATAATAGGCGAGAATCACATAAAATCCGAACTTGGAATGCATAATTACACTCCATTTCACTTGAATTAAGTATTTTGAAAACACGGGCCGTCCCGTATTCAACCAATCACAGTTTAGGACATTAAATCGAAATTCGATTTATTTTTACGATTGAATTTACGATTTTCAGTACCTTAATTTACGATTTAAGTTTAGTTTATATCGATTTAAAATCGATAAATGGAGTCTATTTAAGTTGCTATTCAATGGTTTTATTACTCTGATTGAGACCTTGAATTGTGGTTTTTTTAGTAGTATCAGGATTTTGATGTCTATTTTAATCATTTATATTTTATTAAATACCAGTCCTCACTTCTTTTATTATATTTTTGGTTTGAAAAAGT
This sequence comes from Phragmatobia fuliginosa, assembly GCA_932526445.1. Taxonomy (NCBI): domain Eukaryota; kingdom Metazoa; phylum Arthropoda; class Insecta; order Lepidoptera; family Erebidae; genus Phragmatobia; species Phragmatobia fuliginosa. The sequence continues at coordinate 6,088,948 of OW052081.1, read as the reverse complement.
GAATATCTAAAAGGAAATTGCTCTGTCTCCATAGATAATTCGCCCTAGAAACAATGGGCCGGGTGCTGGTATGGGATGCAACCTGTTCAGAAACCCTGGCCCCTTCCTATCTACATGGAACCAACAAAAGAGCTAGTGCAGCTTATGAAGCCGTCTGAAAATGATAAAGTTTCTAAATACAGGGGTCTAGGCTCCGAACATGATTTGGTCCCATTCGGTGTCGAGACCATTGGTCCGTGGGGTCCTAGCGATATAAGGTTTATCAAGGATATAGCAAAAAGGTTAGTCGACATCACAGGAGCCCGTAGAGCTGGCAGCTACCTTGGACAAAGAACCAGTCTAGCTATTCAAAGGGGGAACGCTGCCAGTATCTTCGGAACCTTGCCTAAAGAAATCGCTCTGTCTCAATAGATGATTCGCCCTAGAAACAATGGGCCGGGTGCTGGTTTGGGATGCAACCTGTTCAGATACGCTGGCCCCTTCCCATCTACATGGAACGAACAACAGAGATGGTGCGGCTTGTGAAGAGGCTGTAGCACACCTTGGACAAAGAACTAGCTATTCAAAGGGGGAATTATTATTCAAATACTTTATGAATACTTGGATTTGTTATGTTGGCATTCGTATTTCGGTCGGTTCGATTCGGAATAGTATTTGATTTACTTAGTTTTTTGCACAAGTAGTAGTAACCACACTCATTATAATAAACAAAGTCACAATTATGATTAAACTTTTTTTCCAATTGAACTACAATAATTGACAAACAGAAATGACTCAATTAAACATCTTTTAACGTTGTTTTAGGATATACTTGTTACAATACTTTAAAAAAAACGTTGTCAAAAATAGTGTCTATTTGATATAGATATTTGTTTCAAATGAATTAAAATATATTAATATTTGTAGTGTACATTTATGGTTGTTGGTTCTGACGCAATTTTTAGCGATGTCCTTTTCTGTTGGACCTAACTATACAGGGTTAATTTTTGAGACGGGACAATAAGGGTAGGTACCTTAACCGTTATAGTTACAGGAAAACGCTTTCAGGAGACTATTCATATTTTTTTAAGATATTCTGAACTGCATTTACAGATTGCGGAAAAAATGTAGAGCCAGCAAGAAAATGGCCATTTTAAACAAAAACTTCTTTTAATGCCAATCGATCCTGTTTTTTATAAGGATCAAAAGTCTCTACTGGACCGACTGAGGTTTGAGTACTAGAAATGTCAGAAATCGCAAAAAACTTTTCCCATTCATTTGTACTTAAATAAATAATTTTAATATGTATTTTTGACACATACAAACATAACTAACATTTTGATGATCTACGAAATAAATTGCTTAAAATGACCACTGTTTTAACGAATAGATAAGTATACTCGTCTTTGTACTGAGTTAGTAGCAGCCGATTATTTTCTTGGATAGATATCATTTAAAATTCTTGTAAAAATAACAGAAAATTTTAGACTAAAATATATAACTCTAAATTCAACCGTTCGACCGTCGACCGTAATTTTGATTTTTAGGAAATAAATTAGGAGTGAGTGTTTTATCATCGTCTTCAGTCTTTAGCAGTCATCTACTGAACATATAATACCTCTTATTACCTCTATTCATACTATCACATTCATATTTTCTCATCCATAAGTATTTTTTAAATAATATATTATCTAGGGTTTTGATATTTACAATATTACCTTAAAAAATACATTTTAGAAATAAAAAATAATAACATACTTTTAAAAAGAACATCAATTTTTTTGTATTATTATAATAATGAAATGTTACTCAAGAAAATACAACGAAAATATGAAATAATAATTAGATTGCCTTATAGCGGCGGCTTACCCAAGACCCTAATCTTGGTTTGATATTTAGCGCTAGCTTATTGTACGACGGCCTCGTACAGGCTAATCTAGATTGTATGTCAGGATTGAGTCTAGCGAAAATTACATAAAACCTAAACCCACGGTATCTAAGGCCTAATTGAATTTATGAAAGACGGTTTTCTTGCGCGAATTGTTATTTATCCAAAAGCATGTGGGTAGTTAGATATTGAATTACAAGATTAATAATAATCCATAATGACTAATATCATAAGGCAGAAGGGTTTGTTTGTTTGAACACGCTGGTATCAAGAAATGATGGTCCTATTTGAAAAAATATTTTATTATTAAAGAGTTAGTTTATCGAGGTACGCCAAATATGGTTTAATTCTTTTATATATTTAAGTCCATCAAAGTGATTCTACTCTGCCTGATGGAAATAATAAGTAGACTCTAGGAATAGGGATCACCGACCTCATTGTGAGGGTAGGCAATGCAGCATGGTGGCCTATATGATGGCGGCTGATCAGATAATTCTGCACTATGATTGGGCCTCCGGTCTCATAGTCACCAACGAAATACGACAGCAAGAATGCTGTCGTTATTAAGATGGTCTTCTGTGTGAAGTTAGTACTGCCCCGGTCAAGCCAGCCTATTCGTACTGTCGCTCTACTATATTAAACTATGCTATGCTATGCTATGCTATGCTATGCTATGCTATGCTATGCTATGCTATGCTATGCTATGCTATGCTATGCTATGCTATGCTATGCTATGCTATGCTATGCTATGCTATGCTATGCTATGCTATGCTATGCTATGCTATGCTATGCTATGCTATGCTATGCTATGCTATGCTATGCTATGCTATGCTATGCTATGCTATGCTATGCTATGCTATGCTATGCTATGCTATGCTACGCTACGCTATGCTATGCTATGCTATGCTATGCTATGCTATGCTATACTATACTATATGGACTACAATATTGATTTTTTTTAGGTAGATGCAAGAAAAAAAAACATCCTCACTTTATGTGTAGAGGAGGTACCGTAAATAAAAAAAATATATAAATATATTATAATTTTATTATTGCACTTTGTCGACGTAATTACAATTCATGCAAAGTTTTGTCTTTCTAGCACAAACCGTTTGGGCAGTAGGTCCTGGATGGACAGACGGACGGACATGACGAATCTATAAGGGTTCCGAGACATGATCTACGGCACCATAAGAACGTGGAAAAATTATTTATTTTAAGATTTTCCATTGCGTAAATAGTTCAATATTCGCGAAAGTAATGTGTGAATAAAATGTTGCTCTGGAAAGGTCTAGAAAAAGTCCGCGACAGCATATGCCTATTTTTTAAGGTTGGCTTTTTTTTGGATTTTGACCCAAACAATTTGGAGTTTGTTTGGAGCCAAATTGTTTGGGCAACAAGCTTCCGTGGTCTAACACCACGCTACGGGGAATGTATGACGCGAACGGGGCTGTGTGGGATAATAAAAAAATAATATCAAATATACTGTTGATATCAAAGAAAATAATTTAAATCCGATAGAGGTCAAAGAAAATACCACTTATTTATTATTTAATTTCCTAAAAATAGTAGTACACATTAGTAAAGTAATAATGACTTTGTTTTCAGTTTCTGAATTTGTGACAGTGACCATATTATTTTATACTAGCTTTTGTTCGTGACTTCTCATGCCTCAATATCAGTCTGATGTCCTCCTTCAAGAATCAAAGCCTACGTGCTAAAGTCCATCGTTGCAGAGGTTTTTATTGATTTCTGAACATAATCAAACTTAACGAAAGGGTTATCCAAAAGTTCTTCTAAGTCTTTATTCAGAATCCTATGATCTCTTGTAATGTGGAAACTAATGGACAAATATGAATTTACGACTTTATTATCTGTTGTTACAAAATATGTTATCATTGACATTCAGTTTTATCTTGCGTTTATTTGAATACTGTCACTCTGAAGGTACTATAAGGGTTTTTTTATCAGATAGTAAATGATTGAACTAGGTCAAGATCGAATGATTTTAATAAAACCTCATAAGTTGAATACTACATACAAAATAATTCAAGGATTTTTTCCATTAATGCACACTATGCATTTCACAAATTAAAATATTCTAATACATTTTAATATATTCACCTTTACTCCGTACACCGTTACTCCGTGATCATGGCGCTTGCAACAGTGCCGAAATATCGGATACTCACCAACAAAAAGGTACATGATAGCAATCCCGCACATTTCTGTTTTAATATTCACCTTTATATAGGTAACTGGTAAAACCGACAAAATATATGGAGCTAATCTAAACACAAACTTAAATTGTAATGGAATCATATGAAAGTAATTACCTTTGATTAAATACATGTCTAGATGGAGTGTTGCGCTGCATTTGCAATAAAAACAACAGGCTAGATTTGCAGGGCGTGTGTGCATGTTACACACACATGCAAGCGTAGTCTACGGGCGCGCGCATGACGTGGCAGCGTTCTGAGTGATACCAGCCCTTGAATGTTTTCCATAAAAGGAGGGAAAATAATTGTGTATTGATTTTGAGATTTATAAGTATGTAATTTGTATTAAATTTAAAGTCAGTCAATATGTATTAGAGTTTTTGCTTTTGAGTTACTAGGTAAAATATATGTTGGTGAAAAAGGGAATTGCTATTAAAGCTTATTTATTCTTAATACTTAACAAAAATTTGGTAGAAATATACCCTGTGCCCTAGAAAGTAGTCTGAGGTTCCGGTACTTTGAAAGGCGGACGAAGGAAAGCCAACTCACAGAGGCCTTTAATTAAGTTAATATACAACATAGTTATATTTAATTTAATTACTACATTTTTAGGGTTCCGTAGCCAAATGGCAAAAAACGGAACCCTTATAGATTCGTCAAGTCTGTCTGTCTGTCTGTCTGTCTGTCTGTCCGTCCGTATGTCACAGCCAATTATTTCCGAAACTATAATAGCTATACTGTTGAAATTCGGTCAGTCGATGTATTCTGTGAACCGCATTAAGATTTTTACATAAAAATAGAAAAAAAACAATATATTTTGGGGGTCCCCATGCTTGGAACTGAAACTCAAAATTTTTTTTTTCATCAAACCTATACGTGTGGGGTATCTATGGATAGGTCTTCAAAAATGATGTTGAGGTTTTTAATATAATTTTTTTCTAAACTGAATAGTTTGCGCGAGAGACACTTCCAAAGTGGAAAAATGTGTGTCCCCCCCCCCCTCTAACTTCTAAAATAAGAGAGTGATAAAACTAAAAAAAATATATGTTGTACATTACCATGTAAACTACCAACGAAAATTGGTTTGAACGAGATCTAGTAAATAGATTTTTTTTAATACGTCATAAATCGTAACAAGCAATATACCTTTCATCCAATCAATACACTAGTATAAAAACATCGATGAAAGTTACAACGAACTACAAGAACTTTTATATGATGGTACTTGCTGGTACGGAACCCTTCATGGGCGAGTCCGACTCGCACTTGGCCGCTTTTTTAAGTAGATGTTCCTCGCAATTTCTCGTAAATCTTGTTTTTTATATCGTTCTCGTTAAAAACTCAAAGAAGGTATAGCTTCCGATTAGTGAAAGAATTTTCAGAATCGGTTCAGAAATTCTGGAGATTAGTGCGTTTAAACAAACAAATAATCTCTTCAGCTTTACGTCGTACATACTACTTTCATTAATAGCATCCATGGAGCGGCAAAATTGACACCCATATCAGATTAACAATATCTACCACCTTAGATTTAAAAATATATGATATATACATATATAATATGTATTATCCAGCACTATAGTTATGATTCAACATTTTGTAAATTGGCTAACACTCACATGGGAAATTTAAATTCAATTAACAGGCAACCCTGTAAAAATGCCGTCAAAATGGTGGTCGAACTTTGATAAAATTTCACTGAGTTAATTTAATTATTTCTTTACAATATAGTTATTTTACATTTTTATTTACAATATCGAAGCGCTCATAGCCGAGTGGCCTTAAGTGATTGGAAACAATCACCAAGGGTAAGCAACAACGGCGTGGTCGGACCTAGATGGGTGACCGTTTGTGGCATTATATGTAATGAGCGTTTCCGTGATTCGGAGGTCACGTTAAGCAGTCGGTCCCGGTTGTTATCGTAAGATAGCAGTCGTGAAGCTTAGTTGGAGGCCTTCGGGCGGCTTAAAAACATCCAACAGTAAGATTACGTAGCCACAACGTGTCTTGCCAGTCCCCAACCCGCACTCGGCCAGCGTGGGGACGTATGGCCTTAACCCTCTCTTGAGAGGAGACCTGAGCCCAGCAGTGGGGCTTTATGGGTTGTTGATGATGATGATGAATATAGTTATTTAAAGTTTACTTACCGATGATAACAATTTTTTTTAGTTGATTTCAATCGTCCAAAGTAATTCCTGCACACTTTTATCATGCAAAACGTCATTTTTATACGCCACTCAATACGTGTTTACCGTACAATGACAGTAACGCCACTGATCGGCCGCGACGAGCTTAGTCTTTTACAGTTAAATACTATTTTTTTGGACCTTTAGACGCTCGAACTCTCTATCTAGACATTTTTATAATCAAAGGTATTTACATCGAAAACCCTAATTTTATTATCTTTTGTCCTTCTGTTTGCTTCCGATTATTTCTGGAATTGCTGAAACAACTTAGAAGGGATTTTCACGGGCATACTGGCGATGATATAAGTAGTAGCATAAGGTTCTCTTATTTTGGACTAAGACAGTTTCAGGGTCATTTATATATTTATACCCCTATTTATGCTTGTTTCCCCATTACAATTTCTATCCACTCGGTCTATCTTGTATCTCCACAGGACCTTGGAGTCCTTGAAGTCTCTTCTAGATACTTGTTGGAAAAACATCGATATCCGCTACTGCACAATTAACAGTAAACTATTTCTGATCTAAAGCTCTTTGATAATTGAGTTATTGATACAATGCAGTCCGGGGTATCTTTAGAAGTCATTTCTCCATTCAATTTTTAGTCGATTTATACGGGACTGAAACCTAGGCTCCCGTCTAGAACATTTGATATATTGCGAAAAACAAAATTGAAATAAGAATATTAATATTATAATAATAATAAATTATTTCAATGACCAATAATCATGCAAATATTACAGTATAGGACATTAGAAATAATAAAAATATTTCATAAGGTATTATATAGACTAATTTATATTAGTGTAAAATTAACTACATTTTACAAAATTAAACATGTTCACATAGGTACCATTTTAAATTTTGATAAAATACTTTATATAGATGCTTGCCTAAGCTAGGGTAAACCTGTGTTTCAGGCCATCGCTTGACTCAAAATTAAGCTAATTAATTGCTGCTACTAATTTATACAAGAATTAAATATAGAGTTATTAATTAAAACTAAAAATTAAGTACTACAAATATGTCTACTAAAAAGGTAAATTCTAAAATGATAATGGCTGAAAAAGACTACTTCAATATTTCTAAAATATTTTCTGTGTCTACATAGTTTAATTTACCTTTAAGTTCTGTTAGCGCGATCTTGCAATTTTTATTATTTATAAATGTGTTGTTTTAAAATTGTATGCAAAATAAATAAACTATCGAACTGTTAGTACATTACATGCCATGTAGAGCTGATATGGCAAATATGAATGGGACGGTATGTCACTACCTTGAGGATGACTCTTTGAGCTCGTTCTAAAGGCTTGAATTTGCTGCACCTCTCCAGTGAGTATAGTTTGACATAAAGTTAAATTCACCTGCTTTATTAACGTGTCAGTGGCTACATTGCGAAGATACATATATATATGTATATTAATTTTCTTGTTCTTGTGCACAATAAATCAACGTGTTTGCGTAAATTCAAATTTGTGTCAAGAATAACACCCAAGTACTTCAGATCATTGCTATTTGTTAACGTAGGGTATACACATACATAATTAGTGAATGTCTTGCAGTTATATGAATATATATTTAGATTACTTATAGGAATATTTGAACCTCTCATTGAAATTAAAATGTATTTTCTTTTTTAAATTTAGGGTTAGTAGGTTTTTATGTAGCCAGTTAGTCACTATGTTGAACCCAATCTGAGCGATTTGAAAAAAATAAGTGAGAGATTTCGCTGTAAATATTAGAGCTGTGTCATCCGATGTATCTTCAGGCTACAGAGGTCATTTATATACACCAGATATAGGGTACAGCCCAAAGTACTTCCCTGGGGAAAACCATAACCAGTGTTCCTGACTTCAGAACGTACGTAAGATCCAAATTTCCCACACTAAGTGCGATCACTAAGTTAGTCCGAAAATAGGCGAGGTTGCGGTCCCTTTCTCCCAAGCATTTTAAGCTTGTGTACAAGATATACTATCGAAAGTTTGGCAAGGTCTAGGAAAACCCTGATTGTTGCCTCCAGGTTATTAGCTGTTATTGATTTAATGATGTACTACTTGATCAGTTGATCTTTTTTGCCTATTGGTTTTGCGAAAGCAAGTTAGTGATTATCCTCGAGATATTTAATTTATCTGTTTTTTATATTTTTTTCCAAAATTTTTGTCAGGCCCGATAGTACTCAGGTGGGTCTATAATTATTTAGACATGTTTTCTGTCCCGACTTGAACACAAGCGTTACCACTTGAACAAGTTCGTCAATTAAGAAATATAAAAACATATATATTTTTTACGTATGAATAATGTATGTTTTAGTTGAGACGGTAGTTATAAAATAATAATTTGTATATAAATGGATGTTTTATGCTACCGTTACCCCTGTCTTGCAATTATACTCTCATCGTAAGTTTATATTTTATTCCTGTCCTTGATTGAGTAACCTATAAGTGTGACCTTAAAAGTATCGACTTATCAGTATGCAGATAGCAATCAGTTACATTCATATGTATATTACGTCTAACATATCTTGCCGTTTGACCGCTATGGCATAAAAATGTAAGTACCTAGCTAAAGTTATTTACTACAAGCAGATTGAAGCCTATATGTCTGCGAAACGAAGTAATTTATAAAGATAATCCTATACGAAATCATCGTGGAATTCACCTATTCTTAGAGACAATTGGATTAAACCTGCAGCGTCTTCGTCTTAACTACAGAAACGTTCAAAATGTGACGTAATGCTTTATTTATCCTTTTGTGTTAGACAAGTAAGTACGCTGATACAATTTATTCGGTGCAATGATGTTTTAATAAACAGCATTTTCAGTATTCACTGGCTACAGAGTCTACCGCAAAATTGTAAATAAAATCATCAGCTCGCAAAAAATGCATATTAATGTATATATTATATTTGTAACAAATTTCTGGAACATCCAATAGAAAAGGAGAAACATTAAGCTATTGTTCATAAGGCACCTGTGAAGAATATCATCGGCTAGAAGTATATCATCATCATCACACTAAATTTACAAATTTATTTATATAAAAGCTATTGCTTATGTGCCTTAAATACATATATTTATTGCACCTTCATACATTTCCCCATGCTAAGACTAATAGTTTTTATGTTGATTAATAATAAGTAATAAACTATAGTTTTGGTAACCTAGGATGTAATTTTTTTATTTACACCTCACTTCACTTCTCTACACTCACACAAACGAACGGAAATTTGAATGAATTTAATATTTAAACATAATAATTATGTAAACACACATTTTAAAATTATTAGTCGAGCATGGTTAAATTCGCCTTATAACTTATTTATTTATTTATTTATATCAAAAACATTAATTTGCCGGCTTTATAAACACTTCGGGAAGATTCCATACGAGATGTGTTGTAATAATTAAAGCACACTATAATCAGAAAGTTATAGCGTTCCCTAGCACCATGGTACTATTCAGTTTTTACACGCTTTTTATTAGCTTCACATGTCTGTTTGTTTGTATGTTTGTAACCGACTCCTTTGGACGCGATTTTGACCCATTTTATTTAATTAAACATTGTCTCATTGCAATCAAGGCAGTATATCAAATAGTAATACTAGAAAGCAAATATGGGTGTAGGTAATAGTGAAAGCGTATTGCGTTTAGATAACATTTTACTTTAAGTAGATTTACTTGTCGCATCATATCTGAAGTTTGAGTGACACTATAATAAAATTGTATTATGGACTTAATCTTGTGAGCTCTTAAGTTTAAAGTCAAATGCTGTAAAGATTGTAACAAATTGAGGTTAGTGATAACAATCATCTTATAACTAATTACGAAAGGGTGGAAATTTTAATTTGTTTTTACTTTTGACAATCCAAAAGTATATTAGTAAGTCCAAGTTCATTCACATTCATCGTTCACATCTTTTGATCTTTATTTAGTATTTATCCATATTACAGTATTCATTCTATCGTTATTTATTTATTTATTAAATTTAACATCTAAGTGTATTTTATCTTTCATTTTCGTTTCTCAATAACCCCTGCGCTAGCAGTGTAACTTAGGCCGTACAACTCAGTTCATTGTTACGCGTACAATAGTCTGATTAATGCCAAACAGCCGCTAAGATTGGCTTTGCACAATGTCTCTGTTTACGCCGATCATGACGCCAGAGATTTACGTGTGTCTTCACCTTGAATTCAACGGCTTTTGTTTTAATAAATACCTAAAGCAAAGCTCTTAAGCTTGAGGTTGTGTATTTTTACTATTTATAGGAGTTACGTAAAACGTATGGGTTTAATTACCACAAGCATTTGACTTTGGTATGGGTATTCTTTTTTTATTATATTACTACTTATTTTGTAATTTTCATCGTAATTGAAGTCCCATCTATTACATATCGTATATAAAAATGAAAACGTCTTATCCTCGTATAAGAAAAGTAGGAAAAATATATTTTCTGATATATTAAATTATATTCACTACATAGTCAACCACGTAAGAGCAATGTTAAGATACACATAATCAGGATTGATTGAGTTAATATTTCCAACCACTATGATCCCAGGTCCTCTAAGCAGATTCAAAACGGCATCTTACTAGGTTGCCGTAGTGTGGGCCTCCATGCTGCATTGTCCACATTTTCTATGACGATGGTGACTCTTGGATTCTGCGCATAATTTCTATCAGGCAGAGTCAGTTTATCAGCTTTCATCATAAAAAAAAAATTAAACAACCAGCAACCACAAGCAAATATTATAGATTACCGGTATTAAGTTAGTCTTTCGTAAATTAATGAGATTATCAAAGGCCAATCTAAAATTGTCACAAAATAAGAAGCCCGATTTGACGTTAGTAATTGTGTTTCATAAACAACGATTAATTCGTGTTTTTGAGTGTATTTTTTTAAAACAAAGTTATACTTAACTTAACTTTATGATACGCGTTGTAATAGTGCATTGGAAACATCGTAATTACATAGGATTATGAATTTGATTTTTCCGTATCAAAAATCAATATCAAGTTTAACTTTAAATAGAAAAAATACGCTTAAAAACACGAATTAATCGTTGATTAAAAACACGATGACAAATGTCAAAACGGGCTTCTTATTTTGTGACGACTATAGTGAGGACACTGAAACACCACACGTTTGATTTATGCATAGCTAGCGATGGGCAACAGTTCTTAGTTCCCATAAGGTGGTTTGTCTAACCATTTGCCTTCTATAGGAAAAAAACTTTAACAAGCCAGCGTAACTTTCCTTAGAGTAAATTTACCAGGGACAAAGCACACTAGCTACTTTTAGCGTCGGCGATCGGCAACTAGTCGCTTTTAAGAAGCAAAATACGGCTACCGAATGCTCTACACCGCACACTTAAAAACGCCAAACGCGGAGATTGAGTCACTTTTTAGAAGCGCGACACAGTAGCTGAACGCTACTCTCGGCACACATTCGGATGCCGGTAGCATCAATTTGGCATCTGAGCAGTCGCTAAAACGCGCGTTTCCGATACCGCGATCGAACGCAGGCAGTCGCTAAAATGCGATGCAGCATCGATGCAGTCGCAAAATCACCGATCGCGCTGTGCTGTGGCCCTTAACAACATGCATCATTCTTTTCTAAGTCCTTATTTCATAAATATTAACAAGCTTGAGGCTATATATCATTTTTACTTTTTTACCATACAACCACTACAAAGCACATCCGAATGACAGGAAGTGGTAGCAAACACAGCATTTCCGTATTCGGAATTGTGTTGCTAGTACATCCGTATCCGGTAGATAGTGTTGCGAACGTGGATAGCTAGAGCGAACCTAACTTGGTTGAGTTGGTTTCGTAATATAAATGTATCTTTATTGAAATATTCCCAGAGGTTGCAGTTTAGTAATCATGTTATCTATATGTTATATAAATTAAAATACAAAGTATTAATTGCCATATTCCTCTGATGCGGCTTCCACGGTTTTATAAAACGAAATTTGATTATTCATTAGGTCTGAGAATAGGGTGTGAGCAGAGCAGAGTTTTGAAAAGCAGAGGGGTTATTCGATAGTAAGCGAGTACCGCCGTTCGGCTGCAACTGAAGAGTCATAAGTTAGAGAGTCACTTCTTAAAGAACCTGGAGGAGATTTACACTAGCCTCACCCATTCGGTTAAAAAAAACAAAAGAGTTGCTTTACCTCGCCCATTCCTAAAAAAATATTTTAAATTGATCAAACAATTAAACAACATTCGTCCTGTGAGACACCAGGTGGATATTAAATATCGAAATTATTAAGAAATAATAAATATGAAATTTTAATTGGAATACTTAATTTCAATAGTTTCTTTTGCTTATTCAACATTCGACTGCACAGTTGGCCTAGTGGCTTAAGCGGTTGCCACTCCGCTTCCTACTACGCCAAGTGTCGTGGGTTCAAATCCCACGTAGGACAACACTTTGTGTTATTCACAATTTGTTGTTCTGAGTCTGGGTGTTCTTTGTGTCCGTTTCATGTATGTTTGTAAAGTTCCCCGCGACACAGGAATTTATATTCCTAATGAGGGAGTTGTCTTTTAAACAGAAAAAAAAACAGAGTTGCGACGCATGCTGTGGTGACGAGGGTATGATATAATATTTTTATTCAAAGAATGCTTAAATGTTATCAAGACAATACGAGCCAATGGTCAGATAAACCATATCGCCCTCCCCAGCGAATAATATGATAATGTGCTATTACGATAGTTTACGTTTTATTGCATATTCGGTATTTAGAACACTAATTACACCTTATAAAAAAAATTGTACTTTTTATAGGGATATTTAGAAAAGTACACTAATTTCAATGACCCCGTGATGAACATAACAATATTACTCGTTTAAAATCTAGCATATCCTTTTACACGAATAATACCAAAACAAGTTAATACTGATTATGTAATAGTTATTTTTTTCGGTAAGTGGCTATTACCATATTTTTCGTGGAAGAAATACATAATTGTGTTTCATGTAAGGTGTAAAACAATTCTTTTAGGGTTTTATTTTTATTTACGTAATTTGGTAATGATTTCTTACAATACATGATGGATAATTGAGAAAATTCGTATAGTGCTGTTAACGGTATCATATAGATAAACTTTATAAAGTTTTTAAATTATCACTTTGATTTCACGCAAATAATTTTGTTATATCATATTACAGTTAACATTTTTAACAGCAAATTTTATCGAATATTACTGTAATGTACTAATACTGACTAAAATTGTTGGATTTACACGCGAACAATATGGCAATGATGCATTACACAATATACTTTTGAGCTGCAATTTCGGTAATATTATTTTCGACCATAACTTTATTTTGAAAACTATAACAAAAAAAAAACCAAAAGAAAATACAAAGTAATTAAATTAGCTTTGTTTTGACACATAAATGGTTACCTTACGATGCTCCTTTGCTGAGATAATACTCAAAAACAGTTTTTGATTTTTCCTGTAAAATTTAGAAATTGCCATTACCATATTGTTCGGTGGGGAGGGCGATATAATCCTATTTTCCTAACAATAACCGAGGAACACGTATGTATGGATTAAACGTCAATATGCAACTAGATTGCGTTACCTGTACCTTGTTTAGTGTTAGATAAGGGATGAAAAGTAAACCACGTGGGGACCAATGTATGAAGAGGTATTTAATACTTAAGCTATATATACTTAGTCTGGCCATAAATACTGTTACTATAAAAAATAAACAAAATATGACATTTGGATTTCGAACCCGATATCGATCGATTTTATTTTTTTATGATGAGTCATTGTGATTTTTAATTTTTGCGCCAATGGGTTGTCAAATATTTTTTTAATATTAAAATGGAGTGGGATGATAAAGAGGATCGAATCACTGTGATTGTATTCGTACAATGTAGGTATGGGACTAATACACTTTTTTAAACTCTCCATACGCTTGGCATTAATCGAATATTGTACCTATCGAGCATTTTCAACAAGATGGGTGCTCATGACCTGGTGTCAAAGATCGGTACACCCAAGGTACTAAACGTTATGATAATATGGAGTCCCTAAAGCAATGCATCAGATTGTCGGTGAAGAATTTTCACATAAAAAAGTGCGTGCTTCTATTGATAACAGATTTAAATGTTTCAAGGACTGTATAGCAGGCAATGGAGATCATTCCGAACTAGCTTCGTATATTTTATATGTTCTAATATAATTGTATGTACTAAAACACACTACATTAAAAAAATGCGATTAAAAAAAAAACCATGTATATCCACTTCTGGATATTGGCCTCTCCTCAGAGAGAAATTCTTAAGGCATATTTATTATGCTTGCAGATTCTAGTAACCAATATCTCTCGGATTAGCTATGGGTTTTTGTAAACACAATAATAATATCAGAATTATTAATGATTTTATTAAGTTTCTTCTCTTTATTAGTTAACTATTTTCTGCTAACAGCTCCGCTCGTATGTATGTCGGTTTTCGTTGTATAACTCGTGCGAGCTAAGATGGCACCTGGCTCAAAACGAAAATTGATACCGTTCCCCCGCGTGATACCCCTCTGTCGTCTTGCGAGTAGCGTTAGCATCACTATTACCTTTGCACGAAACTTTCCATAATAATTTTAGTTAATTAAGTATTACCTAATGTCATACAAATCACTCCACGAATTCATTTTATTAATATATTATTAGATTCGTCTGGGTAACCCAATTGTTTTAAGAAAGATCACACGAAAAAAAACCAGCATGAGGACTATGAGATATCTATGAGATATATTAAAATAAAGAATATCCATATACATATGCTATTAGAGACAACGATTAAAAGGCTTATCATGACGATTTAAAATTGTATTTTATAACCATATTTCAGTTCCTAATTTCATTTAAAATGATATAAGGTATTACCTAAAATAATTAAAATCACTGCACGAAGAATGCATTCGGGTAAATAATGAATGCGGACTGCTTCCTATTGGTATGCATATGTATTTTCTTAACTCAGGTAGTAAAGTACCACTTAAGATAAAGTAATATGTTATGAGAAACTACTTGAAGCAAAATGAATGTTGAAATAAAAAAAAACTAGAATAAATTATATTTTTCTTGCACTCAGTACTTTAAACGACTGACATTTGAGTCAGGTGCCATCTTAGGTTGCACGAGTTATATAGCTTATGTCCTTCCTCAATAATCAAAGGATATCCATTGTAAATTGTAAATAAATGATTCATTATGTTTTTGTCCATACGTGTCTACTTAATTATAGTACAATTTCTTTGTCGATAATCTACAGTTTTTACCTTGAAACTTAGCATGGGCGTGTTGATCAATCGCTGAATTTTTTTTATGATTGTTTTTTTGCTGTTTTTCATCACTGGAGGCTTCATCACGTGGAGGCAATACAAAGTATTAAATGAAGAAAGTGATGAAAAACAGCAAAAAAACAATCATAAAAAAAATGTAATCTTAAGAAAAATATGACTACTTTAGTTTTTTTTTAATTTAAGATTAATATTGTGGGTGTAACTAAGTTTTATTTTATTTTTTATCTGTATAATTAAATTCTCAATTGAACAGTCTTCGTTTCATTAGGATGGCATACGTAGTTCGGGAGATATTCGGGTTTATGTGACTGACCCGTTATTGGTTTATGTGACTGACCCGTTATTTTTGGAACCGGCTTTATTTGAACACGTATGTTTAACGGAAATATTTCTTTTTTATTTTAAAATTTATACTTACTAACGCTATCATTTGTCCGTGTGGTGACGAATTAAGAATACAGAGTGTCAACACCCGTATTCATCCCGCGGGTGTCGTAAAAGGCGACTAAGCGATAAACTACGCAAGACAACACCGATGTAAAGAGAAGGAAAACTTGAAACCAACCCTTTACCAACCCGTCTGGCCAGCGTGGTATAGTAGGCCAAAACCTCCTTTCTTAAGGAGAGGCCAATGTCCAGCAGTGGACTGTTAAGGGCTGTTGATGATGGTGATGATGATGAATGCTATCATGTCTTCTTCTTCTTATCGTGTCAATGGCAACACTTTACATGGATTTGGCCTTGTGCTCGGCGACGCGGATTGCGTTTGGCCTTGTGTTGATCCATTGTGGTGAGAGGATTTGTCACCTAAACTCTGCGATACCGAGTGTTAGGTGTCCAGGGTGCGCCGGACGTCGGGACTCTTGTTCTCTTTTTTACGTCGCTCGGGGATATTTATTTAAGCGTACCAAAGTGATTTCACTCCGCCTGATGGAAAGCATGAGTAGAAACCAGTGCAGTGCAGACAATGCAGCGTGGTGACCACACTATGATAGCTTAGTGAGTTGCTTCTGCACCATTAGCCTTCCGATCTTAGACTCCCCAATGAAAAACGACATCACGAATGCTAACATTTTTATATTTTCTTCTTTTTTTGAAGACAACTACCGCATTAGGAATGTGCTTTGTAATATTTCGCGGGGGACCCTACAAACATACATGAACTGGACACAAAGATTATACAGAGTCAGTATAACAATTTGTAAATCAAACAAAGGGTTGTCCCACGTGGGATTTGAAACCACCATACTTGGCGCAGTAGAAAACGACGTGGCGACCGCTTAAACCACTTTATTGTTACGTGTGGAAATCCCCGCCAGTTTCTCTGAAAAATGTTTTTTTTAAATAATCCAGTGGGTTGTTTCTGAATTAATTGAGCATATCTACGGCGGTGTGAATGGTCGGTCGGCTTTAATTCCTGTACCAGTTGCCTGGTATTAAAGCCAAGTCCTTGGTGTTGGCATATTTTGTACCGAGCCTGTCGACTCAAATTTAGCGACCAAATTCTTAATAAGGGTCTCAGAAGGACGAATATGTTGGCCGAAAATATGACGAATTTTACGAAATGTAACTTTAACATTTTCATAGTGGCGAAGTTTCGAGCGAAATTGAATTCATTGTAACAATTGCCAAAGCATCTACTACGAATACGTCAAAAAACTTAATGTCAAAATTGTCATGCTGTTGGTGTGGCAGAATTGAAAAACAAAGTTCTTCTTAAAAAAACCCGTTAGGGCCACAGCACACTAGCTATTTTTAGTGTCGGCAATCGGCGATTTTGCGACTGCATCCATGCTGCATCGCGTTTTAGCGACTTCCTGCGTTCGATCGCGGTATCGGAAACGCGCGTTTCAGCGACTGCTCAGATGCCAAATCGATGCTACCGGCATCCGAATGTATGCGGAGAGTAGCGTTCAGCTGCTGTGTCGCACTTCTAAAAAGCGACTCAATCTCCGCGTTTGGCGTTTTTAAGTGTGCGGTGTAGAGCGTTCGGTCGCCGTATTTAGCTTCTAAAAAGCGACTAGTTGCCGATCGCCGATGCTAAAAGTAGCTAGTATGCTGTGGCCCTTAGATCGTAATAAAATTGCGAAATTTTCCTTTCTTCTTAAAATATTAAACCATGACATTGACTGCCCTGATTTGCTTGAACAAAAATATCTTAATGTGCCATTTAAGTCACTTTACCCTAAACCCCCCTCTTCACATTCCTAACACAAATTAAAGACAAAACAGCTACTTACCTACAGTACTACCCTCTCACAGAAGACCAACCTGACAAAAAAAAATGACAGCATTCGTGTTGGCGTATTTAGTTGATGACGATGTTGAGATCGGTGACCTAGTGATGCAGAAGTATCTCACTAAGCCGCCATAGTGTGGATCACGAAGATGGTGACCCCTACTCTTGGATTCTACTTCTATAGATAGAGTTACTTTGATAGGCCTGTATAGGATAACCTGCATGAGGATATTGCATGTTTTTAATTTAAAAAAATACTTTGAAACGATACGCATCATGCCTATGACTACAGAATCGAGTCAAACTATTTAACAATAGTTTGACTCGATTGCTTGCTACTTTCAAATATGTACATTTTTCGCATCATTTAAGCATACAAAGGGACAGAGAAAGCGACTTTGTTTTATACTATGTAGTGATAATATAATATGTGTATATTTGTGATTATGTCCTCAAATTAAGTGGTTGTTATCGAAATCCTTAACGTAAATAAACGTTTATACCGAATTTTTAACGTTTTGTAAATAAAATTACTGTAGTCTCTAATTTTTTTAAATAATAATTTACCTCCATCCAAACCATGTTTTACCTGAGTATGCAGTAAAGTATGTTTTGTTTCGAGAAGAACTATTTAGTGACATAAAACATCAATAATTAATTTTGACTTTTTGATCAAGAAATTAGGTTATGTATAACCAAGGTAAATGTGAAGGCTAAAAACAAGGAGGGCATGTACCTATATTCAGAATTACAGACCGTGATAGATAGGCCAGTGATATTACACATTTCTCAAATATATCATGAATATAGTTCGGTGTAACATTCAGTCAATGCATGTCAATCCTACAGCGGATGAATAGAGGCGAGATGTCGAACGTTCATACGAGTCAATTAATACAATGGAGCCAGTATCAATACATCTTCAATATATATTTCGATTGTTGACGCACCAGGAATCAGTGCACGACATTTAATTAAATCAAGCGCTCACAGCCCAGTTGCCTTTGTTGTGATTGGCAACAAACACCGAGGGTAAGCAACGTCGGCGCGGTCTGTACCTAGATTGGTGACCATTTGTGGCACGATACGTAATGAGCGTTTCCGTGATTCGGAGCCTTCATCGTAGTCAACTCGGTCGTCGTACCGGTCCGGGCCCAGATGAAGTATCTGGGTCTGATCCTTGACGGAAGGAGGCTCTTCGACGAGCACTTTCGACAATTTGCTCCAAATCTGGTTGACACTGCCTCCATCCTTGTGCCAAGTAGGGTGTAAGTCATGTCGCGACAAAACAGTCATATACGAGGGTGGTCCGGTCTTTAGCACTGTACGGTGCACCGGTGTCCCACATGAGATTTGGAGGCGGAAGTGCTCGCCGAAGTTTATCGGCAGATGGCGTACTTCCGAAAGAGACACGCAAGTGGCGCGAGGGCAGTCGTCGAGCCACGATGGTTCGTTGGTCGTCTCAGCTGGAGACTCTACGTGCTAGCTTCGCGGCCGTGGGTGCTCTCCAGCCGTTCATCCTAGAGTGCGCAGGGTGGCACCACGGGACCCTTTCCTTTCGACTAACGCAGATTCTATTCGGGCTTCGGGAAGTACCTGCATTTGGTTGTAAGGAGTGAACTGAGTGAATGAGTAGATAGTTTTAGCCGAGATGGCGCCCGCGTCAGTGTGGGCAGGTGTTGGAAGGGATCCAAATGTCGTAATAGCAACTTTTCGTGGGATCCAGGGTACCGATATCAGGCTCAGAGTGGCACACCGTATGGTTTTAGTCAGTCCCATTGCGACAAATTGCATCGCCACATTGGTATGTGGCGGTGGGGTGATGACCACACAAAAAATAAATAGAGGATACTAGTCAATATTAAAAATAATTATATTAAAATGAAGCAGGTAATTAAGGCGAGATTTTCTAGCACTAACTGTTTGGACGGTAAGCCGAGGACGGTATAACTATAGGGGTTCCAACTAAGGAACTACGGAACCCTAAAAAGTGGCGTAGAAAATGATACATTGAAACAAATAATGTTCCTTTAAATATTTTACGAAACAAGATAACATGATATGTGAATTTAAAAACTGTGACAAAAACTATTATTTATTGGACTATAAATCTATTTGTATTTAAAATATTTATCATTTTAATACCTATTATACTCCTTACTTACTTAGATAATGATCTAATTATTCTAGGTATTAATAATGAAAACTTTAATAAGACGCTTATAGGACTGTCTGACGAAATCTTCTATTCGTATCACACAGTCACCAGTGCTTATCTTTGTAACTGAAATCAAAGAGATTTAATGTATTCTAATAGCAGCGCTTCAAAATTGCAGCAAATATAGCTTCAGTCTTCCATGATGTAAAACTAAATTTAGTATTTGTAAAGTTGTTAGTTTAAGAGGATGCGGGGAGATGAGAAACAACATCTAGATACGTGCGATTGGTTAGATATGGTGGCTCTTCAATAGCTTAATAACTCAGAACTAATAGCAGGTTACATCATCATAGAATTTTTTTTTCTATTTGCACAAGGAAGATCGTTTCGAATTCAATCGTTTTTTAATGTCAAGTCATATATTTTATTTACCTATTAGGTTTTTAGAATATGTGCAAGGAACTATATAATCAGTGTCAGATTAGAGGTAAGGATGACTTTGACTGTGACCATAACCAGCCCTCATAGCCCAGTGGGATTAGGTGATTGGAAACAATCAGCGAGGGTAAGCAACGATGGCGCGGTCAGACCTAGATTGGTGACCGTATATAGCATGAAATGTTAATATCGTTTCCGTGATTCGGAGATCACGTGAAGCAGTCATTCCCGGTTGTTGTCATAAGATAGCGGATGAAGCTTTGTTGAAGGCCTTCGGGCGGTTTTAAAACATCCAACCAGGAACCAGGATTATGGGTTGTTGATGATGATGATGATTGATGATGACCAATCAGCATAAATTATCATGCATTATGAAGTAGTAATTAGAACGTTCTGATGTTTACGTCCGAACTTTTAGGCGAATTTTTTGTCTGAAAGAAGACTTCTGCAGTTGGAATACATCTTATGTCACGGAGGACTTAACAAACAAAGGTATAATATGGAACACACCGACTTAATAATTTGTGAATCTCACAATTTTGTTCCCTTAGCGAATCAAACTTTTAAAATTTTGTTATATCAAAACGATATCTAAACAGTATAATGTTGGTGACCAAATAAAGTGTGAAATAAAACAAGTTTATTATTGAAGTCTTTTTATTATACTTTCATTTTAATAGTAACCGAGTCGAAAAAGTTTATCTAACAGTACACATTCTTAAACTAAATTATTACAACTAAGTAAAACCACGTACCACAATTCAATAGACTAAACTATATTACAAAACTTTGGATCTTAAATCATTTAATTAAAATATTTTAAATTCAGATACTTTTAAACCAGGAAAAAAATATTGTCATAAAATACAAAATAATTACATAAAGCGAAATAAATTACATAAGTTGATACATAAAACAAAAAGAATTACAATTTACAAGATTACATTTAAAATGACTTAAAATTTTATTTACAAAATCGCTAAATGAAATTTTAATCTAAAATGATTTATCAGTCTCAGTCAGAAGCTATTTCCGAAAGTTATTAAATTACTTAATCGTTCTGAAATATTACAATGAAATATATATATGATGTCTTATCTTAAAATTATAACAGATTTCTTATAGTAAATCTTTCAAGGCTAGAAATACTTTTTAATTAAAATTAGTATATTGACGACTTAATTGACATACCTAAAAAAGTTATTTATTAAAACTTTTAATAAATTTTATTTCACTAAACGTAACATTCAAATGCAGTTTTAAAAGAATCTATATGTTCATATACAATGGACCGCAGTAATACCACTAAATAATAATATTTTTAAACTAACTTTAAATGGATAGATTGTAGCTTAAACTTAGTTTTTTCTTTGACATGAACACTTAAAGCTTTTTAATTTTAGGCTTTTTTTGTCATACTTTCGACGAAGGTAATTAAAGCCGTGAAAAGTATACTAAAGGACATTTTTATACTTTTTATAACTTTAGCACTGATGTCAAGTTATTACCTAAAATTTTATAGACAAAAATGAAATATCCATTTTGAACTATTATGTACGAGTTTGTCTTCGGTTTGTTTGCTTATTGGTAATGAATAAGGGTTTCTCTTACTAATCATCGCAATTACTGGTGGTTTGTGAAATTCTAGTCCCCCTATAATTTTACTAGGACGAAATTGGGGTTTTCAAAGTTATAATATTAAATTAGTCTCTTGTTTCTTTAATCATATTTGTGTCATGAATGGTATAAAAAATCAAATAAGGATTTAAATTTATTTCAATTTTTCTCGCTACACTTATAATATTCTCCTGACATGTTGATTACCATTTTCGCCTATTGCAGTCTAATAGTCGACATAGATCTCAACAGTTTTTAGTATACTTACGTATTCTTTGTACTTTTAAAAGCAACTAATTTAAAGAACATTATTCATTTCTTTTGCTGACATCAATGCAAAAGTTAATAACATCTTATAAATCGTCTTAGACGCAAGGACATTTTGTTACATAAACTTTTATAATTAGCGTCAAAAACGAATTGTAACATTTTATGTAATTCCTAACTACGTTGCGGTTTACACATGTGTACCGGCAGTCAGCTGAGCATTACCTGTAAAAGAAGAAATAATTGAGAATGTAATTTAATGCTTTTCCCACCTTTAATGAAACTTAAATCCGGTACTCATAAGAACGACTGTTTTTTTTTTTAAATAAAAAACTTATTTATCATCATCATGAACAACCCATTACGGCCCGTTGCTGGGTCTGCTGTTCAGGTCTCCTATCAGGAGAGGGTTAAGGCCATACGTCCCCACGCTGGCAGAGTACGGGTTGGGGAGTGGCTACGTAATCTTGCCGTGGTTTTTAAGCCGCCCCAAGGCCTCCAACTCAGCTTCACGACTGTTATCTTATGATAACAACTAGAACCTATTGCTAATAACATACCATGCCACAAAGGGTACCCATCTAGGTACTAACCGCGTTGTCGTTGTTTATTCTCGATGATTGTTTCCAATCACCTATGAATTGACTATGAGTGGTTCTTATATTTACAAAGATTTACAATAAACTCATGAGTGTTTCAATCTAAATTATCATTCTAAATTAATAAACAAACATGTACTATGTTTGTTTGGGTGAAATTAATTGCATTTATTGCAACATAATTAGAAAATATAAAAATATATTTAATGGAAATGAATAATAATCTATTGTTTAAATGATGTAAAATATCTGTTCAAATTCTTAAATATCTATATAAAACAATCAATAGAATACCTTTAGTAGTTATTTGGCTTGACTGCAAACTACCTTGACTGGACGGTGGAAGTATGTAGAGGGCGCCGGACGACTGCATAGGTTTAGGCACCTGTGAGACAGAAAATAAGTCGTTGCTAAGTATTCTGTGGGTCGAGTATTCAGAGTCGAAACGGGACAGTTATAGAAATTTCTGAATAGAAAACCCAATCAACCTTTCTGTTCTATTTGTACGGATATTTCTAAGTTTTTATAAACCCAGAATTGTGGTTTCTGGTACCTTTTCTTTTAGACGATACTAGACTATAACACGAGAATTTTAGATTAATATCTAAATAAGATATGTCTTAGGAAATTTTGGCACTACTTAAGATTTAAATGGGATGGTATTGATTTTATTATTATTTTATTGGCTATTTTATAAAAAAAGTTCTATATTTAATATTCAGTTTTTCGACATACTTGAGGCTGTGCACCACTGTTAGTTGACGAGGATGATGCCATTGGGCTTGTAACAGGCCGTGATGATGATGATGATGACGGCGAAGTAATAGATGGCACTAAAGGAAAAAACAACAAAAATGAGCAATGCAATCACATTGCAACTTACTTAGATTTATTATTTACGTGTGTGATAGACCGTTGTGAAGTGGTTAGTGACATTACATAATTCAAATAATTATTTTAATACATATTTTAATTTACGTACAAAGTATAATAATAGACCTTGAAGGTTTTAAATAAATAAATAGTTTCGGACATCTGACGCACAACATCGTCAAGTCCCAAATTAACAGAGCTTGTATTGTGGGAACTAGACAACTGATGTAAATACATAAACATGTTTTTTTTTCTAATTACATACATATTACACATAGAAAACATCCAAACTGCGAAATTAATGTTTGCAGATCATACAAACATTTTGTCCGACCCGGGAATCGAACCCGAGACTTCTTGATCAGCAGCGGAATAATTAACCACTATTGCTATTTGACTGCCTTGTTGGTCTAACAAAAAAATATATTAACAAAAAAATATACTGAACATTATTCATGACAAAGTTGTTCTGTAATTCACATTTAATTAATTCCTCAATACTTTAAAAGCCAATAAATTTTGTTGCTGAGCAGAGTGCAGTAAGCATATAGAAAAAAAATATTGGCTGGTTTCTGATGTAAAATATTTATGAGACGTACCTTGAGGAAGTGCGTTTGTATTTCGTACTAAGTAGTAAGGTGGAGGTGCAGGTTTGCTGACTGGATTAGCAGCATTCATATGAGGTACGTAAGCTGTGGATAAGAGTCACGTTTAGTTAAAGAATCAACCATCTAGTTTTAACTCCAAGATCATCGGTATAATTACGGAATAAGAATATGGAGTGTCAGTTATAAAGCAGCAAAAAGTACAGGATAACAGCATAGCGAAAAAGTTGACACAAACCCTTGGTCCATTTATATACCAATCTGTGTTAGAGGACGATTTTTAGATTTAGGTATTCATCATCATCAACATCAACAGCCTCTAACAGTCCACTGCTGGACATAGGCCTCTCCTTAGAAAGGAGGTTTTGGTCTACTATATCACGCTGGCCAGACGTGTTGGTATAGGGTTGGTTTCAAGTTTTCCTTCTCTTTGCATTGATATTGTCTTGTGTAGTTTATCCCTCAGTCGCCTTTTACGACACCCGCGGGATGAATAGGGGTGCTGACACTCAGTATTCTTAATCCGTCAAGACACGGATGTTAGGTATTTGCGAGAAATTCCACTTCAAAGGGCACTTTTTTGTAAAAACAGGCTGGCTCAAAAATCTGGAAAATTCATGATGGTGGTCCATATAATGAACTTTAATGGAAAACTATAATGGATTGGATGACTTCCTTAGTTCAGGTGTTAGAGGGGCTTAACTTGTACAATGCGCTTACTTGAAAAACGTCATACAAAATTAACGCATTAATACGTAAAGATAACAATTATCCATTGGAGACGATTATAATTCCACGTACCATTATGGGTGACTGAGGAACCCTTTCCTGTGCGTGGCCTGGCACGCATGGTCGATTTTTTTGTGTCTACTTTTGCATATTATGTAGAGTTTTTATTGTAGGTACCCCTTTCTTAATATTTTTGAGGTACATTATGATGTAAAATACTCAATTCTGGATTAGATTTTATAACTCTTATTAACATCTCTCTTATTTTTCAAATATTTTTTAACCTGAATATAATAATTTATAACTTACCAACAGGTGCACTCCCTCTTAAGTAGGGGTTTCCATATGTAGCAGCGTATCTCACGTCTTCACCAGCCAGTACAACTCCAGGACTTGAGAGAGGTATCACTAAAGTAAAAATTAGATAAATATTATTTTAGATTCACATAAACAATAAATAATAATAATATCTATTTTGGACATATTCCACACAATGCCGACTAGTCCCAAACCAAGCAGAGCTTGTACTATTGGTACCAGATCACTGATGTAAATACATAAACATACTTTTTTTTATACTAACTTTTAAACTTTCGCGTTCCATGATAAATAATATTATTTTATATTTTTTTTATTTTATATTTTAAAATTATTTATTTTATTTTATATTTTATACTTTTTTTTGTAAATACATATGTATGTCTGTTTTCTATAAATGTACATACATAGTATTTTGGACATATTCCACACAATGCCGTCTAGTCCCAAACCAACCAGAGCTTGTACTATTGGTACCAGATCAATTAAATACATGAACATACTTTTTTTGTAAATACATATGTATGTCTGTTTTCTATAAATGTACATACATATATATTTACATATTCTTAAAACCGGGAATCACCCCGAATACCTCAAGCACAGCAATCGCATACGCTATTACTGCACTACCCAAGCAGTCATAAAATTAATTTAGCGAACACAGTAACATGATCAGGAAATTGAGGCCATATTAGGCGTTGTTGTATGCACAGATGTATAACTTCTGTTGTTGATAACATTAATAATGTTAATGTAGTTTCATTGTTTACGAACAGCAATGATTATTATAATACATTGTTGATCATTGTTGAATTACGTATGTTATTTTTTCATAACCGTTTAATACGTATTACGTATAAATACATGTTCAAAAACTCTTACACCTAAAGATCAAGATGTTTCCGACGAAAATAGACGTGTTTCTATGCTTGAGTTTCTGTATTTATTTGTCAAAAACTGTTTTAGGTAAGCTGAATTTCATTCCCATGTTTCATTACAATTTTTGTGAATAGATTTCATTATATTTTTATTTAATATAAAAAAAATTATTTATTATATAATTTATCGTAAAAATATAATAAAATATAATTAATTTATATAATATAATATAAATATAATATAATTTATAATACAAAAATTGTGAAAAAAATAGTCTGAGTCCCGTGGTGTTACTTGCCGTTATTTTATAAATCACAGTTAACACCATGGAGATAATCTAGTCTAAAAATATTATTAAAATTTCTTAGCCTGAGTATGCTCAGGCTAAGAAATTTTAATAATGACGAGATTTTCATTTGCAGCTGATCACATAATATGTTATGTCATCAGCTGCAAATGAAAATCTCGTCAAAATCGGTCCAACCATTCTAGGGATTAGCCCAAATAAATAGAAAAACAGATGGATAAACAGACAGACATTTTTCAATTGCTTTTTGATATAAATTACGTATAAATTTACACAAACCTATTTAAATTTACATATTTTATTTACTTGTAGCATACTAACGTACCATGAGTATATAACTACTACAATAATAATATACAATAAATAACCAGTTTTAAATTCATCTGCGTCTAACTGACTTATTTATGCCTGACCTGCCTCACACGACCATTGGTTCGGCAATTCGAAGACGATATTTTAATTATGCAGCATAACCTGTAGAAATGACAGTTCAGGTCTTTAAAAACTGACAATTATTTTTAAATTTGTATTATTATATTTTTTAAAAACGTCGACGCCTTGGGGTTAGCTTTTAATGTTCAAGATTTAAGATCAACTTATCAAATAGAACTTAATAAAATTGATTTCTTTTGTAGCTAACAAAATCGTATTAGACTACACAAATTGCATATCGGAGACTCATGCCATTTTTATAAATGGTATTAAAAATTCATTTAAAGCTTCGGACCCTTTAGAAGTGGATTGGATCAAATTAGAGCTACCTACACTTTTATATACTATTAAAAATGCAAAGCTTACTGGATTAAAGGACTGTACTGTAACAAAATTAAGGTAAGAAATTACTATTGCAGTAAACAGCACCATGTGCTCATAAATTTTGGATTTGGCAAAAAAACATATTATACTGATTTATTAAAACTTGTTTCTCTATTACTCAGCATAAACAAGGAAAAATTAACATTTGAATACAATTTGGAGTGTAAGAAAATAGTAGCAAATGGACAATATACATTAAAAGGTAGTTTTGCTGATATTCCTGTTCATGGAGATGGTGAGATAACGGTTACAACTGGTAAGTTACCTATTTATAATTTCCATTCTCCTTGCTTCAAACTTTATATTGTCAAAGTTAATATTTTTACTATGTTCCAGGGCTTTACATTCTCATGTTCAGCGGCAACATAGAAAAAATTGTTCATAGTAACAAAATGGAATATGGACATATTAAAAACTATCACCTAGATTTTGATGCCAGGGAATATTTGAAATTTAACTTAACAAACCTGTACGGTGGCGACGAAAGGAAATGTAAGCATTTCAAGTAATTCATTTAGATCATTTTGCATATTGTTTTCATATTGGACTTAGTATATTAGCTAAATGATGGTGTTCTTATATTAGGTAATGATCAAGGATGTTCAAGGTTCTCTCCTGAGTTCGGCATAGATAATTTTTTCACTATCTATCAAGAGAACCTTTTTCTTTATATATCATGAGTTAAAGTATAAGTCTAGTATAAGTTTTATTGAGTGTGACATTTTGAATCAATGGTATAAATGCATTTGTAAATCCTTTTTTTTATTGCAGCTAATTCATTCCACAAGTTTATTAATGAAAACTGGATATTCACGGACAAACAATTCCGAGCAACAGTATTATATAAATTCATGGATGTGTTTATAGATCATGTTAATGATTTTTTAAAAGTTATTCCAATTAAAAAACTATTTCCAGCTACATGTGTTGAAAACTAATCCTTTTTAATTTTTTTTTTCTGATTATTTTATGTAAAGATGTTACCTCTTTAATAAATTATTGAATTGCTATCTATATAGTTTTTAATTAAACTCTGCATATTTTTCACTAATACTTCTGAAAAACCTAGCACAAGGAAATACCCCACTGTAACATAGTTAATATTTATTATTTTATTAATTTCGATCATGTTAAAATTCATCTTAGTACCAGTAATGCCAAATAGTGTAGAAACGAGGTAGTTTGTATTTTATTTTTAATTCAGTAATTTTAATTATGGTAATTCGTTGTACACAGAGAAGAAATATTGGTAAAAGGGTCTTCCTAGATCACACTGTTCATCACATTCATCGTCGAGATTAAAATCACAATATTATTCTCCACGATGGATGCGCAATATTCAAACAGAACTGGTGACCAGAGACATTATTTTAGTACGCTCAATTTATAAATTTATTTTTAACTGAGCCACGCTGATCTCAGCTGACTTGACCAGGGCGGTACTACATTCGTAGAAGACAAACCTAGAAATGACAACATTCGTGTTGTTGTATTTCGTTGGTGACTGCGAGATCAGAGGCCTTGTGATGCGGAGCATTTCACTAGCCTGTATTGACGTGGGTCACTATACTGCATTTTGGGCACCCACAATTAGGATAGTGACCACCACCTTTGGATTCTGCTTATGCTTTCTATTTTGAGGGAGATCTTTGCCCCAAAATGAAAATATTTCTGACATCTTACACACAACGTCACCTAGTCCCAAACTAAGCAGAGCTTGTATTATGGGTACTAAAGAACTGATATAAATGCCTAGATGCGAGTAGCCGAGGATCGAACTAAGTGGCGTGCAATTGGAGAGGCCCATGTCCAACAGTGGACTGCGACAGGCTGATGATGATGATGATGCTTTTATTAAAAAAGTTGTTATTTTGATATTGCATACAGATACTTCAATTTTATTTATTTGTATTAATATTTATACAGTTTGTGAGAGTTCCAGTTATTAAGCAATATTATAACTTACATTTTGTAGAATTCCGTTTTATTGGATGACTTAAATCTTATTTCACATAAATTGAAATACTGTCAAATCAATACTTGATCCATTAGTTGTCCCCTATGCTTGGAGTATGGAAGATTACGGTGTATCACGCATTCACGCACGTACTTAAGAAAGTACGTTAAACTGTTGGTCAGGGTTCAATAAAAATATTTATAGAAATCATTACTTAATGCAAAGTGACTGACCTCAAATATACTAACAATAAATTCGACCTTCGAATTAAATTTGTCCTCAGGGTTGTGGACATCCGATACCAGTCGATATGTGGGAAAACTACCTCAACTTGATACGTAGCCAGGGTCAGTCGGTTGTGGTGGCCTCGCGTAACCCGGAGATTCTTAACACCCCCTGCCCCACCGTGGCCGTGGTCGCCGACCATAATCAGGAATAGTGGGGCTATCGGGAATTTTGGGCCGTGGCCTTAGTTGTCTCTGCATGGGAGGATATGCCCATAATCGCCACACTAGGCAGGCGGGTTGGCGATCGCAGGGTGCAGCTTATCGTACTGGTAATGCTGCTGCCCATCACCAGTCTGTGGTATTTAGCTACACGTATTTGGATGGATATACCGCCATCAGTCGGTCGCCAGAGCCTCGTTTGTCGTTCTGCAGGATGTACCGCGTGCAGGTGAGGTTGGCTTGGGATAAAAGATGTTGGTTCACCCCCTTACACCCCAATATCTTAATATATATAAATCTCGTGTCACAATGTTTGTCCTCAATGGACTTCTAAACCACTTAACCGATTATAATAAAATTCGCACACCATGTGCAGTTCGATCTAACTTGAGAGATAGGATAGTTTAAATCTCAAATTATAGTCGCAATTTTAATAATCGCGGGTAACACCGCGGGATTCAGCTAGTAAAATATATAATGTAATCCATGTAAAACTTTTTCTTTAAAAAAATCACTACTGAAATTCACATCCAGTTTCCTATTTCTGAGCTCTACTAATACCATGATTATATTTATTTTCAACATTCACTATGTAATTTGGAAAACTGCGATTTGAAAAATGAAAAAAAAAATCTGGACGATTAAAAAAAAGGAAGAAACGAAATAACAGTTAATTACTGTACTAAATACTAATCCATCATATTAGCATTTTGAAGCAATTTGGAGAAAAATGTTGTTAATCAAAACAGTAGTCTTAGAAAAAAATATATTTTACGTGTTTGTAAAAACCATACAAATAATTGAATGTATTAGTTCAATAACACCGAATAAATTATAGTCCATTACGTCAGTAAATAAAGAAAACCTGAGATAATATCTAGATAATCCATTGTTACGGTTTTTTCTACAAATGTGTAATGAATGAACATATTAATCTTGTAAACAATTAATCATATTCCTACGTCATCTTCTACGTAAAGATGTTGTTAAACTTTGAACCTAATTTTGGGGGACAAAGATTTTTATCAATCATCATCAATCCAGAACGTCCGACTCCTGGGCTCGGGTGTCGTCTCAGGTAAGGCTGAGGGAGGAGTGCGGGTTGGGGACTGATAAGACAACATTATTAAATACTGCTTAACGTGACCTTTCGAATCACGGAGACACTCATTGTATCATGTCACGACATGTACAGACATACATGAAACGAACACAAAGAACACCCAAACTCAGAACAACAATTTATGGATCACACAAAATGTTGTCCATTGTGAGATTTGAACCCATGTTGTCATTTAGATCGTAGACAGATAACATTTAATCAAGTGCGATGCTACTATCGCACAAATATCAAGTTGCGTATTCTAATTTTTTACTTTACATTCAGTTAATTTGTTTGTCAAAAATGAATTACTTGAGTTTGAATAGGTTATTTTAAAACAATTTTACTATCAAAATCAGCTTATAAAATGTAATTTTAAAATGTTAGTATTCAGTAATTGGGTAGCTTGAAATATAATGTGAAAGATCTCGATGAAAGAAATGTAGTCTAGACTAATTTTGAGCTCTCAATTTATTTTCATTTTCTATATCTCTCGCTGAAATTATTTTCAAAACGAATATTTTAATTTCTAAATATTCAGACTGAAATAAAATACGTTTCTTCAAGTTTTTTGTCTTTAATTTCTTTTTTTCTAGTGGCCTGAAAGTGGCTAAAAATTGAGTCTATATAAATAACAGTGCAATGGATTAAATGACCTCATATATAAATACTAGCTGATGCCCGCGGCTCCGCGGGAATCAGTGTCCTACGAGAATGAAAAATAGATGTTGGCTGATTCTCAGACTTACTGAATATGCATAAAAATTTCATAAGAATCGGTCAAGCCGTTTCGGAGGAGTATGGGAACGAACATTGTGACACGAGAATTTTATATATAAGATAAAATAAATAAATAAATATTTTGGACATCTGACACACATCATCATCAAGTATCAAATTAAACGGGGCTATGGGGACTGTAGATAATTGATATAAATACACATACATATATAATTGTTTTGTAAATAAAAATACATATTATAAATAGAAAACACCCAAACTCTGAAACAAAATATTTGCATACCATACGAAGATTTAAACCGACTCGGGAATCGAATCCCATACCTCAAGCACAGCAGTCGAACACGCTATCACTGTGTCAACGAGGCCGAGGCAGTCAAATATTAATATGGGGTTTTTATATATCAATGTATGAGTCATATAAATAATCGTATACAAATATTTTGTTCATTTATATATGTTCTCCTTGGTCTAGTGGTTAGCGTATGCGGCTGCTGATCAAGAGGTCTCGGGTTCGATTCCCGGGTCGGAACAAATATTATTTGTGTAATTCACAAATATTTGTTTCGGAGTCTGGGTATTTTCTATTTATAATATGTATGTATTTACAAAAAAAAAGTATGTTTATGTATTTATAT
The DNA here is from genome assembly GCA_932526445.1 of Phragmatobia fuliginosa. Classification (NCBI taxonomy): domain Eukaryota; kingdom Metazoa; phylum Arthropoda; class Insecta; order Lepidoptera; family Erebidae; genus Phragmatobia; species Phragmatobia fuliginosa. The sequence goes on along the minus strand of OW052081.1, from coordinate 6,056,623 downwards.
CAGTTGTCTAGTACCCATTACACAAGCTCTGCTTAGCTTGGGACTAGATGATGTTGTGTGTCAGATGTCCAAAATATTTATTTATTTATTTCATCCAATCTAAGATCTTTAAGCAAGTCATTCTCGTATATATACATTTGTTATCGATATATTTGTGGTTTTCGGGTGTGGTTTTCGGTTCAATCTAGATCAATTCTTCACCAGAATCGATTTAGACTGGTTTTATGTTTGGGGAAATGCGAGTTTTTGAGTATGCGTGCGTTTTTCTTTCGAATTTATCATTACTTTAGCATTGCTTGCGACATCTATACTACATTTTCAGTAACACTTGGTTGGTGGCTGGTACTCAAAAACAACAACACTACAGCTTCTTGAGAAAAGAGATGGCGTTGTTAAACAATAAATAGTATAAACCGAGCAGAGCTCGCTCGACTAGGTACTACATTTTTAAGAAAAAAACGTCATCGCATGTCCTTATCCACCAAGAAGTGGCTTATCTTCTTACGGATATATTATAAGCTACTTGTCAGTTCTCAAAAATTTTATACAGTCGAATTAAGAACTATATTCTTTTATAAAAATCGGTTAATTATATGTATGTCCGATATGATATAATGAGACGTGACGTGACGTGAAGACACGACGCGATACGGTAAGATACATGATGTATCAAAAAAGTAAACATACATATACATATCAAATTGAAGTTCGAAATCATAGTGCAATGTTTAAAAAAACATGTGAACTACGTACCATCAGGTCCTACAATTCCAACTAATCTCCCACAGCTGGTTTGACGGTGCAACGTATCGCAGTGGCTTGGGTACGTGGAGGCCTCAGTGCTTCTAGATAAGGATCCAGATAAGGAGTCTGAGGGGGCTGGAGGGGCGTAGTCTCTGGAGTAGTCCACGTAAGGAACATAACCGTTACTTTGACTGTAGGCCTGTAAAGATTATTCAGTTTAGTCTATGTAAAAAGAAAATGCATATTGTCATCATCATTTACATCAATAACTTTCAATAGTTTATTGCTTAAAATAATCTTCTTTTTCGAAAGTTTCAAATAGGTTTAATTTCAAGAGATTTTTTTATAACTATGCAGATTTATGTTTATGGGATTAATAAAGATTAGAAAGAAGGTTTCGGATTCTGTACCAAATGTATATTAAATAAGGTAATCCTGACTACGTAAGTAGGCTTGTACATTTTTAACTTCAGAAGAAATTCGAGCAGGATAATATACTTATAAGATTGTTTTTACATAAAGTTAAATGTAACTGACCTTATAGTTTAACTTATTGATAGGCTGATTAAAATCTCCACTATATCTCTGGTATTGTTTCATCAACTCGTTATCATACCCTGCATCTGGTAAGGGTACTGGACCAGCAAGAGGTAAACCCAAGTTGGAGGTTAGATGGAGAGTGGGATGTAAATCTGTTTCAGATCCAGCATTCGAATGATCCTGTCAAAAAGTAATTGAGATTACAGCGTTTAAAAGTCCACTGTTGGACATAGATATCTCCTTAGGAAGTGGGCACTCTGATCAAACATGTATGTATAGGGTTGTGTTCAACTTGGCAGAGGCTATGACCACCCAGAATAAGGCACACCTCTGGTGCAGACAGACGGGTAGACCCATCGCATTGTCTTAACGATTTGGCGTGTACGTAAGCCGGTACACTCCCGTGGGATTTAGAGGCGGAAATGCTCGCCGAGGTTTAACATGGCTTGCTAAATGCATAGATGTTTAAGATACAATACGTCTACGAAATTAGTACACATAATAGTGTAAATATCCTTTACCATGCTATTACTTATACAGTTTCTGAGAATCTGTATTATCAACTATTGCAAGTTCAACATCTAACATGATAAATAATTATTTTAAAAATTCTTGGCTATAGTTAAGTTTACGATTCGGATTAGTTGTGCTAATTAAAATCTATAAAGAAAGGTTATTTAAACCTGATGATTTACTTTCATATGTATTGACATCTATTTTGTTTAGCTTGCCCACTTACGAATATTATGTGAGTTGATATAAGATTAAAGCTATTTTGAATTTAAATGTAGTCAACAAAAAATAACTTACCAAATCACAACTGCCTTCAACCTGCCTAAGTTCCAGTTTGAGGTCGCTGATGTTAGAACTTCTATCGCAATCCTTGAACTGATCAACACAGTTCTTGCCCAATTCCGTCACATCAGGTTTTTTGACGTCAGTCTTGTTGGTCTTACGATGGCAAAGTATTATAATCAACATGACAACTAAGATAAAAATTGCCAAACATGATCCACCAGCAATTATTAACACTAAGGGAAAGGATTCTGAAACAAATATATAATTATTCTATACCTAACTATAAACCATAGAAAAGCAAAAATGACAATTTGACACTGTAAAGACAAAATTAATTTATTTTAAATAGTTCCTAGAGGAACTCTGATAGTATTATCGCGGGCATTGTGTGTTTTGACTGCATTCATGTAAAGTAACCATAAACTGATTAAATCATTACTTTTAAGTTTTATTCTAAATAATAGTATTCCTTCTTAGTGTTTATTTTTTTAGCTCATATTAAATTTTATTACTACTGGCATTAACACTAATAAGGAAAAAAATAGGAAGGCTATAAAGATTAAATTATTTTTGTGTGCTGTTTTATAAAATGACATCGTCATTTCATAAAAAATCATATGGAGTTATTAGATCAACACGAATAATAGAAATATGGAATTCAAATACAAAAAGGGACCTATTACATGTTATATTAAGGTTTAAAATCAAGTATACTTACTATCAGGAACCAAGTTTATTTCTAGACTATCCATGCCATAAAAATTAACGACGGTGCAGTTATAATGACCAAAATGTTTTGCTTCACTTGCTCGTATAACGAGGATTGATTTCGTTATTCTGTCAGTGTGGGTTTCTTCCAAAAATGCATATTCCTGAAACAAAACTTTTATAAATACAGATACCAAGTCAAACTGGGACAGCAAACTTATAAACTAAAGGTTAGTATAACATTTTGCGAAGATAGGAGTATAACAGATATATTTTGACTGTATGTGAAACGGAAGCTTCTGTTGTATCGGATAGCTAAATATAGGTTAAAACTTTTATTTAATACTTCTATGTTTATTAGTTCGTGTATAGTATAAAAACTAACAATTATTAGACTTAAAATGTCAGTAATTTATTGTGTTTTCGTTTAGTCGTTGTTAATCGTCCCAAGTTTTTAATTTTCAAACATTTTAGTGTTCATAATCCTTATTATTACATTATTATTTACTAATACCTGACTCCGCGGGGCGAACCGCACTTATATGCGATTATCACAGCGGAGTAAAGTTAGTCTAAAAAAATTAATCTAAGTTCCTCCTTATAATAACAGTGATCTCTACGTCACTTCAATTCCACGTCAATTCCAGAAATTACACGGTACAAACAGACAGACAGACAAAAAAAATCGCCTTTCTAATATAAGTACCACATCCAATACTTTCATATTCATTTATGGACCAAGAGCCCAGAGCCGCCAGACCTACGTCATTAGTGCAAAGCTGAAATTTTCAGGATTATTAGTACAATGTCTTCTTAAGATGTATGTGTACCCATTAGCTTGAAAGCGGGGCCGTTTCTGAGGTAGCGCGAAGTACAGATGGATAAAAATGTTACTTACCTACGTTAAAGGTGCAAAGCTAGTATTTACATATTTTTTCAAGAATATTATTTAAAATTAAAATTCATTATTGCCAGACACTTTCCGTGGGCCATTACTTCTACCAGACGTCTTGAAAGTTGTGAAAAAATTAGGTAAACTACGTTATAGTAGCAAACCTAAATTTTATACATATTATCTAAGGTAGGTACTATTTTAAGACCCTTTGTATGCGGCCAGACCAATCCGAAGGGCCAATCATCCCCCCAGACACCTTTAAATATTTGTAGTAATTAGGAAGCTGAGGTATATCATCTTTGGTATTATTTCAAGAATAGAATTGTAAAATATTAAATGGTTATTACACGCTTTTTATTAGCTTCACCTGTATGTTTGTTTGTTTGTAACCAACTCCTTTGGGTGCGATTTTGACCCACTTTAAACGGCCAGATTTTGTTCAAACTTTGTAGATTTATCGGGGACCGATGACAATACACTAATATAAAAAAAACTAAACAAATTAGTATTTTTCTAAAAGATTAGTTATGAAAAACTAAACAAATAGGCTTTTAACCTAAAAAAAGAAAATAATTTCAATGTAAAAAGCGTAGGGCGACGTTATTGAAATATTGTCAGAAAGCACCCCACGTTTTGTGTGTGTGGGTCCAAGTGGGTCAAAATCGCACCCAAAGGAGTTGGTTACAAACAAACAAACATACAGGTGCCATATATGCCATATATTTCAAAGCTTCACTATTGTAAATGAAATAACTGTGTGAATTATCATTGTATGGTTAAGTTTTTGCAATAAACTATATTATTATTATTATTATAGGTGAAGCTAATAAAAAGCGTGTAAAAATCATTTAATATTTTAAAATTCTATTCTTGAAATAATACCAAATTTGATATACCTCAGCTTCCTAATTCCTACAAATATTTAAAGGTGTCTGGGGGGATGACTGGCCCTTCGGATTGGTCTGGCCGTATACAAAGGGTCTTAAAATAGTACCTACCTTAGATAATATGTATAAAATTTAGGTTTGCTACTATAACGTAGTTTACCTAATTTTTTTACAACTTTCAAGACGTCTGGCAGAAGTAATGGCCCACGGAAAGTGTCTGGCAGTAATGAATTTTAATTTTAAATAATATTCTTGATAAAATATGTAAATACATACTAGCTTTGCACCTTTAACGTAGGTAAGTAAGGTTTTTATCCATCAGTACCTCGCGCTACCTCAGAAACGGCCCCGCTTTCAAGCTAATGGGTACACATACATCTTAACAAGACATTGTACTAATAATCCTGAAAATTTCAGCTTTGCACTAATGACGTAGGTCTGGCGGCTCTGGGCTCTTGCTCTATTAGTAAAATAAAAACCTTTATTTATTTTATTCATTAGTATAGATAATAATTTATTACATAGACACACATACCAATATGTCTTCTTATTCAGTAAATACAGAGGCAAAGGTACCCAAATTACCTGATTGTGAAATGAGTTGATTTCGTTTCCGCCAAAAGTCCACACAATGTAGTCGGGTTTCGGGACGGAAAATGAGACACATTCTATTCTCACACTGTCTCCTTCTACGCCGTATTGTGTTTGATTTGATATTATTTTTGGAGGACCTACAAAAACATACTAAATTTAATTTTCTTTAATAACAGTATCAAAAGATGTAAAAAAGATTTTTTTTTGGTTTTGTTAGAAAAATGTAAGTAACTGCTTGTAACCACTCATCATGATCAAGCAAAGAAAAAGACGCATTGGGAAAAGAAAAATATATGGGGCGAGGTAGAATTGTAGAGGCAGTATGCTTCGAGAAGACATGGTTACGGTGTTTGATCTATATTAACATCAACTCGTTTATTTTTCACAGCGATTTTTCTCCATCTTAAGGTTGCCTGGAAGAAATTGCCTTTCAGCGATAAGGTCGCCATTTGTACATGGTCAATATGTTTACTATTGTGTTATATTATGTATATTAAACGAACTTTCACCCGCGGCTTAACCCACGTACATGTCGGTTATCGCGGTGAAAAGTAGCCTATGTCCTTTCCTAAGTTCAAATCTATCTTCATACCAAATTTCATCAAACGCGGTTCAGTGGTTTAGGCGTGAAAGAGTAACAGACAGACAGACAGAGTTACTTTCGCATTTATAATATTAATAATTAATATTATATTATTATAAATTATACTAATAAGTAGGGATTAACTGGTGTATAGTAGAGTTTATTCTATTCTATTCTAATTTGGCTTTAATATGTATAAAGCATGCTAAAGTACCTTTACTTATTGGAGAGCGTGAGCAGAAACTATTAGCAGTAGTCATGATATTCACTGCGAATTCACACAATACAGCATGGTGGAAAACACTATGGCGGCCAATTGAGTTGATTCTGCATCATTGGGCCTACGGTCTTGCACTCACCAGAGAAACATTACAGTACGGATGCTATTATTTTAGTGGTTAGCGTATGCGACTGCTAATCAAGAGGTCTCGGGTTCAAATCCCGGGTCAGACCAAAAAGTGTTTTTGGGTTTTTCTTAGGAAATTCCTAATAGCGGCCCGGAGTTTGGAAGTTTGGCAGTGATTCACGCCCGTGCCTCAGAGAGCACGTAAAGCCGTCGGTCCCGGTTGTCATGAACATCAATGGCAATCGTTATTGGGAAGTCAGTGCCCTCAAATATATTGGCAACTAGTGCAATCTTCGAATTTCAATTCTCCCTTAGAGTTGCGGAGGTCCGATGCCAATCGCTCCGTGGAAAAACTGCAATTCAGGTAAAACAGGTAGAACTAGGAGCTGACCCCAAAAATCAAAAATCTCGGAAAGAAGGTCTTCAGTGAAAGACGAAAGATAAAAAAAGAAAGAAAATATTTTTCTAACATGTACTTTCTATAGGAAGTTTAAATAATTTTAACATGACTTCTCCAAAAGACACGTTTCCTAAGTTAATAACAACTTGAATACGCGACCTTTCCAACACTATCCAATTTACATAAAACGAAAGTTTCTTATAACTGTATGGGCGCCAAGTTAAGACCTTTAAGTTACAAACTGCTAAGTTGGCCAGTTCACGAGACGTTGAAATTGAAATGACCTCGACTACGACGCAGCACTTGCGAGTTTCGAGGCTAGTGCTTTAAGTTTTCTGCTACAGCTGCGGGTTACTATATCTCACCCAGTAATATTATGCCTAGCCATATGTATATTTCATATTTTGAACTATTTCTTTGGTTATATAAGACCTTACATAAATACGAATATACTGAATCAGAAACAGTCACTGCCAAAAACTAATTGATAAAATACTTTCCGCAAAATTCATTTGTTTATTTAAAACTTATTTATTGCACACGCTTAAGTAACTTATGTAACTTGGACTTAATGCCATGAGGTATTCTCTCATCACGTGATGTAAAAGTATAAACTAGTAGTTAATAAATGATTAATTTTGTAAATTAGACCTAATGCTAAATAAAATACAAGAAATATAAAATAAAATAAAAAACAAAATAAAAAATAATAGAAATATATAAACAAAAGGTATATACACAGTCGGGTGCTAGTGCTGAATGAATGAAGTGAAGGATGAAATTCTTGTATTTACTTTTAACTTGAATGTAACATGATTTCTAAACATCCTGACATCGGTAGGGAAAGCATTTTAGAGAAGAGAAGGATGATAAAGGTAAGAATTGACGAAGAATAAACGAAGATAGGGTCTCATAACAGAGCTTCGTTTCTTCGGCTCCAATCACGACTGAAATTTCTGATCTACACACGATATTATTCGTCGATTCTTGCAATAGTGTCAATTAACGATGGAGAGTTGAGGAAAGAATTAAGGAGAATGAGCGCTCGCAAACTGTGGCGCTGATAAATTGGTAACGTTAAGTAGACACGAATTCATACTTGTGAAGATTGGAAATGTACCGAATGTAGTTGTTATGTAAATTTACACTCTGTTCCTATGAATTTTTACTGAATACCTTCCTAGAAACTTTGCCTAGTTTAAGATCTTAAAGTTCTTGTATATTTTAAAAGTTCTGAAAGCTTAGATTTTTCTGCAAAGTTCAAAAAGGACTAACTCGTATTCCTAGTCAAACAAGTCTTTAAAGTTTGAAATCTAACGTAGCTAAGCTTGAATGCGAAATTGTATATATTGTTATTATTAACCATATTGTTGATGTAAGGACGTGTTATTATATTCTAAATTGTTTACCATAAAATTAATAAAAGTGAAGAAGAGGTATTTGAGACAACGGTTTGAGAGGAGGAAAAATAATGTTACTTTAAAGAGTTTCAGTTCCCTCTCTAAAAGTTTATCTTCAGATACGGGAGATTTTTCATACATACATGAAATGAACATGAAGAAAACAGAGAGTCAGAATAATAATTTAGAAGGAGGCTGAATAATTTAGCAAGGATCCCATCTTCTCCCTTCCTCTAAACGTTAACACGTGCTAGCTTTTGAACTTAGTTAGTTTTAGAGTTGAAGTAGAAATAAGCAACTAGAACTAGACAGGCTTCTTTCCTTTGCCGAGTAGTCAAGAACTTGAATTCACTACTACGTGTTCACCTTCTACTATGATCCCGGGTCCCATAAAAGGGGCGTGAAAAAGCATCTCACATTATTCGCCAACATTTTGCAGTGAATGTGGTAGCCCTAACTCTTGCATTGTTATCAGGCTTTCCATCAGGCAGAGTAGAAGCACCTTGGCAGGATTTAAAATAATTAAAACCACTAAACCTTTTAAGCCGTACAACAATTTCAAGATGGCTTGGCAATACAAACTAGTTTTAAGTGTACTTTAATATTTGTCCTCAAAAATCCAGTGACAAAGATGTATTTTCGTAACTTTTAACAGTTTTAACATACCTTTAATGTAAACGACTGCAGGAGCTTCGACATCTTGTCTATTCTCAATACTGGCTTTGCACCAATACTGTCCTGCAGACTGTGGTGTTACAGTGATTGTCAGGTTTGATGTTTTACCCACTCGCTGTTGAAAGAATGATTCATAAGAAGACAATATTAGAGTCTTTGGTTCGCACTATACATAGATGAGAAATAAAAATTTGAGAAATGCATACTAAAGTAATCAATTTCAAATTGTAATTATATTATGTTTATATTCAGAAGTTTCTGAAACTGAATATGAGCGATACTTATTACACCGCTATATTGTTTGTTTTACTAACGAGATGTTTTACTAACTACTTTCTTTAAAGTCTTTTTTATATCATAGTAGTTATGATATAAAAAAGACTTTTAACTTAAGCATTATATTAAGACAACGATGCTGAAATATCCAGAACTTTTGTTACAAGAGCATATTGATATTTAGGAGCTCGTCAGTTTATTCGTCTAAGTTGAAATCTCAACTATCTGGCAGAGAATTAAACTTCAGTTTATTCAGGTATATTATCAGCAAGTGGTAAAACTGGCCTCAAACTTTTAAATTAATGTAGGGAAGATTTTCTTGTACTTAAATTATATTTCTCGCACTTATTTTAAATGACTACTGATTAAATATAAACAGATAGCCATGAACATAAGAATACTGGGCGCTAAATGGTTGATATTTCTGAATAGATTTTTCTAATAGTTTTAAATGACGTAGCTATGTGCATACTCACGATAAATCTATTATTTTCATACCGCATCCACTGTATCCTTGGCAATGGATGACCTTCAACGATGCACGATAGTGTTGCTGTCGAACCTGCTTCCCCTTCCACATCAGCAGGCTTGATTCTTATTGACGGACCGTCTGTGATAGAATGGTTGAAATTATTTATCACATATTGACACTAACATGTAAAGTACAGTGAGCCAGTGAATGAATGACTGAGTGACACATACACTACAAATATCATCTGGAAAATTATAATATAGTAAGCTCAACTCCCTGTTGCTGTCAGCTAATATTACCTATACAAAATGTCAAGGAAAATTATCTCTAAACTAATGATGATCGCATGATGAATACAAACAGTAAAACAATATTTAAATAGTGAAATACAATAAGTCTTTATCTAGAAAACATATTCACGTATAGATTATCTAGAACCTTAGAGAGTTTTCTGAAAAGGGTTAACAGTATAGCAAAAACAATACGTAATATGTATACTATACGCATAAAAATGAAATTTCGCTGGATATAGGAAGTTTTATTTCAGAAATCTCATCAACATAAGATGAAAATAGTCAAGTATTGCGCTGTAACCATATAAAGCCATTAAAAATAACTCAGTTATATACTTTAATAAGTCATATTTAGCTTTCTTAGAATCCGCTGCATGATTCAGTAGTAGGTACATAAGTACAGCAATTAAATAGTCCCAATTATAGCACAATAGGCGGGGTTCTATTCAACGTCAAGAATTACCCTAAAGGTTCATAATTGTGAGCGAACGACTATAATTGTGTATTCTGCGACATTAAGGGCACTTCAAAGTTAAATAATGCGGTATTATGGATAATTTTTACATTTCTTAACCGGAACCGAATCGAGTACAAAGATTATGGCATATTCATAAGTCACAATGGTTTCTTGAACTGCGGAAATAAATTATAGCTATAGTGCAGAAGAATAGAGAATTAGCATTTTATGAATTCCGATTTTTGTTTTGTGTTAGTATACCTGCTTAAAGACAGAAATGAGAAAGACCAATTCTTTTTTTCTTAGTGTGGCATGTTTTTATTCTTTTTATCCCCTTAACTTCTTTAATCGAATTCATTTTACCTTATAAAGGGAATGAACGTACATATATAGTGCACAATAATATTTAATCAAAATTGAGTTCACAAATCTTTTCAAATACAAGTCAGTATTTCTGTACTAGGTAAAGCCTGTTTTGACTAGAGATGACCACGACTCTCCAAAAACTAAACTACCACAAAACAAGTAACTCTCTCGATCATTTGTCACGTATATCATATAAGAAAGCAGAAATCCTTTGAAAGTAAATTTTTCTTGTGAAATATTGATATGGGAAAATATTTTTTTACGGGTTTAACAACTTTCAAAATGCAACCATATTTTCATATTAACACTTTAACAGCTTAAAAGCTACGAAGGTACTAATAACGTGACAACGTTCTATATCCTTCACAATCTTTCTATATAATCATAGTTCAACTTACACTGGATATTGAAATAAAATGTGATATTTAAAGTTGATATAAGGCCTCCGTTCAGACATACTCTTGTCTTCATTGATGTTCCACACAAGCGATGCTACACACGTAAAATACTCTACATACATATAAACGAAAATATAACCATCAAATACGATTTCTGACAAAACAATCGAACCGGTAATACGTGATTGGGTAACAAAGAGAAATGATATTTTATTTCGTATCCCAGAGCGTATTATTCTATATCTATCCAAAAAATAGCGATTACCTTTTGGTGTAAGCTATCTGTGTGAATTTCATTGTCATTCTCTACATTCGACGCTCCATGGAGACGGAACAAATAAGTTTTTAAAAGGTTCTGGAAAATTTGATGTATGATTGTTTTTGTTCCGTGTGCGATTTTGGTTTTGACGGTACAACTCGTTTGTTTTTGGGATGATGATTTATTGTATTTTCTAGACGTTATTTTATTTGCTACGATACTTCATAGTTCATGTAACTGAACAGCTGACGTCCGGTGCCATCTTTTTTACTACTCTCTATATCTCTCTATATCATCAGTTACTACTCTCTATATTTTAAAAGTTAAAACTAAACTTTGCTAAATTAAATTTAGTGAAATTCATGTTCATTAGAAATTTATATCATGTATACTCGAGTAATTTACCTGAACCTGCCTACTGGATTATAATTTTTAAGAGGTACTCACAGGCCACTTCTAAAGTCTTGGTATCAGCGCTCTTACCGACGGCGTTGTGCACTTCGCACTTGATTGTAGCTTCGTTGAACCGACGAGACACGTTCGTCAGTATCTTTAAAGAAAAAAGATGTTTAAGTTACAAGTTAAGTACAATCAAGGAAGCTTCACTGTTTTACAAGTGAATCTTATACGTAAAATTATATTAAATATTTAGAGTGAAAAATGAAATAAGAAAAAAAAAGTTACAAAATAAGTAATTATTGAAGTGTAGTACGGGATTTTTGGAAAGTAGTTTTATATTCCGTTTATGTATGAAGAAATAAAACCATTTTCTGGATCACGTACAATTACCAAAGAACCAAAAAATCAACCCTAAGTATAGAAAATCATTGATCACGCACTGATTGTTATAATATAATTATGTTTATGTATGTTGAAATGAAATGAAATGAAATGAAATGAAATTATTTATTTGCAAGAATGTAGTACAGAACAGGTGATAACGTTTTTACAAGGATCAAGTACATTCTACCATAACAATGGTGTGCAAATGGTTTAATCCCTTATTGTACTAAAAGCATGCAATAATATATATATTTTTTAAATATTACTAGAGCACAATAATTTCCGTACATTTCCACATAATAATTACAGATATAAATAGTTCAAATGGTAAGATTATAATTAAATGTCACAATAGTTCAATTAATATTTTGTCATTTTAATAGATGTCAATAGTAAAATTAATGTATGCAGTTTTTAAAAGATGTCAGAATAATTATTATTGTCAGTCATTAAAGAGAATAATATAAAAAAAAAAAAAACACAAAAAGTATGTCAATATGTACTCATTCCTTATATGTCATAAATTCATCAACATTTATCAAGTAGCCATTTTGTTATTTGAGTTTTAAACATTGTTATATGTATCTTATTATATGTATAAGTAGGATTTTCCTACAGTCAATAGCTAAAGTAAGATTAAAAGTAGCTTGTTTGAAAATGTAATAAATATACATGTAGCAATCTTATAACTACAAAATATAGAAAATAAAACATTTTAGTTAGAAATTGAACGGCCAAACGAACTAAAGAGCAGAAAACTTTAAACTATTATTACTTAAACTGAATAAGTAACTTCTTTAACTAGTGTAAGTATACCTGAATAATTATAAGTCGGTCAAATATAATTAAAATCATTAATTTGGTAAAGCGTTATAACAAGCCCTTGTATGTTAATTTGATTATCATAATTGTTTAAAATTAAGAAAATGTATCTTTGTGCATTGATTATTAATTGTCACACACACAACATCATCTAGTCCCAAACTAAGCAGAGATTGTATTATGGGTACTAAACAACTGAAATACATAAACATACTTTTTTTGTAAATACATACATACTCAAATACAAACTCCGAAACAAATATTTGTGGAACTCACAAATAAATGGTCCAACCCAGAAATGGAACCCCAGACCTCTTGATCCGAAGCCGTGTACGCTAACCACTAGAACAACAAGGCAGTCAATATAAGTAATAATAGTTTATTGTTTTCTGCTTTTCAGTTCTTTCGATGGTTCAGTTTCTAGCTTAAAAGTTTTATTTTCATAATTTACTTGTCTTCTCCGAAATACTATTTTCTCCAGTCATCATTTGCATGATTTTTCTTGTCATAGATAGGTAATTGACTACTATCCGATTAAATTGATGCCAAGATAGAAAATAAATTATCACGATATTAATAAATTAATCTGATATAATAAAACTAAAAGAATAGGCGCTCCAGTTATAAAAATGCGAGCATAAATTCTTCAAATTTTTTCTCAATTCTTCAAATGAAAAAATGCAAAGCTTTATTTGAGTGTATGTTTAATAGCAATTTTAAAACAAACAACATTTAATAAGTGGAAATTTTCCGACTTCCTTATAAAACGTCCGATGTAAAATGCATTGTGCAGATACAAGGCTGGAAAGAAGAAAATTTGAAAATTCTCTCTTATATTTTCCGCGTACGCCTTTCACAGAACATGCAAATAGGGTAGGTAAAATTTAATATGGTGTTCAGAATTAATGGGAAGAACGACACTTGAGAAGATATAACGCGCAAGGTTGTTTCTGTTTTTGGATATATAATGAGAGATCCCAAAAATAAAGTGCCTTCATTAAGGATGTGTGTGTGTGGGCAATAAACTAAGTATGTTTATTGCCCAATTTAAGAAATATTAAATTATATTTGTCTATGCTGGCATTTGTACTGAAATTTTTATTTATTTATTACACGAAAAATAATGTAAAACTTAAATGAGACTTGACTTACTTAGTGAAAATCAACTTGATTTGGTTTTAAGATCACATTTATGTTTATTTCATATTGCTATAATTATTTAGTAGCTTGCCTCTTATTTGGTTGTAGTATGTAGACTGTCTGACAGACAACGCACATCCGAAATTACTAAGCGCAGGATGTTAAAGTTTGGCATGTGTTTTCGTTATGGAGCATAGGTGAGCACTAAGAGAGAGTTATGGAAAATACCAAACCTAAGGGGTGATTAAAGATATCAGATCATCAGATTAACACGCCGGCAAAGCTGCTAGCAAAAACTAGTTGTCTATAAAATATGTAAGTGTAGCAATATAATTACTTTAACATTTATAAAACGGTTCCCGCGTGGTTGTTGTTGTAACTTTATTTAAACACAGGTTGAAGTTAGTCCAAAATAAAAGTAGCTACTTTCTTCAAGTAAAATTCTTGTTACAATTTGTCTTGCCATTTCAAAGATTAGCTGGATTAAACAGGAAGACTGATAGACAGGCAGACAATTTGTCCAAACATTGAGTTTTTGATGAACGTACATACGTTAATATTCATTTAGTGAAAGTTTTTATTTAAAATTACCAACAGATATTTAAATTTTCTTATTTGTATAGTAATAAAAATATATTATTCACCTTGTAGTTTAGGAGTATTCAAATCATAGATTATCTGTGATTTTGCTAATTCCATGCATTACCAATTGGGAGTATGTTGAAGAGCAAAACACATGTCATTAATTTATCAACCGTAACAACAATTCCCTTGCGTAATTTCATGAAGATGTATCATGAAATTAGTAAAGGAATAAGGATTTTATTTTTCAACAGTCCAGCTGAATACACAATCTCCAAGATTGCATAAATTATTTAAATTTGTGATAACAGAGTCGGTTATACGTCTAGTCTAGCTTGAGCCCATTTATTTCTATAAATAAAATTATTTGGGTTAGGTAACTTCGGTATAAGAGGAAGGATAGATTGGGAGTGAAAATTTTAAATAAATATTATCTGTTTGCTATTTATTATTATGGGTGTATCTAAACACATAACAGTGTTACGACTCATACAACTCATGTTAGATTGAGACTACGAATTTTATTATCTAATTTATTATTATAATGTTCCTAATCTATAAAAATAAATAAAAGTCAAAGATCTATTTATAATTTCAAATAAACTACTTTTCACTAAATGCATATGACAGTAATTAAGGTACTTATACCAAAACATTAAGTTTCAAAAATATTGCTTGTCTGTCTGTCAGTTTATTCCGGGTAATTTCTTTAACCGCTGCACTGAGTTTTACTAGAAGTAAGTTGATATTATACGGAATAACTTAGGGTACTCTTTTAAGACTTGCTTTGCTGTGCGATCTTACTCGCGGTTATTGTTATGGCTCGGCTATTATAAAATGTAACAGCAACTAATCATACTCAGTATACAAATGAATTCTTTATTGATTTTTGGTTTTATACTCACCAGTTCATTTTTTATATCACCAGTAATGTGATCATTGTTCACGAACCATTTGTATGATAAATTGTTTGGATTAGCGCTGGCTTGGCATCCTGAAATAAAAAGCTTGTGTAAAAATTACAAACAATGATCGAAAGATATCGTGTTGAGAATAATAAATATTTCAGACATATTATAGACAACGTAATCCAGTCCCAAACTAAGCAGAGCTTGTATTATGGGTACTAGGCAACTGATATAAATACATTTACTTCTTTTTTTTTAAATTCATACTTATTATACATAGAAAACACCCAGACTCCGAAACAAATATTTGTGGATCCCACAAATAATATTTGGTCCGATCCGGGAATCGAACCCGAGGCTCTTGATCAGCTGCCGCATACGCTAACCATACATACACACATACAGGATAAACGTGTCACTTTTAGCATAAATATGTATTTGTGTTACGCATTGAAAAATATGACTTTACTTTAAACAGTAATTTATTAGTTTTAATGTTTTTTTCTGGTTAAAAAAACCGTATAATAAAGAAAACTAAGTAAAAAATCACACCAAAAGGCTCCCATCAAATCAACGAATGATTAATTACAATTAATATGCTTCAATATTAATTGGCTTACAAAAAATCTTCTTCCTAGCTTTGTTCCCAATATTATTTGGGGTCGGCTACTAGTTCAACCATTTTTACCTGAATATCAGTTTTTCCACGGAGCGACTGGCATCGGACCTCCGAACTGAAGGGAGAACTGAAATTCGAAGGTTGAACTAGTTGTCAGTAAATTTGAGGGCACTGACTTTTCAATAAAGATTGCCATAGATGTTCATGACAACTGGGACCGACAGCTTTACGTGCTCTCCGAGGCACGGTTGTGAATCACGGCTAAAATTCCAAACTTCGGGCTGCTATTAGAAATTTCCTAAGAAAAACAAGCCTACAATTTTTTTCTTAAATCGGTTATTTAAAAAATAATTAAATTACCTGCAAAATCAACATACCTATAACCACAGTATCACCTTCCTCTATAGTTCCTCTCAATAATCTAGACTTGACAAACATACGAACTTTTGGCGCATATTGTACCTGTAACAATATTTATCAATATAAATAATTAATAAGTATAAACATACAGGTATATTTCAATTTTTCTTTGTTCTTTCTTTGTAAAAACAGGCAACCCACGCATTAGGAATATACATCCGGTGTCGCGGAGGACTTACAAACCTACATGAAACGGACACAAAGAACACCCAGACTCAGAACAACAATTTCTGGATCTCACAAAGTGTTGTCCCATGTGAGATTTGAACCCACGACACTTAACGAAGTAGAAAGCGGCGTGGCCACCAATTTCACCACTAGATCAAACGTGCAGTTTTAATTTTAAAAAACTTTAATTGACTCTAAAACTGGCTGCCTAAAACTGGTACTAGCAAACCAACTGCCACTCCAAACGTTAATCTTACCAATCTTGCTTTAAAGTTGCATAGACTACTTCCAAAATAGATATTAGGGTATGTTCTCTAAATTCTATTTTGAGGGAACGTACCCTAAGTTCTATTTGAAAGACGTCTATGCAACTTTTAGGAAATGTTGACGACAGTTTATACTGGTGAAGATGCAATATAATCGCTAAATTAAATAATATATTAGATTAATGGCAAATGTTCTTTGAATAAAGTTCTGAAACCATATTTAAAAGAATACTATAAAAATTACAAATGTACAAATAATATAGGTACATAATAAAATCGGCCAAGTGCGTGTCAAGCCACGCACAGGAAAGGGTCCTCGGTCACCCATATGGTAGGTACGTGAATTTAAAATAGTATACAATAAACAACAAGTAACAATTTTTTGTATGACGTTTTCCAAGGAAGCGCTTTCTACAAGTTAAGCCTCTATAACTCCTTACCTAATAAAGTCATCTAATCCATTATAATTTTCCTTTAAAGTTCATTTTATGGACCACCGCCATGATTTTTACAATAAAGTGCCCTTTAAAGTAAAATTTCTCGCAAACGGATATCTAAATCAAAAAATCGTCTTATAAACCCTTAATTGTTTTTAAAAGACCTATATAATGACACCCCACACGATGGGATAGCCGCGAGAAAAAAAACATACCCACTTTACTTGTAGGAGAGGTATCCCAATTAAAAATATATTTCTTAATTTATTGTAGCACTTCGTCGACGTAATTACAACACATATTCATAAAAAGTTTCAACTTTCTAGCACTTACCGTTTGGACGGCAAGTAGAGGACGGACGGACGGACATGGCGAATCTATAAGGGTTCCGAGTCATAAACTTCGGAACCCTAAAATACAGTTAAGAATAAAGCTGTAAATTAATCAAACCCCGATTTTCGCGTAATTTCTGAGTTCTAGGAGCATGTGTACTAAAACTTCAAGATAAATAATGTTTCTTTAAGTCATCGAACGTACGCCGTCCAGGATCGGCATCATCTAAAATGTCCCAACAATTTTTCACTCAAGACCTATACGAAAAGAGGTCATAAAATAAAAACCAAACAATTTCTAGCTGTGTCCCGAGCAGAGAGTATATTTTTCCAGAAGCTAGATGCAGCAAACACACAATGTAACGAGTAAAAAATAAATACAACTTCGGCACATCTTGCACGAGAAAAGTTCGATGGCTCGATTTGTTTTACAGTTTCTTCTAAACAAAATAGGAACAGACTGAACAATAAGTTGGTGTCGCTATTATTTTGGCTGATTTTCTTCGTAGTGTATTATAACATTATATGAAGTCTGATTTAAGAATTTTTAAGAAGAATAGACTAGTTATGCCCGCGTCTATGTCGGTTATCGCGGAAAAAAGTAGCCTTTGTCCTTTCTCAGGCTAAGGACTATCTGGGTACAAAATTTCATTAAAATCGGTGCAGTGGTTTTTGAGTTTATCGTGAGACAGACGCGGCGGACCTTATTTTATAATTTTGTATTGATTCTTGACTTTCAAAAACCAAAACTGTTTTGTGAAAGCTTCTTGGGAATAGTTGGAAGTCAACTGATCCAACTACATTTCTGTTTATAGTACTTTCGGCTCCGCCCGCGTGTATCTCGATAATTGCAGTAAAAAGTAGACATGTGTTATCATACTATATAAACTACATTACTGTAAAGTTTCATCCAAATCCGTTCAGTAGTTCTTGCGTGGAAGAGCAACAAACATACATACTCACAAACTTTCGCGTTGATAATATTAGTAGGATTTGTTTCTACGTGATGTTTAATCTTACTTAAGGCGATAGTCGGCCAATACCTCCTTTTCAAGGAGAGGCCTATGTCCAGCAGTGGACTGTTAAAGTCTGTTGATGTTGATGAAGGCGATAAGGAACTATGTGGATTTCTTTTTATCTTTGTTAATTTTAGGGGATTGTTTTTGCTTGTTGTATTATACAATTTTGGCATTCTTGAAAGTCGGAACCTCTCGAATCAAATCGAAAAAAAATCACATTTACAAAAAAGGAATATAAACTGTTCATGTTCTCATGTCTTTTTCAGCGTTTCACAAGTTTTTAAAACACGTTACTAGCAGTTAGAAGTCGTCTGTACGTCTTTGAAGTAACCCAATATTCCATACTGCGCACTATTAATACTACTCTTCTGTTGACTTTAATCTTTAAGTGAATACTACATTACTAATATAAATGCATTGCGTACATATATTATGTTTAGAACTCCAAGATACAGTTGAGTTGAGATTGTATTATTACAAGGGTTTATATCGTGTTGTGCTTTAGTTTAAATCGAAATAGTGAAAGAAATATTTAATATGTAATACATTGAACGATCATAAAATTGACTATTTACCTGTAGCTAATTACCTTACTAACATAGCGTGCTGACATAATCTACTTATTCTAATTTAATCGCAAAGCCATTCCTAATCCGTCAGCACACACTTTATTTTGCAACCAATGAAGCTTTATGTCTAGACGAAGCCATACGTAGCAGAGAATTAAATTAACAAAGCCTTTTTGAAGTGACAATAAACCGTTTGAAAGGACCTTGTGCCATTCACGAGTTTGAACGTTTATATTCCACAAACACACATCTGGTTTGTTTGAAAATGTCGAGAATTACGAAAGAGATTTTAAGGGTTCTTATATTTATACTGCTGCACAAACATAACTTTATATTAAAGTGAAAGTTAACAAAAGACTTTTGTAAAGCTTTTCAAACGTTAAAAATCTTGTTAGTTTAAGTGATTTAAAACTGAGTAAATATTATTTGGCAAAAACTTATTAATGCCGTATTTTTTAAATAAAAATAAAACTACCTTATCATAATATAAAGAGTACTGACAAGATTTTATTCAGAATTCTAGTAGATTTTTCTCTACGAAAATATTATGTGTATGTAAAGAATTAAAGTGGATTATTGAACATTCTATAATAACTTAATTGATAAGAAAAATATGAACTCTTTCACCTCTAAATGATTCAATACTGAGGAACGTTGAGAAGTGAAATGTTTTCTAGAAACAGAAGAAGTATGTTCCCGGAGTGTATCCCACTAAAACTCTGGTTTAAGGGATGAAAGTACAGTAGAAAAATCATTTGTCCGATGATATACAGGATCTGCTGACACACTAACAAGGAATCGTCACAAAATTAGAGCCTTACATAGCCCTATTTTCACTTTTTCAGTATAAAACTTTGTCCAAAATCTTTTGATACTCTGACTTAAAATAAGTTCACTGAATGAGGAGATTTTAGTAGACCAAATGAAACTGGTCATGTCGGTAAGCCGAATCGGCGAATTTTCTAAAAAGGAGATGTACAAAAATGTGGCACGGATTTTTTACCGCCTGTCTGTTTTCTTATTTCGTTTCTTTTTTATATCTGTTTATTGGAAGGTTGACTTAAAAAGTAATTTATGTGTGTACCTACTTAAATGAAGGTTTTACTTCTTTTATTGCTTAGTTTGAATGGAAATGTGTTGGGTCTAAAGCTTGTACTCTTTAAAGTATTTGAATAGATTTTCTGACCATTACTTGTATTGAGTTTGAGATTAAATAACAAGTTTACTTAACTTTTGTTAATCTGTTTTCTAGAACCAGTCATTTAAAAATGTAAACTAAGCTTCGCTTGCGGCCTCCGGCCACCGGTTGCCGAGAGAGACATGCAGAATGATTGGACCTCTAGTCTCACAGTCACTAACGAAAGACGATAGTACGAATGCTGTCATTTTGGGTTGGTCTTCTGTGTGTGTGTGTGGGGCAGTAGCCCCGGTTGAGTCGACTCATTTGTTCTGAAATCAGCGTGGCTCTAACTATTCTTAGGCTGGTGCAATAGCTAGATACTCTAATTTTACTAATAAAAGAACTAATAATTGTAATAAGCTTAAGGGATTTTGATGACAAAAAATGTGTGAACAAATCATAAATAAAAACACGAAAATTGTAATCCGTATCGATTTTGTCTAAGCCGTCTTTACTTTCATTCAACCGAAAACTTATGAACGTTACTAATATGTTATATTTAAATCTATACAAATAAATAACATTGATGTGTCTGTTTGTGATGCATATGAAATTATATACAGTACTTATACTACAGAATACAAAATAGTACCAGTACAGAAGACTCACTCCGAAAAGTAAATTAAAGTTATAGATACCCTCAGTGTCAAAAGATTAAGTTCAATTCAGATCGCACAGCGCCGAATCATTACGATTATATTTACCTACAATTGCGTCTCTTTCTATCGTGTAACTCTGAACTGTTCGGACGATGTCTGTTCGACCAGCGTGTCTGACCCGGCAGGCAGCCGGCCGACTATACCTAAACTGCGGAGTGACACTCCCCTGCTTATACCGCGAAAAACACATTATTTTTAAATTTGTCTGTTGTTTGTTCTGGCTGATACCAAGAATGATTGAACCGATTTTGACGGGACTATCACTAGCAGATAGCTGATGACATAATGAGTTACTTAGGGTACTTTTTTTAGTGAAACAAGCTTTAAAAGAACCGGTCAAAAAAAAACTTGTTAAAAATTGTCCTAACCAATTTATAATCTTAATGTAATTTGAAAAACATCTTTGAAGCGCAACGTACGACAAAAAATCGTAACAAACGTTCCCATTTTTCCTTTTTATATACATTTTAATATAAAATTATACGACAGAGATAAGCCCAAGGGAAGTTCACCCATAAAGTCTTAAGCAAAATGTCGGCTTAATAGTCGTATCAAATTATCTCATTTTTGTGGGTAGAATGCCCGGTTATGGATATAAAGTAGTCATTAGTATACATCAAAACTTTGTTAATGTCTTATGTATTGTTATGGTGTGCACATCTGGGTATAACGTTTAGCTAGTAACGGTACTTGGTAGTTTATTACACTTCATAACTTTAATTTATTGGGCTTTATTATCGATATAGAACTTTTCTTGTATTAAGAACTACATTTAGTTCATTTAAAATAAGTTAACTATGTAAATATTGTCAAACAGATTTCGTTAATCGACTCATACTCATTAGCAATAAACGTACTCAATTTATAAATATTTCGGATACCTTACACACAACTTCATCTAGTTCCAAATTAAGCAGGGCTTGTACAACTGATAGAAATACATAAACATACTTTATTTGTAAATACATTCTTATTATCCGTAGGAAACACCCAAACTTCAAAACAAATATTTGCAGATCACACTAAAGTTTGGTGCCACCCGGGAATCGAACCCGAGACCTCAAGCACAGCAGTCGCATAGGCTACTACTGCCCCACCGAGGGGCATTTATACATTTGCAAGTAATGAATGAATAAATAAATAAATAAACTACCAGTAACAAAGGTATATGTGAATTTATGCTATTTTAGTTTAGTTTTATATCAATTGCATATTGCTCTCTACAGCTCTAACCTCGATGCACCTACCAAACTATATCTGTATAGCCCCTAAAGGTTGGCTGGTAGAGAATGCCTTGGGCATTAAGTCCGCCGATATACAAAAGTGTATGAAGTTGCAAATAAATAAATAAAGGGAAGGGAAGGTGTTGTGGTTCGTTAAGGTCTCATCGGGGAAGTCATACCAGTCAAACGGTTTAGAAACACATTACATTTAAGTCACACTTTCGCCAGTAAGCGATCATACCTAATAAGAAGTACCCACTAGTAATGTGTATATGCTAAGGCAACATAGAGGTGAAACAATTTTGTTATATAACTAAGAATGTGTTTTTGTTATAATAATTCAAAATTTATGTTATGTAGTGTAGGACGCCCACAGGCGAGGTGGAATGACGACCTGCGTACTCGTAAGATGGCTGGCAGTATGCGAGAAGCCCAAAATCAATCAGAGTGGTGTGCAATGGGTGAGGCCTATGTCCAGCAGTGGACTGCGATAGGCTGATGATGATGAAGTAGATACATGAAGTTTGCCTGGAAGATATTGCTTTTAGTAATAAGACCCTTTGTACCTTAAATATCTGACATATTTAAGCCTACCAAAGTCTGCTACTCTACTTTTCCTGATGGAAAGCATGAGTGGAATCCAGGAGTAGGGGTCACCATCCTCATTGTGAGGGTAGGCGATGTATCATGATCACCAATACCATGGCGACCTGGTGAAATAATACTAATACACATGTATCTCTATAAAATGGTATGCAAATAAAGAATTTTATACCTATGTGCATTAAATTATCTATACTACATTGTCTCTCTAAGTCCTATTATCTAACCTAAGTCCCAAATCCTCGTTGAAATAACACTTCGGTTTACATCTAAGTTGCAATAGCGGACGTCAGGAACATTTTGGGGTCGTGACTCTAAATGAGGTGTTAAATTGGTTAAATAAATCAGCCCTAAGTAGAATCGGAACAAGCTTCGGATGGAAAAGAACAATTTATCAGGCAACATTCGACTTACGACAGAAAGGGAACAAAAAACTTTTTTATACTAAACTGTTTTATTCTTTTCGTGAAAGCTGCTACTGTTTGAAGATGTTTGTATGAATACGTATGTATGTAACAAGAAATAATTTTCAAGGCGTACTTTTCTTTGAAATGTTAACAAAGAAAAGTATCGCCCACGCCTGTGTCAGTCATCGCGGTGAAAAATAGTTCTCAAACTTTAGACTATCTGGGTACAAAATATCATTTAAATCGGTGCAGTGGTTTTTGAGTCTATTACAAACAGACAGGCAGACAGACGCGGTGGAGGACTTTATAATATGTAGTGATACTTGCTGAGCGTCGGTGTGTTACCTGTAATTATTGTTGTTGTTACTTTTACAGAAAAAACCGAAGAGAAAGACGAATATTTGAGCACATATAGTTTTTACCTTTGTTGTAAGTAGATGCTCCTACTATGTTGTACCCACTGAGGCTGTTGTTTTTTTTTTTTAAATTAGCTTATGTTCTAATTTTTAATCACTATAATTTGCATCAGTCCTCTAACATGGTGTATAGTATATTAGTGGCAGCACCTTACCCCCATATCAGGTTTATAAACATTAAAACTATGTAAACATTGGCGATTTCAAAGGAGTGGCCGCGAGTTTTTATTGCCATGTTCTTTTCTCCGGCTCTACCTATTGTTTGCGAACATGGCATAAATGTACATGTAAAATCTTGACCTGTCACAAGAGATGTATTGCATCCTAAGTGAATAAAGAATTTTGAATTTGAATTTGAAGCTAGTTTAAAATAAAAGTAACCTACAGTATCCCTACTAGTTTTTGCCCGTTGTCCGCCAGCGTGTAGGTCCATCATGGCGATAAAAAGTAGCCTTTGTGTTATTCCGACATGTAAGCTATATTATTGTGAAGTTTCAACAAAATCCATTCAGTAGTTTTTGCGTGAAAGAGCAACAAACATACATACTCACAAACTTTCGCGTTTATAATGTTAGTAGGATATCGTCATTCATCTACCTACCTAACTGTATTTCTACTTACGAATATAACAGTGAATATCAGTACTAAATATTTAATAAAGCTATTAATAATATGCCTTTTCCTCATGACTTCAATTGAATATATTTCTTGTTACGCAGTAATAAAATGTTGTGAACATAACTGAATTTAGTCCTCGACTTATACAGCCAAAACCACAATATCAAAATACGCCATTGTACTTCTCGCTTTTAATTTCGAAAGTACAGAATATAAACACTGTTACGACTACACGTGGACATTTTATGTATCTTGTATCTATTATACGTTTTTCAAACAAGCTAATACGTGATCCATATTTTAGTCTTCAGTCACGTAGAGCTTGAAAAATATGGTTCAGCGCACAAGAATTGAACCGTCTAGGTTTTTGCTAATAAATATGAAATGCGCGTGTGTTGCCTTATTTTCAATAGAAGCATGAACTGGAATAGTCTGGTTTATATTTTCTATGCATCGTCAAATGCAAAAATAAAATTATATGAGAATAGAGAATTTATAAAACGGTCGGAAACAAAGAGATACAAATTACTAAGTCCTGTTTTGATTTTGACGTAATTAC
Organism: Phragmatobia fuliginosa; assembly: GCA_932526445.1. Taxonomy (NCBI): domain Eukaryota; kingdom Metazoa; phylum Arthropoda; class Insecta; order Lepidoptera; family Erebidae; genus Phragmatobia; species Phragmatobia fuliginosa. Next base: position 6,031,802 of record OW052081.1, on the reverse strand, counting down.
CACAAGGGTATTGGACTATTAAAAATTGATTTAGGAATTCTTTATTTTTAACCGACTTCATAAAAGGAGTAGGTTCACAATTTGACTGTTTTTTTTTGTTTGTTACCTCAGAAATTTCGATTGGGTGAAACGATTTTAGTAATTCTTTTTTAATTTGAAAGCTGTACTTCCCATTTAGTCACACGGTAAGGAAATCAGGATTTGATGATAGGATCCTCTAATATCATAGACACACCTGTCGCGATTTTGGCACTAGGAATAGTTTTTATTTGTAGTCGGTTTTCAGGTTTCCATAGTTCATGACTTGGAAACTTCATAGATTCGCCATGTCCGTCCGTACGTCCTTCCTCGGCCTACCGCCCAAACGGTTGGTGCTAGAAATGACAAATATATCCTGTAATTTCGCCCCATCCCCCTTTCTAAAAGCTAAACAGCTGGTTCAAAAAACTTGAAAAAAAAACATGATAGTAGCACATATATTCATTGAACTTTTAAGGACGGCGGTTTTGATAACTTTTTTATTTTAGGAGATATTGGGGCCTAACTTGTAAAATGCACTCATTTGGAAAACTTCGTACAAAAATAAAGAAATAATAAGTTAACATAACAATAGTCTATTAGACACCATTTAAAATCTATGTAGATTTTAAATCGTGTCCAATAGACTTAACTTTTGGGACTTAGGTACCATTATGGTTGACTACGGGACCCTAGTCTATCCGTGGCCTGACACGCACTTGGCCAATTTTCTTTGTTAGTTTTTTTTTCTTTGTTGTATTATTCTCAAATCGGGTAAAGAATCGGAGCGGCAGGTGGCTTATATCAACTGTATCATCGCTTTTAAGTTTCCATTTTCGAGTTACCCCACTTACTAAAGACGAATGAAAACGTAGCTTTAAACTTTCGGTTTAGGTCCAAAAAGTTTTTTTTTAGGATTTTTTTTTTCCAGCTAAGCAGAACTTGTATTATGGATAAACAAGTGATATAAATACATAAACATACTTTTTTCTGTAAATACATATTATACATAGTAAACACCCAAATTTCGAAACAAATAGGGCTTAAAGTATGAAATTACAGTTTTATTGTAATGGGTACTACGAATTGTCGTAGAACCTTCATTGTTTGAGATTTTTGAGTGAAACTTTTATCAGATCGTACTTAAAAGGATCTTCTTTAAAAAAATGTGCAACATTTGATTATCGACTTTCAGTTGTTTTTATTTTATTCAGCATAGACAAGAAAGATGGATACTTCGAAAATTCGAGTGATTTTTGAATACGAGATTTTCGTGATTTCGCGATGGAAATAAAAACACATGTGAATAACAATGAATTAAAAGAGATGGTAAAAGCCGAACCGAGCCAAACTACCCAGGAATTAGCGGCATGGCTTAACGTTACCTTATCAAAAATATTGACTCATTTGCGTCAAATCAATGAAATAAAAATATGAAATTTGGGAGCCTCATGATTTCATGTCAAAATGTGCAAGTCAATCAATTAGTTTTCTGTTATTTTCCATGTGTGATCTTATGCTTTAAAAATGATTCTTTTAGCCACATCCACCGTTCAAGAGTTCATCCACCACAATTTTCTACGTGATAAAAGTTTTCTTGCCAGGAGGCAGTACAAAATGCTTTCACAGTTTGTAGAATCTAGATCAATAGAGTTCTATCAAAGGCATAAATGACCTTCCTATTAGATGGCAGTAATGTATAGATAATAATAGTAGATATTTTGATTAAATAAATATGTTAAAAGAAAAAAAAATCAATTTTTCAATGCAAATCGGCAATTTCATACTTTAACTCCTACTATTTGTGGATCACACAAATAACATTTGTGTCCGTCCCGGGAATCGAACCCGAGACCTCAAAAACAGCAGTCGCATATGCCAGCACGGCGCCACCGCCTACCTCATAAACATATTATAAATCCAGATTCTGATAAGTTTGACGTCTGATGAAGCCTGCTACTGGAGTATTTTGTTTTCCTTGTTATCCTACTAATAATTTGAAGTTATGATAAAGAAAAGGTTTTGTAACAAAGCCAATTGTAATAACACAAAGTTAACCTAGCGTAACTATTAACAAAAGCTTTACAATATTGAAATTCAATAAGACACCAATACACGAACAACAAATCATTTGAAGGAAATCTAATTGTGTACAATCCATTACCATAATTGAGAACATAGAAGGAAGCAATTTAATCAGCTAATCAGCTTCATGTTTTTGGCAACAACTATTAACTATTAATTTATTAATTTTAGAGAAGATCTCGCAGTACGTGCGTGACGTTATACAATTACTTGGAAATTGTATTATTTATCTTTACAAAGTTTCTTACATTAGACAAAGAATTGAAAAATGTTGATCTTCTTTCTCTCCAGAAGACGTACTTCAAACAGAAAGCAGCTTTCTGAATATACAAAATTTGGGCTTAATTTGCTAATTCTGTCAGTCAAAGCAAGTTCAAAATTCAAAATTCTTTATTCACTTAGGATGCAATACATCTCTTATGACAGGTCAAGATTCTACATGTACATTTATGCCATGTTCGCAAACAATAGGTAAAGCCGGAGAAAAGAACATGGCAATAAAAACTCGCGGCCACTCCTTTCAAATCGCCAATGTTTACATAGTTTTAATGTTTATAAACCTGATATGGGGGTAAGGTGCTGCCACTAATATACTATACACCATGTTAGAGGAGAAGTAATGGGAGATTACATTCTCTGTTTACATAAGTAGTAGAGGGACGCTGATTTCAGCACGAGTAGGCCGGCTCGACCGGTGCAGTACTACCTCCACACAGAAGACCATCCTAATAATAGCAGCACTCTTGCTGTCATATTTCGTTGGTGACTGTGAGACCGGAGGCCCAATTATTTTGCATCTTTCTCCCGGCCTCCTGACCAGGCCGCCATGGTATAGGTCACCATGCTGCATTGCTTACCCTCACAATGAGGATGGTGACCCCTACTCTTGGATTCTACTCATACTTCCCATCAGGCAGAGTGGAGCACTTTGGTTGACTTAAATATATATATATATCGAAAATATGTTTCTTACCTGTAATTTGACAGTAACTGATCTATATGCCCGATCAGCAGTATTCTGAGCTTGACATGTCAGAGTCTGGTTGTGATGATGTCGTCGAGGTCTTAGACGCAGAACAGACCTGAAAAATAAAAAAAATCTGTAAGATTAGACGGTCATAGGGCGTCTGTATGATATTTTGTGTTGTTATTTTTAACTCATAACCTAATAAAATATTGTTAATTTATAAACCTATTTATAAAAGGTTAACATAGAAAGGGAAATACTGAGACACGTATTGAATTATTCTGTTAGATTATTAAACAGTTATATAATGTGTTTTTCAAGAAATTATTCACAAGCAACAAAAGAAAGCAGCATAAATTAATTTAATTTTTTCACAACTTTTTAACCGCCTCAATTAATAAACTACAACTTTTTCACACCTAACTCTTCATCTATCGTTATTGAAGATTTAACATCTTAAATTTACACCAAGTAACATTTCGTATTTTTTTTAAATAAACATATCTAATAATACAAGTATTTACTTAGCAGTGAATCGGCGGCCGTCCTTCATAGCTTCAACGGTGTAATTGACTCCCTGTGTCAATACGCCCCCGTCGTTATCTACCCAGGTTATCTGAAACAGAATGTAGAAATTAATACTCCCTTCACAATTTTTACTTGTCGAAGCATTTGTAGATAAGTTGTATTAACTATAAAAAGTTATTACTTTTGCATCACGGATTTTCAGTTTCTCATCAAAACGTGAAGATGATTTCGTTAAGTAATTTAGATATTACGACATGATTCATATAAAATCGAAATATTGTTAAGTGTTTTTTTTATTATTAATAGCCTCTGAAAGCGACTCGACTTTGCTGATGGAAGCATGATTAGAATAATAACCAAGAATAATTACCATCACACTCACTTAATATAGACAATGCAGTATTCCGAAAAATACTAAGGCGGTCTAGTGAAATGTGTTTTCACGCCCAGCTTAAAGAACCTGTGTGAAGAAGAAGTGAGTTACAGTTTTTGACAGCTCGGTACAAAAAGGAAAAACTGAACCAATTAGGTCTAGTGTGGATTTTTAACACTCTTAAGACGAGCTTTTCAGAATACTTTTTATGGTAAAGACGACAGAGGACCCCTTAGAGGCATCATCTCTTCACAGCGGAAGCTCAAGGAACTGGTTTTAACAATGAATTCTAAAATTGTAAATAAGAAAATAACACTGTTTTTCGAAACTGCAGTACGGACATCACTGAAATTAGGCGTCGAGGTATTTTTACCACTATGATTAGCATATAGGGGAACCACAGGCCAAATCTAGATGTTTTTTTCAAACAGTTCTTTCTTTTGTTTTCAAAACATAAATATTTTTTTAAAAAAGCCTAAAACCCTTACTTAATATTGATAAAACCAGTATTTGTCAATAGTTTCTAGGCCATGTGACCATTGAAAAGTTTTATGCGTGTGTGTCAAAAGATTTAACGGCCAGTGGACACATCGTTAATTAACCTGTACAGGGTTATATTATAATGAGGGTAGCACCTAACTAAGTAAAAGGCCATAAAAAGAATGATTTTAAAATATTATAATTAACATCTCGTATAAAAAAACATAAAGTCAGGGTTTAATTTTAAGCTGGCGTCCCGGCGTGGTCGAGCTTCGTATGTAAGTATTTGGAATCCTCGGATTTTTACGAGTAATAATAAGTGCATGTATCACACATTTAACCCCTTTACTTTGTGTCTTTGATAATATCAAAGACTTTTTGCGTCTTTGGACAAATGTTATCTTCAGTTGGTATAAAAAAGTCGCTTTCGCTTAGATGTTTTAAGCTACTCACCAAATTTTAATACAGTTTTTAGCTATAGATAGAGTGTATTATCACTGTAGTGTAGTGTAAAATAAATACGGAATTTAATCGGAGTCATCAACTTTAACTGTTTCGTGAATCAACTAAAAGAACAAACTACGGAGGACAAACAGCACTACAATGAGAAATTTTCAAAAAACCCTTTTTTTTTTTTTTTTTTTTACGTGTGGAAATCCCCGCGGACCGTCACCCCGTCGGGGGTTACGGCGGGGTGGTGTGTCGGACTCGAACCGACTAAAACCACACGGTGTGACCCTCTCTGCGCCTTTGTATTGGAAGGAGTCCAGGGAGGGGATTTCCTTCTGGACTCCAACCGGCGCCTGCCCGCACTGTTGCGGGCACCATCTCAGAATTTACTCTCTAATTAGGCAACGTCCGGTCACACGCGGACGTCGCCCCCTCGCGGTTGGCCTCTACTGCGGACGGACGGGAAACCCGTCCCGCCCATCCGCGGCCACTCTCAGGGCGGCATGAGACGCAGGTATGCGCGCCTCCGCCGCCCGGGGCGCCGGCGGCGGATCGGGTCCGATTGGATGGAATCCTCCCGGGCCTTCTCCGCCACCTCCTTCTGCAAGATTACGTCCTCGCAGAAGGTTGCGACCGCGGTAAAACAACTGTCGCTGCCGGCCATCGATCTTATGACGGCCGGCAGCGAGAGATCCCCTCCGATGACTGCAGTGAGGACCCGGCGCTGCGCCGCCCAAGCGGGGCAGACCGCCAGCGTGTGCTGGGCCGTGTCCTCACTGCAGTCGCAGTGGTGGCAGGCGGGACTCGGTTCCCTCCTAGCGACCGAGTGCAGGTACTTTCCGAAGCAACCTGTTATGTCGGTACTTAGATATACATTATTATTCAGTGTTACTGAGGGTAGAATGTCTTCTTCAATAAAATAGTTGTAATCGGATCTCGTCCTTTCATTGACATAACATTGGCGCAGTCGGTAAATTAAATAAGTTTTTATAATGCCTATCGGAAAAATTGAACATTTTGTTGTGGATTCCAATAATTGGGACAGTTATGTGCGTCGGGTGAAACAATTTATAGTTTTAAATGCTATCGATGATTCACTCAAAGTGTCAACTTTGTTAACCTTAGTCGGCGGTGATTGTTACAATTTAATTTGTGATTTGTGTTCACCGGCTGAACCAGAGACGAAAACATTTGATCAATTAGTGGCATTAGTAAAAACCCACTTGGAACCTGAGAGGTCGGAGATTGCCGAACGTCATATTTTTCGGCAAAGAGTTCAGTTGCACGGGGAAAGCATTCGCGTTTATCTTCAAAGTTTGAAACATTTGGCTAAAACCTGCAACTTTGGCACTTCGCTTGAAGAAAACCTACGTGATCAATTCGTATCAGGGTTATACAGCGAGGAGATGCGTTCAAGATTGTTTGCGGAGAAAAATATTGACTATAAACGAGCCGTGGAACTCGCTAGCGCGCTCGAGGCGGCGGAGAGGCACGCGGGCGTCGCGTGCGCTTCGGCCGGCGGGGCGGCGGTGGCGGCAGCGGACGACAACAATGGCTTGCATCGGTTCGGGAGCGGCGCGGGCGGCGGCGCCGGGCGAGCGCGGGCTGGCGGCTCGGCCGGGCCTGCGGGCTCGCCGGCGGAGGCTCGCGGCGCGCGCCCCGGCGGCAGCGCCCCGTGCGCGCGATGCGGAAAGTTTAACCATTCGGCAGCAAGGTGTCGTTTTAAAAATTACTCGTGTGATTCGTGTGGTCAAAAGGGCCACCTAAAGGTGATGTGTGTAAATAAAAATAATGTGAGTGAATATCGTGCGGATTGGCAAAAGAACAAGGCTAAAGGTCAGTACTTTTTAAATTACACGGACTCGGAAGACGACAGCTCCAATTTTTATAATATGGTATCATCAGACGAACGCGATGGGCCGTACTATGTGAATGTAATAATAGAAAATGTATGTTGTAAGTTAGAGATTGATACCGGTAGTCAAATATCTGCCATCTCTAAAAGCTTTTATGAATGTAATTTTAAAACTTTACAAATATATAAAAAAATATTATCGTTAACGTCTTATACTGGAGATTTAATTGAGACTTTGGGCTATATTGTGGTAAATGTAAGCTGTGGATCCACATCTGCAACGCTTAAACTATATGTAATTGAAAACGGAGGGCCCCCATTGATGGGACGTACTTGGATTAAAAAATTAAATTTAGCATTTATTCAATGTCACAATATGGCCAAAAGTGAAACTAATGTAGCAAATTTATTGAAAACTGAATTTCCAGCGGTATTTGCAGACGGTTTAGGAACTTTTAAATCTCGTATACGTTTATATTTAAAAGCCAATAATCCGGTATTTGTAAAAGCGCGGGCCCTGCCGCAGGCCCTGCGCACGCGTGTCGAAGCAGAGCTCGATCGTTTGCAGCGAGAGGGAGTTATTTACAAAGTAGAACGATCTGACTATGGAACGCCAATAGTACCTATTATAAAATCAGACGGGGGAATTCGCATCTGTGGCGATTATAAAATAACAATTAATCCATTATTAAAAGATTTCCATTACCCACTGCCGCGGATAGAAGACTTGTTTGCTACCTTAGGTGGGGGTGAACAATACACTAAGCTTGATTTGTCTAACGCGTTTCAGCAATGTATGTTAGAAGAAGAGTCGCAACCAATGACCGCGATAACAACGCATATAGGCACTTTTGTGTATAGACGTGTACCGTTCGGAATTAAGTGTATTCCAGAAAATTTTCAGAAGATAATGGAAGAAACGTTGAGTGGTTTACCGTCTACGGCGGTCTTCGCTGACGATATATGTGTTACAGGTAAAGACAGGACCACTCACTTAGCTAATTTAAGGTCAGTGTTACAACGACTCAAAGAAAACGGGCTCCGAATAAATTTCAAAAAATGTCAATTCTTTAAGGATAGTGTAACGTATCTCGGTTACAAGATTGATAAACATGGCCTACACACGGACACAAAGAAAATAGAAGCTATCGTTTCAGCACCTCGTCCTAGTAATACTACACAATTAAAAAGCTTTATGGGGTTAGTAAATTTCTATGCAAAATTTTGCGCAAATTTAAGTGATATTTTGAAACCCCTGTATCATTTACTAAAAAAAAATGTAAAATGGGAGTGGACAGTAAATTGTGACAGAGCTTTTAATAAAATTAAACAAGTATTAAGTAGTGCTCCAGTGTTGGCTCACTTCAACCCGTCTCTGCCGCTGATATTGGCCGTGGACAGCAGCTCGTACGGGCTGGGCGCGGTGCTGCTGCAACGTCAGCCCGACGGCGCCGAGCGCCCAGTGTGCTGCGCCTCTCGCACGCTCACACAGGCAGAGTGTAATTACTCGCAGTTGGACAAAGAGGCTTTGGCGATAGTGTTCGGTGTAACCAAGCACTATCAATATTTATACGGACGACACTTCACATTGAGAAGTGACCACAAGCCGCTTAGTTACATCTTTGGAAAAAATAAAGGCATTCCAATGACTGCTGCGAGTAGATTGCAGCGTTATGCAGTTTTGTTGGGTGCATTCGATTTTAATATAGAATATGTGAAGTCGTCACAAAATTGTCAAGCTGACGCATTATCCCGTCTTCCTTTGAACTCGACGGGCACTCGAGTTAAAAGTGAGAACAGGGCGGGTAGCTATCTTAATTACGTGCAGGAACATTTTCCACTCAGTTTTATCGATATAAAAACTGAAACAGCGAAAGATCAACTGCTTAGCAAAATCTATGGTTATGTAATGTTTGGATGGCCTCAAAATTGTAATAATATCTCAGAGAAGGCTTATTTTATGCGTAAAGATAGTATTCACATAGATCAGGGATGTTTAATTTGGGGTTACAGGATTATAGTACCAAACGCGTTACGAAATATGGTGTTAAAAGAGATACATGACGGTCATCCCGGTATTGTTAAAATGAAGCAAATAGCGCGCAATTATGTATGGTGGGATAACTTAGACACAGATATCGAACGCACGGCCCGTGAGTGCAGCGCGTGCGAGTCGCAGCGCCCCGCGCCGCCGCCTGCGCCCCTGCACTCCTGGCCGTGGCCGGTGGAGCCGTGGTCACGATTAAATATCGATTTTTTAGGACCGTTCAATAATACGTATTATTTGATAGTTATAGATGCACATTCTAAGTGGATCGAAGTGGATAAAGTGAGTAGTACCTCAGCGTCCATAGTAATAGATTGTCTAAGAAAAATGTTTGCGCGTTTTGGTTTGCCTAAACGAATAATAAGCGACAACGGACCACCATTTTCTTCAGCAGAATTCGCGTTTTATTTAAAGAAAAATGGAATCAAACACACTTTAATAGCACCATATCACCCAGCGAGTAACGGCGCGGCGGAAAACGCCGTACGTTCGATAAAAAGAGTACTTAAAAAAGCACAAATCGAAAATGAAAATGAGAGTTCAGCCTTGAGCAGATTTTTGTTTACATACAGAAATACCGAGCAAAGCACTACAGGACGTGAACCAGCAGTGGCGATGTTTGGCCGTCGGTTACGTGGGAGACTGGACTTGCTTAGGCCCGATACTGGTGAGCGGGTGCGTGAACGTCAGGAAGCCCAGGAGCGGCGCCGCGCCAATGCCCCGTTGAGGGAGGCAGGCGTAGGGGATACGGTGCTCATTCGGAATTATGCTAAACACAACCAAAAGTGGACAGAAGGGGTAGTGATAGATAGACCTAGTCCAGTGTCTTATAAGGTGCGTTCTCGTGATGGTCAAATACACAAACGTCATGTAGATCAATTATTAAAAACTAACCGTAAGTCTAGGTATTCAATGTCAGCTACGCAAAATGAATCTATGTTAGATAAGAGTTTAGAGTCAAAGCGGAGTGACGAGAACATACATGAACCGGTGGACGAGTGGGAGTTAGCGGAAGAGGAATTAAGAGGTAATAGTCTTCGCGCGCCGGCCCCGGCTGCATCGTCGCCGCAGCCTCAGTCGCCTAGATCGCCGGCAGAGGTTCGAGCTCCGCGTAAGGCTGCGTTAAGTTGCATTGAAAAAATAAGAAACATAAAGCAATAACTATCTGCAAATCTGGAAATTTGGTCATTAAATATTAGGTACCTATAACTACTTAATTTGTAAGTTTATAAAGTGTAAGTTTTAAATCTTTAGCCCTGTGATTGACTGTATTTAGATTAAGTATCATAGTATATAAGTCTTTGTATAATTAACGAGTTATTATTATTATAGGGAGGAAGTGTTATGTCGGTACTTAGATATACATTATTATTCAGTGTTACTGAGGGTAGAATGTCTTCTTCAATAAAATAGTTGTAATCGGATCTCGTCCTTTCATTGACATAACACAACCGTGCCCGGAAAGTACCTGCGTCAGCCGGAAGGAAAGGGTCCCGTGCTGCCGCCCTGCCCACTCCGCGATGACCGGCTGAAGAGCCTCCACGGCGGCGAAGCCAGCGCGTGGGGTCTCCAGCCGGAACGACCATCTCTGCATGGTGGCTCGGCGAGCGGCTTCGCGCCACTCGCGCACGTCCTCGGGCGGAGGGCGAAAGCCGTTCTCCGCCCGGAAGTCAGCCACTCGCCGATAAACTTCGGCGAGCACCTCCGCCTCCAAATCCCACGGGGGTGTTCCGGCCAAGGCACACGCCGCCTCTGTGGACACCGTGCGGTATCCACGTATGGCTCTGACCGCCAGTATCCGCTGGGGGCGCCAGAGGCGCGCCCTGTTCTGGGCGGACAGAGCCGCCGCCCACACCGGTGCACCGTAAAGTGCCATCGACCGGACGACCCCCGTGTACAGCCGCCTAGTGGGGACACTGGCCCCGCCCAAATTGGGCAGAAGTCGCCCTAGGGCGGAGGCAGTGCCCACCAACTTAGGGCCAAGCTGTCGGAAGTGCTCGTCGAAGAGCCACCTACCGTCGAGGACCAGACCCAGGTACCTCATCTGGGCCCGGACCGGTACGAGGACCGAGTTGACCTCGATCGAGGCGCCGGCGGGCGGACCACGACGGGGCCCATGGAATAGTAGGGCCTCCGTCTTGTCCAGGGCCACCCGCAGACCCAGCGCCTCGATGCGCCCGACCACCCGGGAGACTCCTGTGGTGGCCAGGCGCGCCGCCTCCTCAAACTTTGCCCCCCGGGCCGTGACCAGGGTGTCGTCTGCGTAACAGATTACACCCAGCCCGGGGGGGAGACGCCCTCGTAGGGCCCAGTCGTATCCCATGTTCCACAGAAGTGGTCCTAGGACAGACCCCTGTGGAACACCGCACGACATGGCCCTGCGTCTCAAGGCGCCATCTCGGTCCTCGTACTCGACGGTACGCTCCTCTAAATAGTCTGCCACCAGCCGCCTCAGGTACCCTGGCACTCCGTGGTCCTGATGCAGCCGAATGGCAGACTATTGAAGGCGTTGGCGATGTCCAATGACACCGCCAACAGCACTCCACCGCATCTCACCGCCTCTTCGGTCACGGCCCTCAGGCGCAGGATCGCGTCGACCGTCGAACGCCCTTCTCGGAAACCGAATTGGGCGTCCGACAGGTCGAAAAAACCCTATACCAAATTACCAACCCGTCTGGCCAACACGATATACATCAGATTTATTATCTAAAAAAAACTATGTCTAATAGGTTAAAGAGGGCTGTTGACAATTATTATTATGTGTGTAATACTAATGAAGCAAGAAAAAAGAATCAAAAAGATTAAACTTCTAAACACTGGCGTGTCAACCCTACTCAATATTTAACATAAAACATATGATACTACTCGTACGTTAATCCTGTTTGTTACTCGTGTTATTTACGATCGAAATACTTCGTAAGTAGGGATATAATACGTACTTTGGAAAACAATCTTGCAGGTATTAAAACTAACTAAATAAGTATTAACTTTTCTAAAAATTGCTTAATAATTTACGCGGTCATAAAGATATTGCTTAATTTTGGAATTTTTTGAAGTTTTGGACGGAATACTCTAGGCATAGGTTAGGCATTAGATAGAATAACATCAATCTAACGACCATTCTTTAATACTGGATGTCATGATGTGGATAATTTAAAATCTATTCATCTGTTAGAATGTTTTAATTGCTAAAGTATGACGAATACCTCTTGAGTAATAGCCACGTTTGGAGTGGACAGTGATTGCTGAACGCGTTTACTGTGTGTTTTCTTTGATTTGTGTTTTGGTATTTCACTGCAGCGATTATTTTCAGAAATATCAGGAAATTCAAAGGCATAACGATTACGTTTGCGTTAAGCTTTAGGATATACGTATCATCACCGTTCTCATTGTTAGTGCACAAAATACAGCATGGTGATCTACACCATGGCATCAGATTTCTGCATCATTAGGCACCATTATCATTAGGCTTCAGGTCTCGCTCTCACCAACGAAACACAATAGCATGAATGCTGTCATTCTGAGGTTGGTTTATTCTATGTGAGAGTAGTACCACCCTGGTCGGGTCAGCCCATTCGTGCTGAAATCAGTTCTACTATCTTTATAATACATACCTCAGCTGGAGGCTTTCCTCCAGTAGAAACGCACTCCACGTCAACTTCCCTGTCTTCGACCGCCTGAATAACTGGACCTTTTAATATCCTAGGAGGCTCAGGTGGTACCAGAACTAGAAGGCGAGCATATCTGGAGCGAATTGCTGGTTCCCCTGTTGAAGAAAAAATAAATTAAAATCATTTGAAAATAGTAACAAACAAGGACAGTTTGATTTTTATGTCTAAAACAACCCTAAACAAGAAGTTTAAGGAATACCTACTTAATAAATTAGAAGGTCTACAAATTTAAACATATTTATAATTAATTATTAACGGGAACCATCTTAACATATTTTTCAACTAGATGTTAAATAAATATACATTGACTGATGTAATGATATGGCAATGACGATTTAAAAAAAATAAAAAAAAATGTTGAAAAAACTATAACCCGACTACCTAAAGACTTAATAAAATGTATATACTCTATATCACTCGGGTCATTATTACGAATCTATTAACGCCTCATTCATTAGAATCGGTTCCTTAGTCCAAGTGCTAGTAGATACACACGTACATAAATGACCGCCAAAACTATAATCGTCATTTTCGCTTTGCCGTAGTTGAGAATCGAAAAGTGCTTTACTCTCATTTAATAAAACATATTGACATACAGAGTAACTGTTTATCCTGAATCGCGCATTGAAAGTTCAAGGTTAACCGGGAGACCGCGGATCGCCAAACATTGTTCTCTCACCTGGTTGAACTATCCGTACCACCTATCAGTCATTGAAATCTGGCCTGAAGAGTACGGTTGTTTATTTAGCGGAACATAAAGTAACACGCATACCCATTAATCAAAACTTTCCGGACAACTATCAAACGACACAAAAGTCACGCATGCCGACGTTCGCCGAGGGTCAACTTTTGACATGTCAGGCAACCCGAACATGACACGGGCGTCATCGAACAACCCGTCGCGGAACGTATATGTGAATTCTGAGACGAGTGATAAGGTCACGGGACAAATTCTCTCTATTGGAAACAGGGCTGAAATATTCAATAAAAATGAAATTACCATAAAGACCCATTTCAAAGATACGTCTCAATTACAGCACAGTACAGTGCGGATATATGTATGTAGAAGTTATGTTATCTTACTGAGGGTGTTGACCACTCCTAACCAATAAGTTAATATTATGAACATGCCTATTAAACTATTTGGTAATTAAATTGTTTATCAATCACAAGTATTGCGCTATTCGTGTTTATATCTTCTTATTACTTCACCAATGTTTGTTTTTTATCCTCTTTTAAAAGTATACTTTTCAATTCCTTTCAAAATATATTTCAATCATGTGATCATGTGATGATGTGATAAATTTCATTATAATAATTTAATATCATTATATGAATCAGGAAATTTATCTATACATATACAATTAATCGACCTGACTAGTTGATCTATGCATCAATACCTAAATATCGCTCAACACCATCCAAAGGTTCACTGGTAGAGAAGAGAATGCCCTGGGCATGCATAACGTTATAAATAAATGAATAATGGAGCTAGAGTGGAGCTTTAATTTAAAAATTTTAGTAGCTAATGATTTACTAATACCTAATGTCGATTTTACCTCTGACCTAGTAAAATATGATATTAACGTAGAAGTTCGTCATTTCAAAAGTTACAAACACGGCATAGAAAATAATAATGTACCTTTATATTCATCTGAACCTATAACAATATACATTGGCAACAACAACTGTATTAAACGACTTAAATCATGTCCTTTGAAAGTTATGAATACTATCGTATCATGTCAACAGCCTTCAACAATCCTATGCTGGACATCATAACATATGACAATGTTTAAACGATCATAAACCTTTTAGTGTATCGTAAAACTGTAAACTATCCGATTGTAAAACAACTAGAATGTGTTGGCAAAGTAAATCCACACAATAGTTCATTGTTTGTTGCCAAAGTTCCCTCAATGGGCAAATTAGTCGAATCATCGCATCCTAAACCACAAATTATAACTACCCTCACAAGCAGGACGCATAAAATAAACCACATTAGCATACTTTGTGACGAGTTTGTTTTATTTGGTTGTAACTAAATCCATCCAGCGGTTTCCTTTCTCATTTTGATTGACAACATTATTTGTCTGTAGTTCTTACTTTAATTTTGTCCTATTTTTATCTGTACTGTACTGTTCATTATGGTGTTTATTGCATTAAATTAACACCTGCACATTCACCAAACTTGAAACCAAATGAATAATTAATAAATAGTGTTCTGATGAGCTCTTCCAACTGATCCCACCTTCTCCCTTCCTTTACAGGAGCACACGGGCTGGCCTTGGAAGTCACCGCTTTAGAGTAGTAGAAATACACACTAGAACTAAACGGTTTGGCTCTTTTTTCCTGTGCCGAGCGGTTAAAAACTGGAACTCGCTACCATCCCACGTGTTTCCTTCCCATTATGATCCCGGGTCCTTTAAGAGGGGTGTGAAAAAGCATCTCACAAAGCCGCCATAGTTTGGGTCAGCATCGCCATACTTCCTGCAGAGCGGGCAGTATGGTGGCCCCCACTCTTAGATTCCATTCATGCTTACCATCAGGCAGAGTGGAGTGACATTGGTAGGCAACAAATAAAAAACTAAATAAAAAAAATTGGAGTACTGACATTCTATTGTCAAAATACTACGAAACTAAAATCTAACATCCAAGTGACAAAGAGCTTGTAAATAACATAGGTAACTAGCATTTATTTAGCACCACATATTTAATTATGCTCTTCACCAAATATAATATAGTATATATACAAAATAATAATATTAAATATATAAAAAAACTCCAATTTCAAATAGTCCAGTTATTATAGTAAGTTCACCTCGGAATTCGAGATACCCAGCTGTAATTCTGTAAATACTTGTATATTGCCCCCCTTAAAGTTGTCTCAAAACCTACATATGGTAGGGTGTACGCAACTATTAAATTTCAAGGTCAAAATTCACAAAAATCGATTTTTTGCGCTTTTTTTGTAAATATCTCATTTCCTATGGTTTTTTGCTATTTGTAATTATTTACAATATTGTAGAATACAAAATTTTCTACTAATTTTGTTTAAAAAAAAAGTTATACGATGCACCGTTTTCGAGATGTAGGACGGAGAGCGCGCGGTCACAGCATCACTTCAGGTCAACCGGTGCCTCCGGTTGAAAACTGATTATAAAAAAATGAATATAAATATTTGTCAATTTTTATTAACTATTATATTATATTTTATCATTTTTTCCTAACCTTTCCACTTTTTATTCAGTATTAATTTATTTAACAACACTTACCTGCCCATGTAATTGCAAAATTGTTAATGAAAATATAGGAATTATATTTGAATTTTAACCTAATTAATATTAATAACTTATTACATGATGAAAAAAAAAACAAATAAATTATGAATTAATATTTTTATTAAAAAATATCATTCAATACATTTATTTTTATTAAAAGTAAACAAATCGAATATTGGGTACAAAAACTACAATTTATAATTTTATTCATCTTCTTCCTCTTCATTATCATCTTTAACGACATTTGTCTCAAGTTCTTCCATGATTTCGGGGTCAAAGGTTCCATCTTCGTTATTGTCGCTCTGATATGGTAGAGCATTGAGAAATGAAATGAAATGAAATGAAATGAAATGAAATGAAATGAAATGAAATGAAATGAAATGAAATGAAATGAAATGAAATGAAATAATTTATTCTGCAATTAGGTTACATGAACACTTTTGCAAGTTAAACTTTTTTTTTTGAGCAGATGAGTTCGGCCTTTCCTAACTGGACTAGCCCTGAGAAGAAAGGACGAAACAAACTCAGGGATCACAGTCTCTTTTAAAGTCCAGACAATATTCTTAAATGCGATAATTACAATTGTCACAATTATAATAATTAAAGATAATAATTCAAAAGTTGTCAACAATGGCAAAAATTTGGATTAATTTGTTAAATGTATAATGTAAATTTAAATCATAAATCATCGTCACATCAAAATAAATTTAAACATTCAATAAACAGCATGTGCAGAATGGGCAGCTCAATCCCAGGCGGTTTTATCAACAATATATTCTGCTATGGTATAATATCCCTTTGCGGATAACTTAGATTTAATGGTATTCTTAAATTTCCTTAATGGCAAATTCCTAATATCAATAGGGAGTTTATTGTAAAAGC
Source organism: Phragmatobia fuliginosa (assembly GCA_932526445.1). Classification (NCBI taxonomy): domain Eukaryota; kingdom Metazoa; phylum Arthropoda; class Insecta; order Lepidoptera; family Erebidae; genus Phragmatobia; species Phragmatobia fuliginosa. Next base: position 6,015,165 of record OW052081.1, on the reverse strand, counting down.
GTATACATTGTCCCATGAACGAGTTGCCTACTCTGTGGAGACGAGTGACGTGAACACAAAGATTATGTTTATTTCTGGTATTTACCGAATGAACATCACTAAGTTTAGGAAACTTTGCTAAATTTCTTTGAACATACATTAAATTTTCATATATATATTGTGAAGATACAGTCAGAATATTTATCTCTTTAAATTTGGAGCGGAGAGAAACTCGAGGGCCTAATTTATAAATGGCTCGTACGGCACGTTTTTGTAAAACAAATATGTCATTAATATCTGCACAGTTACCCCAGAGTAGGATACCATAAGTCATTATGCTATGAAAGTAACTGAAGTAAACTATTCTAGCTGTATCAACATCAGTTAAATGTCGAATCTTTTTTACAGCAAAAGCCGCTGTGCTTAGCCTACCGGATAATTTTTCTATTTGGGGACCCCATTGTAACTTCGCGTCAATAGTTATACAAGAGACAAGCTTGCCCATTACATTGGCCACAAGCTAAAGAGCATTGCCAGCCCGCTTTCCTGCAACCACTCTTGCAGTTGCAGAAAATTGTATTTAGCAAATCTTCTGGAGCAGGTGGTAAAATTGTAATGATAGGCTCCAGAAAATCGTTTCGCATTGCCCAACCCCATACTTGGGGTTCCAAAACATGCCCTAACCAAGTTTGAACTTGATAATATACACGTTTCAAATGTTGATGAGCAACTGCACTTGTTGGTGGAATATTTGACCATAAATTTGAATATTTACTTGTTGACCTGAAGTGATGCTGTGACCGCGCGCTCTCCGCCCTCTATCTCGAAAACGGTTCATCGTTTAAAATTTTTTTTAAACAAAATTTTTAGAGAATTTTGTATTCTGCAATATTGTAAATAATTACAAATAGCAAAAAACCATAAGAAATGAGATATTTACAAAAAAAGCGCAAAAAACCGATTCTTGTGACTTTTGACCTTGAAATTTAATAGTTGCGTACACCCTACCATATGTAGGTTTTGAGACAACTTTTAGGGTGTCAATATACAAGTATTTACAGACTTACAGCTGGGTATCTCGAATTCCGAGATTCTTACCTAATTTAAGCTTAAATGACTGGACTAAAATATCAGTATAGATACATAAGAAAATATATTTCAGCTCACGTGTAGTTTAAATGTTGAAGCAGTTTAACTCAATTCTCTTGTCATATTTTACATGCCACCAACATAACCGCAGAAACTAACTCACTTATTATATAAGCGGAGCTAAAAGCCGTTGTAAAGCTAAAATAATTGTTATTTAAACGTGTTGCAGAAGTGTTGGGATTAAGTAAAATGGAGTTACAAAGGCTAAAACATGTTAGAGTTTATGAAGGTTCGATAAATACGGCACAATTTTGTTGTATACGTATAACTTTATTGAGAGTTTCAATAATATCTCTCGATAAAAATATATTTTTATATCTTCCTAGCCTTTATTATTCCCAAAATTATTTGAGGTCCACTACTACTTCAACTGGTTTTACCTTAATATCAGTTTTTCCACAAAGCGTCGAGCTTCGAACGTCCGCAACCCTAAGGCTAAGTACACACGAAACGTTTTTCTCCCGTGCCCGCTGCGGTTGCGGGCCCGCAGCTTCCGTAGAATGCAGATTTGTATTAAAAAAAACAAAGCACAACACACGACGCGTTTTACGCCCGCGGCGTGCGCGGTTGCGGTGCACCGGCGGGCAACCTGTAGAACCGCGCGGGTCGCGGTCACCCGCGCCCTCGGCGGGTTGCACCCGCGCGCTCTTCGTTCGGTTGGCGGGTACGATCTCTACCCAAAACCTTCTGGTCTTTCTTTTTTTAATTCTTCTGTGAAGTAAATATAATGCAACAGCTCGTTTCTGGTGTGTGTCCATGGCGGTCTGAACCTCAACTGAACATTACCGCATCTTGCAACCGCCTGTCTTGCGATCATTGCCCGCAAACGTGGCGGGCGAAGATCGCAACCGCGACGGCCGCGTAACCGCGCAATTAACCGGTTTCGTGTGTATAGAAAAAAAACCGCAGTTCCACGACCGCAGCGGGCACGGGAGAAAAACGCTTCGTGTGTACTTAGCCTAAGGGTGAGCAAAATTCGAAAGTTGAAATATTAGTATATTTGAGAACTTCGATTACTGTTCATGACAAAGAGGACTGAGAACTTAACATACTCTCACAAGGACGGACGTGAAAACACCGCTAACTACCATACTCTTTATACAAAGAATAAATACAATACATTTATACTATAATTATTCTTAAATTTACACAAAAAAAGTTACAGTAGACCAATACAATTAGCTTTATCAATGTTTATGTTTGGAGAACTTTTAGATAGAAATATCGAACTTAAAGGAGACAGTGGTGAGATGTAAAATTAAACGTAAACGCCGACCCGGCGAGGTGATCATGTCTGGCGGGCCACTGTCCAACGGTTTATGTTGGGATGTTGTATATATGCTAATCAGTGGGAGAATTTATCTATCGCGATTCAGGATTAGTTACTTCGTGGTTCAGTGTTTCTTCGGTAGATGGCACTGTTCTATGTTTTGATCTTGCACTGTATGTGGAAGTCGCCACAATATTTTAGATATAAAACTTTGTGTAAAATGATTGAGATTTTTAATTTGTAACAAGGGGTTTTAGCACATTTACACAGATACATTAGTTTAAAAATATAGGACATAGGTACTTCACTTAACACGTCTATTTAATTGTACCTATAATATAAATTAAATCGGTATGGTCAGATACATCTGGTTTAATGAAAATGCTGAGCCCAGGACCCTGGTTTGACAGAACCAAATAAAATTAACGCTAGAAAACTCTCTTTAACAAATACTAAGCACTATGTTACATCAATTGTACCTTTAAAATTCAATAAAACCTTTATGGTATTAAAATTTGTGATAATCTAAAGGCATTAAATATGCTTTGTAAACGAGCACCACTTTATCGTCGCTCCAATTTATGTAACAATTAGTTACTAATAATCCGTTAATCGTTAACTACTATTGATGAATCAATTACCTGTATTTTCCAAATACTGGTACTTGATCCACCAATAACTCGTATTGCTAGGCTTATTTAATAAACGATGAACATATTCTAAACATGTTTAACGACATATTTTACATTCTCGGGGTTTTTTTTATTAATTAAAATGTTGATATATTCTAACTTTACCGTGACAGTCATATTTAGTCGCAAATGGACCGCTAAAACCTGGATACCGGTATTTGTCTAAGGGTAGAAATAATACGATGTATGGTTAGTAGGTTTCCTTGTACAGTTAAATTTTACAGGGAAATCACAACAAACGTGGTGTGGCCTAACTGAGTAGGTTTACACACATGTTCAGGCAAAAAAAATGTACTGTTTTGTGCGTCTATCCAGATATAGACGTAAAGTATATCGTTTATAAATATGCATACATATATGTTACAATATGTCCAATGGGTAAGTCCTTTGCCCAGCCGTGGACTGACATGGGCCAATGATTACTCGTATATTCAAATATATATTCTTTAACTAAATAATAATGGACTTTCTATGTCTATGTGGAAATTTCTTCAAATACCATGTAGACCGAAAAGGGAGCCAGGTGAACCCTAGAAAGGAAATAACTGGTCTAGTCTCGAACCGTCTGCCTGAACTTAATAATAAAGGTAGTTAATTTCTTCTTTCAACATAACATTAGTCAACATTATTTGTAGAAGCCCATATGTAACGCTGTGAGGGACGGGTTCTTGTTGCAGGTATAAACTAGAGCAGAACTTGTATTATGGATCACAAGGCCCTTTGCTCAGGTTCCTTGATCTAATAGGCCGTCGTTAGGAAACAATAAATGCAAACGATAAAAACTTAGGCATATGTAATATTAAACAAAATCTAAGAAAGTAAAGTATTAGAACTAACTAATTTATTACCCTGGGTACAGTCTACCAGTCTACAGTCTACATGTGGCGATGTACAGGTTTGCGGCGGCCCGATGCCACTTCCAACGGAACGGGTTTCCCCTTAACCCGCATCAGAGGCAAGCCACGAGGAGACGTAGTCCGCGTGGACGGGACGTCGTTTAACTAGAGAATTTTATCGGAGATGGCACCGCGTCAGTGCGGACTGGGATGGGTTCAGAGGCGGAATAACACTGTTCCTGGACCCCTCCCATTTCCTGAGCAGAGTGGCACTCCGCTGTTGTGCTGGGGGTTTCCAAACGTAAAAAAGTCCGATGCCACTTGCTTCATGATAAAACTGATATGTTAAATTAGTAGCCGGTCCTAAATAATTTTCGAAATAATAAAAGCTATGAAGATGATAAAATCTCATTTAAAAAACTTTTTCAGCTGACTTAAATTATGTTGCGCGTTTCAAGTTACCACAGCCTATAATAATTATAATTTTAAGTTAGTCATGAATCCTAAGCTGCTCAAACTTAGATAGGCACCTTTGATATTCAAAATAGATGTTGACGAGACAGTATCGTGGCCTCGGTAACATAATTATCTGACAAACTGACATTTACTTGACTACTGTACTGACATATTTTAGTAGTCATTTGTAATTTATACGATTTACTGACATTATTGTAGAACAACAAATGGTTGTCATGAACATCTATGGCAATAGTTATTGGGAAGTCAGTGCCCTCAAATATACTAACAACTAGTTCAATTCTCCCTTAGGGTTGCGGAGGTCCGATGCCAGTCACTCCGTGGAAAAACTGAAATTCAGGTAAAACCGGTTGAACTAGTAGCCGACCCCAAATAAAATTGGGAATAATGGCTAGGAGGATGACTGACATTATCGTAGACTTACAATACTTTATGAAAAAAATTATAACATTGTGTTCTTCAGTCAATACTTTAATGTATGTACTCCTTGTATAGTTATTATAATAATTGCCTCGATGCCGCAGTGGTAGCGTATGCGAATGATGTGCTTAAGGTATCGGGTTCGATTCCCGGGTTGTACTAAATGTTTATAGGACTTAAAATAGTTGTTTCCGAGTTAGGGTCTTTTCTATGTAAGTATACGTCTCTATTTACAAAAAAGTATATTTGTATTTACATATATCAGTTGTCTGTCTCTTTCTACCAATTTTTAGGGTTCCGTAGCCAAATGGCAAAAAACGGAACTCTTATAGATTCGTCAAGTCTGTCTGTCTGTCTGTCTGTCTGTCTGTCTGTCCGTCCGTATGTCACAGCCAATTATTTCCGAAACTATAAGAGCTGTACTGTTGAAATTTAGTCAGTCGATGTATTCTGTAAACCGCATTAAGATTCTAAAATAGAAAAAAAACAATACATTTTGGGGGTCCCCATACTTGGAACTGAAACTTAAAATTTTTTTTTTCATCAATCCTATACGTGTGGGGTATCTATGGATAGGTGTTTAAAAATGATGATGAGGTTTCTATTATCATTTTTGTCTAAACTGAATAGTTTGCGCGAGAGACACTTCCAAAGTGGAAAAATGTGTGTCTGTGGAAAAAAATGTGAAAAAGTGGAAAAAAATACCAACGAAAATTAGTTTGAACGAGATCTAGTGTCTAGTTTTTTTTTAATACGTCATAAATCGTAACACGCAATTTACCTTTCATCCAATCAATACACTGGTATAAAAACATCGATGAAAGTTACAACGAACTACAAGAACTTTTATATGATGTTACTTGCTGATACGGAACCCTTCATGGGCGAGTCCGACTCGCACTTGGCTGCTTTTTGCAAGCTTTGCTTAGTTTGAGACTAGATGGTGTTGTGTGTCAGATATACGAAATATTTATTTATTTAATTTCTTCACGTTAGCATAAATACGAAATAATTTTGCACATTCTAAATGCTCACTTAATTGGGATAACTTCAAAACTATCAAGTGTATCTAATAAAGTACAGCAAAAAGATCTAGACAAACACAATAGTTGTCTCATTGTTGTGAAATTGTACAATTTAGGTTGTTTAACTCACTAACGCGATGCCTGTTTAAATCCGGTCCTGGTTTAGTGCAAAGTTAATAATGAGAGACAAGCGATTTAAGATGTTAATTAGGTTGCGTTATAAATTTATATCATTGATTTAAACAAAAAATAGATATTATGTTGACAAAATACTCACGAAATAGGTAAGAACTAAGGACAACGATAAGTTTCTCTCGTGCTACTACTACTATAACAAGAATAATATCATTCGTTCCCAATAGAAATTTTGAATTTTGGCGGTGATTTACGCTCGTGCCTCAAAGAGCACGTAAAGCCGTCGGCCCCGGTTGTCACGAACATCTATGGCAAACGTAATTGGGAAGTCAGTGCCCTCAAATTTACAGTTATTCACTTCTCTCTTAGGGTTGCGGAGGTCCGATGCCAGTCGCTCCGTGGAAAAACTGATATTCAGGTAAAACCGGTTGAACTAGTAGCCGACCCCAAATTATATTGGGAATAAGGCTAGAGAGAAGAGTTCCCAATAGAAATTTTATCTTAACTCCCTTACTGATATTATAAATGCGAAAGTAACTGTGTTCGTCTGTCGCGGTTTTAGGCCGAAACTACTGAACCGATTTACCGATGAAATGTAGTACACACATAGTCCAGGCCCTAAGAAGGGACTTGTGCCTTTGACCGTGAAAACCAACAAACACATGCAAATGCTAGTCTTTGATATTTAAATTAAAAAAAAAAAATTTTTTTGCTATCAAATAAGGATTTATGTTAATACTTTTACTCAATTGTTAGAAATACGACTATAAAACAAAATAATAAAATGTACTTTTTAACTCTTATAACTTGTACCGGAGTATAACCACGAACAAAGCCGTCGTGGTTGAACAATTTGCGGCTGTGTTTGCCTTTGACCATGCAAAAGTGGCTTTTTCTTTGCCGGCCCATGTTTGACGAACGTCTAGTTCACAATTAACTTGTACCTCTGTACATACATATATGTCTGCAGCGTTGTTTTACTGTTTTAGGGTACACTGGAGACCGGGAGCTTTTTACGAAATGAATAATTTGTTTCATGCGGGTTTTATTTTAGAATGGCTGTTATGTTTTTCTTGTTACTCGGCTCTAGGGAAATGATTTTGTTAATGGTTTTATTTAGAAGTTCATATTTGGTTTTAGTCAAGTCAATGAAAGCTTAACTTTGTGATTTTAGTTGATCACCTGCAAACAAAGCGAAAATTTCTATAAGTCTTCGGAGATCAATATACTAAAATTGCAAGGTGCTGCATTAACGGGAAAGGATGCAAATAAATTGCAAAATGGTGCGAAAATAACTTTTTCATCTATATGTTGCGATTGGCTGGAAAAAAATGTCTTAGTAAAAAAATGTAGAAAATCTCCCATAGTTTTTGCACAATCTGCATTTAAAGGTGCACAATTGAAAAGAATGTTTTATTAAAAAAAATATCATAAAATGTTGATTTTTTAGTCTCTCATATTAAATGCCTACCTTTTATTAGACGACCGTCCTCTCAATTTTGAACATTAAATACTGCTCTTTGCAGTTGGGCGGAAACAACTTCGAGGACGAGGTGAACAGGAGAATTCAGCTGGGTTGGGCGGCATTTGGTAAGCTTCGTCGGGTCTTCTCATCATCGATCCCACAGTGCCTAAAGACGAAAGTCTTCAACCAGTGCGTCCTACCCGTCATGACATACGGAGCCGAAACGTGGACACTCACGGCACGGCTGGTCCACAAATTCAAAGTCACGCAGCGTGCTATGGAGAGGGCTATGCTCGGAGTTTCTCTAAGAGATCGTTTTAGAAACGAGGTAATCTGGTATAGTAGGCCAAAACCTCCTTTCAAAGGAGAGGCCTATGTCCAGCAGTGGACTGTTAAAGGCTGTTGATGGAATCTGGCAGAGAACTAAAGTTATCGACATAGCCCACAGGATTAGCAAGCTGAAGTGGCAATGGGCTGGCCATATTAGCCGCAGGACCGACAACCGTTGGGGTAAACGTGTTCTTGAGCGTCTCGGCAAACGTAGTGTAGGACGTCCACAGGCCAGGTGGAGTGATGATTTGCGCAAGACGGCTGGCAGGAGCTGGATGCGAGTAGCCGAGGATCGAACTAAGTGGCGTGCAATTGGAGAGGCCTATGTCCAGCAGTGGACTGCGATAGGCTGATGATGAGAGATGAGAAATACTGCTCTACATTATGCCGCAACAGAAACTCACTCAATAAATCAAGAAACAACATTTATAACATTCGATCAACCACTATACTTAAAATCTCGAAATATTGTGGCAATGCAGCATGGCGACCCACAATCATGGTGACCTATGGAGATATTTCTACTTCTTTCTCCACCACATCTTTCTCTGTTCACACGCTGACCAAGGAAATACGACATCACGAATACTGTCATTTTTAGGCTGGTCTTCTGTAGTGACGCCCCGGTCAAGCCATTCGAGCAGAAATCAGCGTGGCTCTATTACCTACAAAAGCTAAGCTAAATATTCAATATGAGTATGAAGATGCCCCTAAATATACCTTACAAACGATTAGTTCTACACAGGGTCTTTTTAAATTAGTTATTTGTACTCAAAATAAAGGGATAACCCCTTTTGGTATTAACACAAAATCATTTCTTACCACCAAAAGTAACATAGAACGTAAATTTTATTCGAAAAGACAAACAAAACCAATCGCTCGCCAAAAGTCCAACAAGTCCCATTGCTATTACAAAGTTAGATGACAAGAATTGATTCAGCATTTAATAATTTAACGTTAAAGAGTTGAGTCTTAAAGTTGGTAATAAAGTTAGAGAAAGTGGTCCAACTTCTTATCTTGGTAATTTGCAAAAGTAAGGTGAAAAACATCCGCAGGGAGGATGACTTTTTGCAATGATATTATTGGTAATAGATGGTGTTGGTGTTTCTTTTAAAAAGAAACTGTTTTATTACACTAGCTTGTATCATTCTCTTATTTTAGAAATTACAGGGTGGGGGCAAATTTTACCAACTTGGAAGTGTCCCTCGCGCAAACTATTCAGCTTAGACAAAAATTAAATTCGAAACCTCAATATCATTTTTGAAGACCTATCCATATCCAAACGTATGGTTTTGATGAAAAAAAAAAATTTGAGTTTCTGTTCTACGTATGAGGACCCCCCAAATTTATTGTTTTTTTTTCTATTATTGTGTAAAAATATTAATGCAGTTCACAGAACACAACTACTGACCAAGTTTCAACAGTATGGCTTTTATAGTTTCGTAAAGAAGGGGCTGTGACATACGGACGGACGGATAGACAGACAGACATGACGAATCTTTAAGGGTTCCGTTTTTAGCCATTTGGCTACGGAACCCTAAAAATACTCCTTATGTCATCAGACATCTGCCAGTGAAAAGTACCGTCAAAATCCGTTGAACCGTTTCTAAGATTACCCGGAATACAAAAAAAATGAAACTTGCATTTTGGATGTCAGTACTGTTTATACTTTGATATGCATTTAGTAAAAAAATTCATCTTATATTATCTCGTATGTTCATCTTACATACGAGTACAGACACTCCAATTTTATTTTTTCGTATGGTTAAGTTTTTTGGATATTTGCTTTCCAAAATGACTCAACCCTGCCTGATAGAAAGCATGAGCAGAATCCCAAAGTAGTGGTCATCATACTCATTGCGAGGGCAGATTATCTAGCATGGTGACCCACACTATGACGACCTAGAGAGATACTTCTGAAACATTGGGCCTCCGGTCTCGCACTCACCAATGAAACATCATCATCATCATCAACAGCCTTTAACAGTCAACTGCTGGACATAGGCCTCTCCTTAGAACGAGGTATTGGCCTACTATACCACGCTGGCCAGACGGGTTGGTATAGGGTTCGTTTCAAGTTTTCCTTCTCTTTGCATTGATGTTGTCTTGCGTAGTTTATCCCTTAGTCGCCTTTTACGACACCCGCGGGATGAATAGGAGTGGTGACACTCTGTATTCTTAATCCGTCACAACACGGAATGAAACACAAGGAAACAACATAGAACGAATGGTGTCATTTCAGGTCGATCATCTGTGCGAGGGTAATACCACCCCAGTTGAGCCGGCCATCAGCGTGGCCTTACTACCTTATTAGGTATAATTTGAAATAGGTATTTGATTTATAAGATTACATAAATTTTTATGTGTTTAAATTTATCTATAATGGATTGTAAAATTTAAATTGTTGATGAAAATTACAGCTTTCAAATCTGAATAGATAGTGTTCAGTCGCCTTTGAATTATTTTAATATTTTTGAAAATAATGTTTTTCGTAAAGGAAAAAATATTTGAAGGAACAAGTAATTAAGCTTAAGTTGAATCTCCTAATCTACGACACAGGACAAATTTTGTTTATCTATAACTAATCGAAAGATTTATTTGTAAAGAGCGAAGTATACTTATTCATCGTAAGTCGTTAGGATATTTCAGCTCAGTTTGGTAACAAAGTCTTTAGTTCTACTATTTGATAGTCAAATAAAAGAATTGTGAGATAACACTATATACCAATATATTTCCATTCATATCACAGTAAGTGAAACAGCAAAAAATATCAAGGCAATAATATAGCTCATCCAGCAACACTATACCATACCTTTTGAATTATTCAAAATGATAACGAACCCCACGGTATTCAAGCCATGGGATTTCGTGATTCTGTCTCCTAAGCCTTAAGGCATAATCATACAATCAAATCCCCTTGCGGAATATTGCAAGGAGGCACAACATATTTTATATTAGATAATTTTCTAACCATATTTGTAAAGTATACAACGGTAGTTGAAAATTAACTGAAATATTTACGTACTGAATATTTAAGCACTACATTTAAAAATATACAATTCACAATCGTAAAGTAGATATTAGTAGATAGTTAACACACGTAATTGTTTTCATCTAAAGTTTGATTTATTTTTACACAAGTGTACAAAAAAAAACGTGATTCAGTCTTTAAAAAATTCGGCCAAGTGCATGTCAGGTCACGCACAGAATAGGGTGCCGTACCCCTTAATGGCACGATTCCAAATCATATCCAATAGATAATTGTTATGTTTACTTATAAATTCATTATTTTTGTACTAAGTTTTCCCAATAGGCCTATTTTACGAATTAGGCCTCTAACTCGTGAACTAATAAAGATATCTAAGCCGTTATAGTTTCCCTATTTACATTATTAGTTCATCAGGTCTTCCATCATGAAACTTTTCAATAAAAAATATCCTATATTACATGTTGAAAATATAACTTATCGTTGGGAAAAAAATGATGTGACAGTATTACAAATAAACTAACATTTTCATTTGTAATATTAGTTAGGATATCTATAAGGTGTGATGGTAAGCTATTACGCGTCATGAATTTTGTAAATAATACCAACAAATATTGAGACTCTACCAACGGTTTCATTTTTCCCAAACCTCCCCTCCCCTTCTTCGTCAAGTCATTTCGGCAACAGTTGTAGGGTTTTATAGGAATATTGCATTGTATTTTTATGGTTTCTTTTGCTCCTCTCAACTGGGGAAGTGACTAATAGAATGGGGAACGAAATGGAAATTCACAATGAGTTTGTGATATTTTGGAACTTCACTTGTACGTGAACGTGGCCTCGATATATTTATATTAATGAAATGACTTGGAAAATACTTTACTTTCGATAGAGGAAAATACGCATTGTGTGTTTATTATTCATATGTACTGTTGTGTATTGAATTTTATGCCTATTGTCTAACGATTTGGTTTTATTGGACTTTATAATCTATCGTTTTGTGAGTACCGAGTCCTTTAACATATAGCACTTTTTAACACACCAAAAGTCTTTCGTGTCTTGGAGTACCACAATCTTTGAAGACCAAGGTATATAACCAGTGCATCTTACTCGTGATTACGTACGAAGCTGAGATGTAGACTCACCTTTGCACTGGTACACAATTTTAATGTGGATGAGCGTGCAATGGAACCTGCGATACTGGGTGTTTCTCTGTCTGATAGAACTTGAAACGAAGTTATTAGACAGAGAACTAAAGTAAGTAACCGATATCACATGGAGAATCAGTACGCTGATCTGAAAATTGACCGGCCATGTAGCCAGACGAACCAATGGTCGCTGAAATGCCGATTGAAGGCAGATTATTGCATACTGTTAAAGATGCTGAGAGTTGGAGCTTTTTGAGAAGGACTCTAGTTCAAATGTTTGCGGCGATGTATTAAATTGATTTGAGAGTCATATCTCAGAAACCATATGGCAATCTTTACGGGTAGTTAAAAGCGAACCTTAAAAACTCTTTCTACAGATCTAAGCAGAGATACAACCTAGCACTTAGGCTGTGGAAGTCCGATGGACACTTCACATTAGAAATCGTAACCGTAACGTACTCGTAGTAGATTTGAAGTTGACCTTGACCCTGTTTAGAAAGACACTCTGAGTTGAGCTGCGTATTGTATGCGGTAGAGCATTTTGCCCAGCAGTTCCAATGCTAAAAGGATTGCCTTAACAACTCAACGTATGAAAAAAAAGATGAAGAAAAAGAAAAAAAGAAGAATGATAAAGCTTGCTCCTCTTCTATATTTTTTTTTAAAGCAGTGAGACAGTAACTTGACAAATTTTAAAGACAATAATCAGTTTCAATCATATCCTTCTAAGTTCTAGTGTACTGTATATAAACTTTAACTAGAATCCAGGGACATTGTGCTTGTTCCCATTTTTGAAAAATATAATATCCCATCTTAAACTAACAAGAATACATTTTTTAAATTAATCGTAACTAACGGACTATATTCATTACTCGCTTTTAATTAGAAATATAATAGTTAGGGCTAGTGAATTGTTTTCATTTTATGTTTTATATGATTTTTACATGTAAAACAAAAAAATGAAACATTAAAAGAAACACAAAATTACTTATAGGAAAGTAATTCCATTTATAATTAACAATATTTTATGTGCAAAAGATGTAGCGGGTCATAGAAGGCGATGATAGGGTCTGTTACGGGTTACAATGCGGGATGTCCATCAAAAATAACAAATTGATTTCTTACAAATTTATTACGCATGAAAATATTCTGGTCTGGTTTGTTTTGTCCACTGAACATATGTATATGACCGGTAAAGTTAAGAAACAAAAAAACCGAAACACTTTAAATAAAGTAAATATTGAACGTAATTTATCTTATACATAAGGAATGTTAAAAAATACTACTCAAATCAAATGAAGATGGATGATAGTACTCATGTTATCTTTAATAAATCAAAACAAAAAACGATCAGAACTGCAAAGAAAGAAAATACAAAATTTTATTAATAACGAACAATGCTAATTGAACAACCAAATCTGTTTACCTTAGTAAATGTACTATATTAAAGAAATAACAAAATGCAATTCACGATTTGACATTGAGACTTTAATAAAAGTTTTAAAACGAAAGCAAAATGAGCTATCTGACTTTAGATAAAAGGTTAATTTTCTCATTTGTGAGATTAAACAATTGTAATATTGTATTCTGAAAGGCGCGCAGATAAGTCAACCTGAATTAACAAAGTTCATATCTTGAAGATAACCTTTTAATTTAAGCTGAACGAAAATAGTTTCAAAATGAAACAATTATTTCAAAGCCTTTAGGGGTTTGAATATACTGTACAATAAGACTCCAATAACCTCATTTGCAGCTTCTATTTGAGTAAAGTGTATCTAAACAAATTAATAAAACAAATTCTAAAAACTAATGTAAGTTGTCTAATTGAATTTCGTAATTAAAATTTAAAGCCTGTTATTCAATCAATACAAGTACCTTGTCAATGGTACTGTCACGTCCTTGAAACTTATAACGTTAATATTATAGACTAAAATGTTTTATACAATACCAACAACGTAAGGTTGACTTTTATAGATTAAAAATGTTGGTTAGTGATGATCGCCGCTCCTCCTCCTAGCCGATTTCGGCCACGACGACAAGTCTTAATTGAGACCAGTTAACTATACAGGAGATTTTAAAGTGTACAGCTATGTGGGCTAACTCAGGAGCACTCTCTGTTCCCTCATTCAAATCATCAGATGGGATGGCTTCCGACACGACCGAGGAGAGATCACGCGCGGGACTGACGGCTGTACATGCTCTCAAGCACAGGGCTGATATTCAAAATTTTTATAATGAGAAAAAAAACTCAATAACACTTTTTGGTCCGGACTCGGGCTTTGCACCCGATACCTCTTGATCAGCAGTTGCAATTTACCAATCCTTGACTGACCAACGAGGCAGTTCAACACAAATATTATTTTACAAACTATCCAAACTATTACAAAAATATTATTTTGTAAAATGTTGACAGTTTTGCTTTTAAGTTAAACGATTAACAAAATAGTATTTATCTTTTACTGGAATAATCTTAAGGGCGAAGTAATTATTTTTGTAGACGTTTACGCAGCAATCGTAACTTGCTACAAACTGTTTTAATTTATTTAATTAACGTCAAGTTGACACAGAAACGATTGTAACAATTGTCATGATAAAATACTTGGGTCATGAGAATTTGTCAGCAAATTTCTAAACGAGGACAGTCATTAATCGGATTTAGATTTATTTTAATTCCTTTGCTTATTAACGTACTAAGAGATACTTAAAAAGTAATAAAAAACATCAACAATCAATAATAAGATATATTCAGATGGTTATTTGAGTATTGTCAGTTTTAGTTTCTCGAAAAGAAAGATGGTCGGCTGAATATATTTTATATTCTTCAAATAATTTCAAATTAATAGTTTTTGTAACAGCATATATGAAAATCTAAAATTTAATTACAACAAAAAACCCTATTTTTTTCAGGCTGTCCGTCTATTAGTCTGTCAGTTTGTTCCCGCTAATCTCTGGTACTGCTAAACTGATTTTGATGGGACTTTCACCAGCCGATAGCCGATGTTTCCAGGAGTAACTTAAGCTACTTTTTTTTATACTAGCGTCGTCTGTGGTGTTCTTCGACACCACGGGAACACCGTGGACCTTGTCTGGCAAAAGTACCTTATCAAAAAGTATTAGAATGTTAATTACTTAGAAAGTTGGTTAAAGATTAACGTAGTCATTTTTATTATTTCATAACTACCTCGTTCGGGTCGGGTCGGGTCGGACCAAAAGTTAAGCCAGTTGAACTAGTAGCCGACCCCTATTTTGGGAATAAAGG